>OZ022267.1:11511750-11954250 GCA_963978885.1 Nemotelus pantherinus | reverse complement strand
CTTACATAGAAAATTCTCTGTCATTTATTATTACATTATTGAATTCGTAAGATTGCGGGCCAATGTACATCTGGTTCTGGTAAAAGTTAGACAAAATCAGACTGGGGTCAAAATTAGAGTCAGCATTGATAAGCCAATCAACTGTAAATACGTATGTATGTATGTGTTAATTTTTTTTTTAATATTCAGAAGTAGTGTGATGGAAGCGAAAAATAAGTTTCGATAATTTTTGGTTGATTTTTCATCGAGAAATTTTGTGGAAATCGGCAAGAAATTTGTATTTGGTAGATTTCATCGTAAAGCTCAACAGATATGAGCATCATGTATCCGAAATTATGCTAGATCTGGAGGTTTTATTTGAGATGTACTGGAAGTCAATCCACATAGCGCGAATTTCTATGTAACATATTGCTCAATGAGCTATAAATTATAGCTTAGAAAAAGTCGGCATAGCGGACACTGCTATACACAGTGAGGTAGTAGAAATGGAGTGGACATGCCCATAAGATTTACATTGAAGGGCATGGTAGAAATTTTTTGTCCGCTCATTGTCAAATCGGGTCAAATCCAAGTAGTTCCCCTCCTATTTGACAATGAGAGCGAAATGGCGGAAAGGCAGCTTTAACATGCTTTGTGCGCGAGAGGATTGAAGTGGCTAATGGTGGAAAGTTATATCGTCCGTGTCCACTCCGTTTCTACTATCTCACTGGCTATACAACAAAAGGTATGTTCCTGTACTTGTCAGTTTACGGTTTTTGGAATAACAGTAGTGATTATAAAAAAAATGTTCGACCTTCATAGCAAGATTGCCGCGCACTTTTGAAAAAAATATTAACTCGCGCCACGCCCCCTCAGCGGTCCGACCTTGCCACGGTGAGGGGGCTCAGAGCAGTGGCTCATCAGCCAGATGGGTTGCTGCCTTGCTAAAGTGACCTTAGGGGAAGGTGACCCCGAGCAGAAAACCAAACATGGACGAAGATAAAGGAGATAAAGTTACGGTGCAGGGAGTCGGATACCCAGTACCGGCGGCCGTCAGGGGTGAGCGAGCAGGCCCCGGGTCGTCATCATCCATCGACTGCAATGCTATGGAGGTTGACCACTTGGCCACCACGGCAGATCCAATTACAAGTGGTCCTACTATAAACGCAGAGGTGGTGGAATCGGTTGCGGACCCTTTTAGGAGGAACTCCAAGCTACAACGATCCCCACTTCGAAAAACAACGCTTGAGGAAGCTAGCACCTCCACTGGCCGCCATTCAAGTCGCGCGAAGCTAATGCGTTCGGGTGCCAGAGTACTAGCAGACTCGGACTCGGAGAGCATGGTTTTGACCGAAGCGGAGGAGGTGCTGGTCCCCAGAAGAGGAACAGGCCCAAGCCGAGCAAAGAGGGCAAGAAAGCGCTGGCGAACTACAAAGCGGCTTTGCGCATTGTTGACAGGCTTGGTGACAGTACTTCTCTCTCTGCGGAGGAGAAGGACCGGTTGTGCTGGGCTCGGACGACGGTGGCTAAAGCCCGGGAGTATTTCGCTGGCAAAGAAGGGCTGGCTCTTAAGGACTCTGTTTTCCACAATAAGGTGGAGCGGAGCTTCTCAAATACGCTGGCTGATAAAAGGCAGAGGTCCGCTGAGGAGGAAAAACCGGCGCCCAAGAGGCCTAAAAACGAGACCAGTCGGCAAGGGGTCCAACAACCCTCTACCTCGAAGCCGAAGAAGGTCACAAAGGCCAGTGATGTGGCTAAACAGCACCTCATCGTGGCTTTGATAGATCGAAGCAACCCGTTGGGTCAATTGTCGCTTGAGAAGTGGAAGATCGTAGAGTCAGGACTGCTCAACGCGATGATTGACCGAATGGAGTAGCACCCTGAACTAGCTATGCCTTCGTTCGACGGGGCGGGCTGGTTCAAGGGTGTGAAGATCATTAAATGTAACGATGAGCTCTCGCTGCACTGGTGTACAGCCGTAGTCCCGGACTTACCGGGGCTATGGGAAGGAGCCCAGCTAGCGATTGTTGACAGAAGGAGCATCCCGACACTACCTAGAGCGAAGGTAACAATACCGCGGGTAGTGGAACCAGATGTGGCCTTAAAGTTGCTACAAAGGCAAATCCCGGACATTCCAACACAGGATTGGAAAATCTTGAATGTAAAGAAACCGGCAGCTCAGGACGGAGGGCAGGTGTACATCCTCCAAATAAACAAGGAGGCTGACGACCTGCTCTACCCGCGCTTTGGTAAGATGGCTTGGGGTGTAGGTAGTGTCTACCTGCGCCTGAGAAAACGCCACCCGCAGGATGGAAATAAGAACACCTTGGAGGCTGGCGAGATTGAGAGGGATCTGGGCACCGTTGACCTGCACAATACACCGGCCGATCCCCAGAAAGATGAGGCG
This sequence comes from Nemotelus pantherinus, assembly GCA_963978885.1. Lineage (NCBI taxonomy): Eukaryota > Metazoa > Arthropoda > Insecta > Diptera > Stratiomyidae > Nemotelus > Nemotelus pantherinus. The sequence goes on along the minus strand of OZ022267.1, from coordinate 11,951,864 downwards.
CCAGTCAAGGACGATGCCGCGGCCAGCACTCAAACTGCTGCAGATCAATCTGCACCGCAGTAAGTTGGCCACGGCCGAACTACTGCTAACACTCGACGAAGGTAAGTTTGACGTGGTGCTGGTTCAGGAACCTTGGATCTCTGCGGGGGGTCGGGTTGCGGGACTGGCGTCACAGGATTTCAATCTTTCCTTCCCCACCGCAGTAGCAAGAATAAGAACTGCTATGCTGGTGAGGAAGGATATTCATGCTTATCGTCTGTCTAATTTCAGCTCAGACGATTTGACGGTGGTGGCATGTAAGGGGGACAAAGAGGAGCAGGTGCCCCTAGCATCTGCCTACATGGCACACGATCGACCCGCTCCGCCGGATGAGGTCAAGAAACTCACCGCGGAGGCGCTCAGAGAGCACCAGTTGCTGCTCGTGGGAGCGGATGCCAACGCGCATCACACTGTTTGGGGCAGCAGCGATATTAACGATAGAGGTGAGTCTTTACTCAATTTTATTATTAATTATAATCTAGTCGTGGCAAATCGAGGAAACACCCTCACTTATAGGGGGCCTCGAAGTGTTAACGCTCTAGATATAAATCTTCACAATGATCCTTATGAACAATTAATAGAGAATTGGAGGGTTCTTGGAAGTCCATCATTCTCTGACCACTGTTACATTAGTTACAGCTTAAATCTCAATCTAACTCGCACTTCTCGGTCGTTTCGCAACCCCAGGAAAACAAACTGGGAGAACTTCATACGGGAAGTGACCAACGACTTAGGTCCTCCTCCAAGGATAAGCTCTGTAGCTGGCCTGGAATCTGCGGTCAACACTCTTAATGGTAAACTGGTAAAAGCTTTTGAACGATCCTGTCCCAAAGTTTGTCCGAAGCGCAAACCTAAGCCACCCTGGTGGAACAGAGACCTGGGTTGTCGCAGAAGATAGGTACGAGAGCTCTTTAAGTTAGCCAAGGTAGCTGACTGTAGGGAATGCTGGGACGAATACAAGGACGTACTCAGGCTCTATAAAACGGAAATAAGGAAAGCCAATTGGAGCTCCTGGAAAGAGCTGTACGGTAGGATTGAATCCACCTCGGAGACGGCAAGACTTAGAAATTTGCTGGCTAAACGCCCTGTCACGTCTAGCCTGTTATGCAGGTCTGATGGGGAGTGGACGAGCAGCAGCTCGGAAACGCTGAAGATCGTCGTAGATACTCACTTTCCGGGCTGTTTGGATGACTACACCCCTTTAACTTATGTGCAGGCGACTCATCTGCATGACATCGAAGGCATTGGCGAAGTTATCACCAGGCAGAGGCTTGTCTGGGCAATTGACACCTTCAAGCCCTTCAAGTCTCCAGGTCCGGATGGAATTCTGCCGGTCATGCTTCAACAGACAGGTATGCTTGCTGTTTCCTGGCTAATACAAATTTACAAAGGTTGCCTAGTGCTAAGCTATGTATCTGCAGCCTGGAGGACTGCTAAGGTTGTATTTATACCCAAGGCAGGTAAAGTCAACCATGCGTATCCGAAGGACTACAGGCCAATTAGCCTGACTTCCTTCCTCCTTAAAGTTTTCGAAAGAGTACTTGATCTTCATATCAAACAAAGACTTGGTACTCAAACTCTATCGAGAGCCCAAAATGCGTATATGAAAGGAAAATCTGTTGAATCGGCTCTCCATAGAGTAGTCCTCAAAATTAAAAGGGCACTCCATTACAAAGAATACGCCTTGGGAGCCTTTCTAGATATTGAAGGCGCATTCAATAACGTGCACACATCAGCTATTATGGAGAGCCTTCACGCACACAACACTCACCCCGCTGTTTGCTCTATAGCTTCATAGGCAACATGTTTAAACACAAGCTCATATCAGCGGAGTGGTCGGGTGCGCAAATTACAAGAAAAGTCTGCAGAGGCACTCCGAAGGGAGGGGTTCTATCTCCTCTCTTGTGGAACCTTGTAACAAACTCAATTCTGGAAAAGTTGGAAAGCAAGGGACTCTCGGTTGTGGCCTACGCTGACGACATCGCAATTTTAGTCTCGGGTAGGTTTCCACACACCCTTGGTCAGCTCATCGAGTACTCTCTAGGGCTGGTTGAGGAGTGGGCGAATACCGTGGGTCTTGGCATTAAACCCAATAAGACGGATATTGTGCTCTTCACTAGGAAGTATAAAATCCCTGACCTAGACCATATCATGCTGGGCGGCTCCAGGTTAGGTCTCAAGCTACAAACTAAGTACTTGGATCTTATTTTGGACAGCAAGCTCACATTTAGAGGAAAGAACTAAGCGGGCAAGCAACGCGATTTATGCCAGCAAGAGAGTGCTGGGTAAAACGTGGGGTTTAAGCCCTGCTCTAACGCACTGGATCTACTTGGCGACAGCTAGGCCGATCCTTGTTTACTTTTACTTGGCCTGGTGGCCAGCAGTGAATAAAAGCACCTTTGCTAGCATGGCGAATAGAGTTCAGCGGTTGGCGGCCCTCTACACTACAGGCGCCTTAGCCTCTACTCCTTCGTCTGCTCTGAACGTCCTGCTTCATCTCCCCCCGCTTGATCTCTTTATCAGAGGCACTGCTGCAAAAGCTGCTGTCAGGCTTAGGGAATCAGGGCATTTCGAGCCAGGATCCTGTGGCCGCAGCAGTATTGAGCGGGGGTACGCAGGAAGCACTGACTACCTGGTTCCCATTCTGTGCTTTGAGCGGGGATATCGAGCGACTGTGGGAGATGGGCAGGAATGGAATCGACAAATGTGTCCTGCAGCTCTTAGCATCTACACTGACGGCTCGAAGACAGTTGCAGGTGTGGGCGCTGCAGTATATTCTACAGATGCAGCTATGGAAGCAGCTTTCAGGCTTCCGAATCACAGTAGTATTTTCCAGGCGGAGGTGTTTGCGATACGTAAAGCCGCAGACCTCATATACGCCAAAGATACTACTAGTAAAGTATTAAATATCTTTACGGACAGTCAGGCGGCGGTAAAAGCACTGATGTCTCATACATACAAATCGAAGTGTGTATTCGATTGCATTCATCTTAGTATTAAATATCTTTACGGACAGTCAGGCGGCGGTAAAAGCACTGATGTCTCATACATACAAATCGAAGTGTGTATTCGATTGCATTCAGGCCCTGAACAGACTGGGTAACAGCAGAAGAGTCAGAATCTTCTGGGTTCCCGGTCATAAGGGCATTGATGGTAATGAGAAGGCGGATGCGTTAGCCAAGTATGGGGCTACTCTTCCTCTTTTGGGAGCGGTTAACTCCTATCCAGACGATTAAGTACTCAATCGACTCCAAAATGATGCAGGGTGCGACGCGCAGATGGGGTGCAACTCAGACCTGCAGAGTAACCAAAATCATGTGGGGGTCATACAATCTCGCATCGACCAAGTACCTCCTCGAGCTAACGCGGATTGACTGCAAACGACTCGTTGGTATCATTACTGGGCATTGTCTTGTAGCAGCACATGCTATGAAAATGGGACTCTTAACGAGCGACACCTGTAGAAGGTGTCAAGAGCCGGGGGTCTCAGAAACTGTCCAGCATTCCCTGTGTCACTGCCCGGCACTGGGGAGAACCAGACTGCGATACTTCGGTGAGCCCTGGCTGGTGGATCTCTCCAAGTGGCAGAGCAAAAGCTGAAGGACATCCTTCAGTTCGTGAAAAAGTCCGGGGCCTTTGATGGCTGCTTGGACTGAATTCCTTTCTTTAGGTCCATTTATCTGGTATCGCTACGGACCGGTAGGTCTATGTGTGGCCACGTGCCAGCCAGTACAACCTAACCTAACCTACTCGCGCCACACCGTTTGACACTTTTCAGAATTTTCAGTAGCTCAGACCCTACTGAAATTTCATCGTACTTACTGAAAGAGGGGAAGTTTTCAGTTTTCAGTAAAACGGAGTACGAGAACGGCTTCATTGCAATTAATCGCAATTAATCGTAGTACGGGAACATACCTATTATGAAGCACGAATATTTTTGTGGTGATAATTTATCACCGCTTAGGATGACTTTATAATCACTATTGTTCTCCCAAAAACCGACAACTGACACTTTTCTTTGTCAATTTTCAGGAAATCCAATGAGAGCATTTTCGTACATTTGATAAATATCCCCCACCACATGATTCAGGAAAATTCAGTAAAATTCAGTGTCTGAAAAGTGCGCGAACAGACCTAATGACTTTGAAAATCTTGAAGTTGTCGGCAAACGAGAAACAGGGAGAACGAATAAAAGAAAGAAGATCATTTATAAAGACTAGCAATAATAATGGACCGAGAATGGAGCCCTGAGGAACACCGGAAAGCGGACAGAAAGGGGAAGAAGGTGGAGGAATGCACAGTTACAGCACAAGAACGACCAGAAACATAGGATGAAAGCCAAGACAAAAGAAGACCGGACACCCCATAACTTTGAAGCTTTGCAAGAAGAATTCTGTGATCAACAGAATCAAAAGCTTTTGGGAAGTTGGTATATACCACATACACTTGTTTCCGTTGCTCTAAAGCAGAAGCAACCAAATTGGTAAAGGATATAAGGTTAGAGGTGGGAGATCTACCTTTGACGAAACCATGCTGTTCAGGAGCAAGGAAAGGATGGAGGAGAGGAAGCAGCCTGTTGTAAACCACTCTTTCAAGAACTTTTCCAAAACAATGGACCGGCCGTTGGGAGCACAGCTTAGGTCGCCAGACTTGTGAATGGGTGAAATATAAGCAGATTTCCAACTGGCGGGGAAGGAGAGACTGAGTTTAAATATAAAAGACAAAGGAACACATAAGGACGATAAAAGTGATTTGGCCAACAGGTTAGGGATACCATCAGAACCACAGCCGACATTGACATCAAGACACTCGAGTAAGGATTTAATTTCAAGAGGATTGGTGGCAACGGAAGATACGGAAGATGAAGCAACATGGGGAACTTCACCAGGCAAGATATGATTGTGTTGAGAACAGTAGAAAGAAGAATATTTTGCGAGGGGGTCGCAAATTTCACGTGGATTAGACGCAGTAGTGTCATCGAGGAACATGGAATTGGGGAAACGATGGGAGCTTTTGAGGGAGCGGGCATAAGACCAAAATGATTTGTGATGATTAGAACAGATAGAGGACTCAATGCTGGAAAAGTAATCGCGGATAGCTTGATTGACGGCAGCTTTGGCAGAAGAACGTAGCCTCAAAAATTCGAAGGAGTCATCAGGAGAGCTTGCATGTCTAAAGCTAGCTCGGGCGACATCCTTAGCTTTGAGGGCAGACGCCACATCACGACGAAACCAAGGAGCGTCATTAGGTTTGCGAGGACGTCTGGAAGGAGTGAGAGCTCTACAATACTGTCCCCAAAGCGGAATTGAATTTAGCGACTACTTTTTAGCCATCTTGACGAGTTCCAAATAGAAAATTCCAAATCAGAAGGCATACGGCGGCTTGTGCCGAAGGCCTAGTGGGATTTTGCAATGGATGTGTTTTGATATTACCAAAAACTAGGCACCTGATGATTCCCTGTTAATACATTAAAATGCGTCACTTTGATTTTGAGCATTAAGTTGCCGTATAATTTCGCCAAAAGCCATTATTTTATTTTTCCCATATTTTCTACAGACACTCGAAATAATTTGTTAGAATGCCGACATATGCTTTATAGTTCAAACTAAAAAGTTATCTCGACTAAATATTCTAACTGCACCGTCACAGTTCTGTATCCGAGTTGGAAGTTCATCGACTGTTAGTGTGGTTCCTGGTTCGAATCCAGCCATAGACCGAAAATCCACGGCTTTCAGTAAACCTCTATCATTAAGCAAGCACACAATGAATCTGAGGTGACCTGGCTGTGAATTTATTTATTGACAATTTCACCATCGAAATGATTACTACAGAAAATATGTACATCTATCAAATTATTGAAAACAATTAATCGATCGTTTAAGCCGACACTTAAATATATCGACAGTATGATTAAAGTCGAACATTTGATACGCTGAGTCAAAGCTTCCGGCTATTACGCAGGTTGCTTCATTTAATCCAAAATTGGTCTTATGAAACGAGATGGATTAGGCGCTATGACGTCTACGCTCACCGTGACAAACACAAAAGTTCAGTTTTGATGACAAAAACCAGTGAGATAGTAGAAATGGAGTGGACATGCCCATAAGATTTACATTGAAAGGGATGGTAGTAATTTTTTAGCAACTCATTGTCAAATCGAGTCAAATCCAAGTAGTTCCCCTCTAATTTGACAATGAGGTCGAAATGGCGTAAAGGCAGCTTTAACATGCTTTGTGCGTGAGAAGATTGAAGGGGCTAATGGTGGAAAGTTATACCGTCCGTGTCCAGGGGCTGACAAAAACTCAGAGTTCACGTTTCCAGTGAGTAGCTTCGCAGCGAATAGAGCTTTGACATTTTGACGTCAAGTTTCAAGAGTGTTCATGGTCAATAATTGTAAGCGGTTTTCATAAGGAGCTAAGTGAAAAGGATCAGACCAGCGAAAAGAACTAAAAACAAAAATTAAAAATCTCTTTTGGGCAGACTCAATGCGATCTATAATAATATAGAGACCACATCAAGCACCCACACTCTAGGATAGGTCGAACCAGAGAGCAGAACAGAATTTTTATCATAAGAATGCCATCGAATATTTTAGATCGTCTTTTTCAGTTGACTTTTATTATTATTGAGTCATTGTGGTCATTAAAAGTAAAAGCAGAGTTTAATAGTACTTCTAACTCAAGAACTTAATTGGAACGAGTTCAAAGAGCATCATTGAAAGAGTAGTTGAAATTAATGGGGCATGATTTGTGGGAGAAAGAGATAGCTGGACATTTGACAACATTTTGTGAAAGTCGGTTTAGAGTCGGTTTATTTAGAAAAGGTTTTTTTTGTGGTGGTTGATTTACCTTTCATAAAACCATGCTGGCAAGGTGAGATTAAAGACTTAGAGTGAAAAGATAACACCCCGGTAACTAAAGCTTCAAAGAGCTTGGCGACGCATGGTAATTTAGCGATTGGCCTATAGTTGTGCACGAACTCCCTGCTTTTGCTTTTGCGGATCGGAGTTAATGAAGAATATTTCCATTAGTTTGGAAAAATTCAGAAGGAAATCGATAGATTAAAAAGATGAGCCACCTGGAAATTGGCGCAACGTTGAAGGGCGGTAATCTATCAGGACAGGGGTGAAAATTATTCTCAAGATATATACCTTAAGATAGTGGCAATGTCGATGTAAAGGTCTTTCATTCCCAACGTCGTTTAAGGGGAGTTGATTAGGTAATTGCAATTAGTTTTATTGAAGTCGCAGATAGGTAATCCATACGCGGATTGGAAGTAATCTGTAAATAAGCTACTGACTACTTGCGAGTTATTAATGATCATGGTTAGGTTAGGTTGAAGTGGCTGCCGACTTACAGAGGCCTGACGACCAGCACCCATAGGCAGAAGAGATGCCCGTTGTGATGCCACAATAGTCCGTGACTCTCTCCTACTCACTGAAGTCAGGAAACCATCTGCTTTCTTTGACAAACCGTACTACTCCCGTTAAATTTACCAGGAACAGTTCCGTCAGGTTTGTGAGAAAGAGTGCACCAAGTGCCACCAACCTTCTCCTTGCTAAAGCCGGACACTGGCACATGCGATGAAGGACAGATTCCTCCTCGTCCTTAGAGCCACAACTCCGACAGAAACCGTTGAACTCAACGCCCAATCGTTGCGCATGACGCTCTATGAGGCAGTGGCCCGTAAGAACGCCTACACCGCAATGCAGACCGCTTCGAGTTAAACCTAAAAGCTGCCTGGTGCGATGCGCATACATGGATACCCAGGACTGCCTTGTTATCGCACAGGATGATTCATCTGCCCAGGACTTCCTAGCATCCTCAAGATATTTTTGTCTTGTGGCCAATTTGTCCCATGTCATTGGCATACCAATTGATATGGAGCAAGAGACCTCCGGTAACAAGGTTCCAAGCCTTGCTAGCTCATCGGCCTCACAGTTGCCCTGAAAGCCCTTATGTCCAGGTACCCAAATCAATTGAACTCGATATCTCCCTAAGAGATGTACGGCATTCAGCAACAATCATGGACACTGCACATGCACCAGCAAGGGATTTAATAGCCGCTTGGCTATCTGTGAAAATACCAATATTGACCCTGAATATTCGATTACACAGAAGCCAGTCGATTGCCTGATAAATAGCCGCAACCTCCGCCTGAAAGACACTACAGTGGTCCGTCGCACGTTTTCAAGCCGCCGTTCGCAGATAGCCTTCAGAGCAGCCTGCCCCCAGAACGCCATCCCAAACAACAATATAAAGCCAAGCAACAGTACGAGGCTGCAATTGGGGATTGTATAATGGCTATTTTACAGCAGTAAAGTGCGTTGAAAGTCTTCCGAGCTCTTTTTGCTACATTGTAGGTCCATAGCAACTTCGAATCAAGGATCAGCCCTAAGTAATGGAGGCCCCATTCAATTTGGGTAAGTCAAAAGAAGGAACCTTGTACTTCCTTGTAAACAGCACTAGTTCCGTTTTATTAGGATTCACATTCAAGCCGCACTCACGACTCCAACGTGAAATATGTTAAGAGAGTGATTTAGCCTCTCCGATAGCGTAGATAAATACTTTCCCAACACTGCTACAGCTATATCGTCTTCATAATCAATCACTTTGCAGCCGACACGATTCAGCCTCTTTAGAAGAATATTTACCTTGATGTTCCACAGCAGGGGAGAGAGGACTCCACCCTGAGTTGTGCCCGTACTGACTCCTCGTCTTACGCTGGCATTCCCCAGCGAAGAGATTACCACACTACTTTTGAGAAGCTGCACAAGAAAAGCAATCAGTCGCTCATCCACATGCAGCACCGAGAGAGCCTCAACAATTGCGTTAGAATTTACGTTGTTGAAGGCCCCCACGATGTCCAAGAAGGCGGCAAGCGTATATTCCTTAAGAGCAAGAGATTTCTCAACTTGCTCAATAAGGACGTGAAGAGCAGTCTCAACCGACTTACTTTTGGTATAAGTGTGCTGTGACTGCGAGATCAACAAAGATCGATCGATCTTCTTAATATGGTAAGGAATGATCCTTTCCAAAATCTTAATCAGGACAGAGTTAAGACTTCGGCTTAACATGTGTAACTTTTCCAGCTTCAGGGATAAACAGCACTCTGGATTACCGCCAGCCGGTGGGAACATACGAGAAGCGTAGGCAAGCGTTATAAATCTCTCTGAGCCAAGGTAGCGATACTTCCATGGAGTTCTGGATGTCAGCCGCGACGACGCCATCGGGGGCCCGGGGACTTAAACGGCTGAAAGGAGTTAATAGTCCACCTTAGTTGAGAATTTGATATTATGAAAGGCGGCATTGAACTGTAAGCTTGCTCCGTTTCGCGCACCGCTTCTGGAGGGCAGTAATTGCCCGGAAAATGTACGTCCATCAGAACGTTAAAAGTATCTGCGCTCGAACTAGTCCAAATGCCCTCAGGATTCATGATGCACCCCATAGCCTTCAGTGCCGTGCTTAAGACCTTACGAAGGCGATTTGCCTCGCTGAGACTCTCTTAGTTTCCAGAGAAAGATCTCCATGAGGACCTCGTTGCCTTGCGTACGGCATACTTAAAAGCCTTAAGCTTAGTTTTATACAGCGACTAGTCATTAGATCTCTTCGAGCAATTGAGCTCCCTCCTACATTCTCTCCGCAGGGTGCTGATCTCCATGTTCCACCAGGAGGCTCAGGATTTCCCCTGCCTGTGGGTGGCTTACATGCTTCCCTAGACGCGAAGTTGAGAGAACTAGTAAGGGTTTCAACTGCCTTATCCAGTTGATGGTAGCAGTCAATGCTCTTGGGAACAGTTTCCAGTGAGGATCGTACTAGAGAATTAAATAGCTTCCAGTCCGTCCTCTTCCTGTTAACAAAGGCTACCTGCTCGGCAGAGCTGCAGCCAGCCACGTTGTTTGCTATGTACCTATGATCAGAGAAAGAACACTCCTGTAGAACCCTCCAGTCACGGAGAAAATGCGAGTGCCGCCACTAATCAAGGTAACGTCAAGCACCTCCCTACGGCTTGAGATAAGGAAGGTTGGTTCGCTGCCAGCATTGGCGATGATAAGGTCGTAAGCAAGGATGAAGTCAAAAAGTTCCTCACCTCGGCTATTTTTGTTGGAGCTACCCCATTTCGAGCGTTTAATGTCGGCAGCGCCTCTTTATTGATGATGAAGAGGGCTTCCCGCCTATTGTCCACTGACTCACCAATCTTCACAATCCTCTAATCTTCCGTAGGAAGATCAGGGTTGAAGAGCCGAACAATATCCAGGACCTCCAATGGATCAGAATAGAAACCAGAAATCCATGTCCTGCATCTTGGCCGACTGAGATCTCATCCTTGGACACCACCTTAACCCTGGCGCCTGGCCAGAGTTCCCCCAGCTCGGAGATAGCCTTCTTGTAGAAATCGGCTGATCGTTGGTCTCGGCATGCAACCAGCCTGATTCTCTTGTGCCAGCCTGCGTCGTTCACCGTAGGTGGAGGACTGGAGCTAGCCTTCTGCAGCTTACAGGAGACTACGAAAAGAGCAAGGACAGACAAGGCACTATTTGGCCATTTCATTAAACGGCCGAGTTATCCCTGAAGGGCTTGTCATTGTCTTCTGCTTTTTGCATTCCTGCCTGTCCTGGTACTTCTGCTCAACCAACCTCTCTCGTCTCTGAGATGAACCGTCAGCATTTAGAGGGAGCGGGTGCTCCCCAGTGGATTGTTTTGCCCATTGAAGGGACTTTTTGTCCTTGTCGGACATTGCATCAGGAGAGACGTTTTGAAACTTCCTCAGAACTTTGAAGGCTGCCCTTCTAGTTCCGTAAGCCCGAGTTGATTTGGCGGAGGAGCGTTGCGTGGTTGAAGAGAAGGTAGCACTGGAGGTAGCACTTGTTGACGGACGGGCTTGCTCATTCGCTGCTACTTTCTCCTCACACTGGCCACAAACGGGCTTCATGGCTTTCACAAGGCCAGGCTTGGTAACCAAAGCCCCGGAAACGCCGGAAACAGGGGTTGAGGAAGAGCAAAGATGTTGTGGAGCTGGCTCAGTTGTCATGTCTCCAAAATGTTTACAAAATTCCAATGACTTATGAAAGCCTGCTTAAGCTCGTCCATATAGTAGGAGTAGGCAGATGAGGTTTCAGATATGAATCTATTTCGTAATTGTCACACTAGTAAGTCACAGACTTTATCACTGCAAACTTGTAGCCATTGATAGACAATGAAATATTCACCATCAAACCACAGACCTGCAACGGATTTTAAAGGTACAACTCTACCCTCTTATCTACACTCGAGCTAGCCTTCTGCAGCTGCTGGTCCGTATTGCCAACGTTGAGCAACGTTCAACATCTTTATCCGGAGGGCTGAATAATGACTGTGTTTTACCGAGCCCACCTAGTTCCCCGACAGCTAGGCGTACTCGTTCGCGGGTTCAATCCACTGCTTCGAAGCCTCAGTTGCTGCCTCAGCTGCAGCCATCGCAACTATTAATGCCTTCATCTGCCGTGTTCAACACACACGAATGTCTGCAGCCTGAGAGCCGTGCAAAGTCTCCGACCGTGCCTACTAACGATATTGTGGTCTGCTAAATCCACAAATCCACCGGCTAAATCCACAAGTGCTAAGAAGAGCGCGAGTCAGCCATCGGCCATCACACCGGTTCCGGTGACTGATCTTTCCCGTGCCGCTCCTCTATTAACAGTTGTGCGTCCACCGTTACAAACATTTGTATCGCGGCTCGCATACTCTACAACGGCTGAAGACATTAAGTCGTATATTTTGGCAAGGCTGGGCCACGTTCCTTCGCTTCTTACGTGCGCAAAATTGACTAAGGACAATCTGGACACGCAAACCATCGCTTCGTTTCGAATTACTTTGCCTCCTGGCTCGGAAAAGGCTCTTCAAATCAATTTCTGGCCTCCTGGCACCTTAGTTAAGGAGTTCATTCCAAGACCTCGGAAAAACTTTCGCACGAATTCATCGCGGAGCTTTCGAAACTTAACTCATCAACAAGCACAGCTTGAACCGACCTCTTACAACTTACTACCAGAACGTTCGTGGTCTGAGGACCAAGGTTAATTATGTAAAGATCTCCTCGGTAATCGCGTCTGATGACATTGTCTGTCTTACAGAGACCTGGTTGTCTGGGGATATATACAGCAATGAAATCTTTCCACTTCACACTGTTTTTCGTAGAGATCGGAATCGATCTGCGTGTAATATTTCACTAGGAGGTGGTGTTTTAATTGCTATTCACAATTCTCTGAATGGAACGCTGAATGGAATGTGACTTCATTCCCTCCGTCCCGGTCGAATGTGTGATTGTCCGTATTTCTCCTTGTTTCATTTCTGCTTGTTTCATCTATCTACATTCCTTGTAGTAGCCCCGTACTGGTCTATGAACGTTTCTTTGCGGAACTCTCGTCCTACCTTAATAACCGCTTCCCTTCTGCTTCCTTACTTTTATGTGGTGACTTTAATATGCCGTCGCTTGTTTGGGATGATACTTTCTCACATATTTGGTCTGCTAGCAATATTTCTCTCGCTATTTCTTCCTTTATGTCCCTTTGCTCCATTTCCCAATTTAACAACGTACCGAATACTAACAACAGGATTCTGAATTTCGTTCTAACTAATATTCACCCTTCTTCCTTTTGCTTGAGTCCTTCTCTGTCTCCGTATGTGCAACCTGATCTTCATCATCTTCCTCTTTTTATGGAATTAACACTTAACCGTTCGTCTAAAGTCAAATCTGTTTCCACTCTTCGTTTTAATTTTAAAAAAGCAAACTATTCCGCTTTGTCCAACGAAATCAATGCTACTAACTGGTATAATTTCTTCAGAGGACTAAGTGTGGATGATGCACTTGAAAAATTTTATTCCCTCTTGTCCAACTTAATTTCCTGCTATACTCCTTCCTTCTGCTGTAAAAGAAGTTCCGATCCTCCATGGTTCACAGTCGATGTTGCGGTTGCTCTAAGAGCCAAAGATGCGGCGCGTAGTAAATACAAAAGGTCCGGCTCTCTTAATGACCTTTTGAATTTTCAAAGGTTACGGGCTGCTGCTAAAAAAACAGCCAATGACGCAATGCGTGCCTACCTGCAGCATGTCGAAACTTCTATTACTTCCGACAATCCTAAGCCTTTTTAGTCTTATATCAAATCCCTTAAAACCTCCTCTGGCATTCATTCTCCCATGTCTCTTTATGATAAGTCTGCGTCCTCACCTCAGGATTCCTGCGAGCTCTTTGCTCAATTTTTTTCTTCCTTTACCTCCCATCTCAGTAGTTCTTCGCCTTCAACAATTTTTCCCACGCCTGATCGTACCCTTTCCACTGTTTTGACTAATCCTTTGGAAGTCGAATCATTAATGTTGTCCCTCGATGGAAGTGCTAGCCTCGGTGCTGACGGCATTTTGAATTTTTTTACCAAATCACTGTCTTCCTCGTTGTGTGTTCCTCTGTCAATAATTTTCAACATTAGCATCTCCACCGCCAACATATTTCCCATTCATAAAGCTGGCGATACTTCTTCCACCCCTAATTACCGTCTTATATCCCTTCCGCCATGTTTTGGTAAGCTCCTCGAAAGAGTAGTTTACAATAGAGTGTACCCTTTTATTCAGCCCTTGCTGGCCAGTGAACAACTTGGATTCGTTAAAGGTAGGTTAACGGTTACAAACTTATAGTCTTTTACAAACACCGTTGCTTCCGCAATCGACAAGCAAAAGCAAGTAGATGTCCTATATACAGACTTTGCCAAGGCTTTCGATTCTGTGAACCATGTTATTCTTCTGTCAAAGTTAGCAGGGTTTGGTCTTCTAGTATCCTCTTCTCTTGGTTCTCCTCCTACGTTTGTGATCGTGCTTGTGTTGTGATTGTTAACTGTTGTTCTTCTACACCCTTTTTCCCTACCTCAGGAGTTCCGCAAGGATCTATTCTTGGTCCTTTATTGTTCCTTTTGTTTGTTAACGATCTTCCTTCCCTCTTTCATTCACCCTGTCTTTTGTACGCTGAGTATCTCAACATTTTCAGAGTGATAGAATCCGCTAGTGACTGTTCCTTATTGCAGAAAGATTTGGATACTTTGGCTACCTGGTGCGCAGCGAATTCTCTCACTTTGAATGTTTCGAAGTGTCATCAAATGTCTTTCACCCACAAAACATTCCCTCTTCTCTTCTCCTACTCTGTCCTCGGCTCCCCTCTCAATGTTGTTGCTAGTTTCAAGGACCTTGGCGTGATCTTCGATTCCAAGTTGAAGTTCGATTTACATATTTTACATGTCACTGCTAAGGCTTCTCGTTTTTCCGGCTTCATCATTAGATCCTCTAAACTCCTCTATATCTGTATTTTTCCTTCGTTCGTAGTGTTCTTGAATACTGTTGCCAAATTTGGTGTCCGCATTACGCATACTTGATTGCTGCGATTGAATCTGTGCAACGCAGATTCACCCGCTCATTGTTCTATAAGTACAGTATTCCGTATTCTGATTACAGTATGCGCCTCTCCATCCTTCAAATTTCTTCTCTTGAGTCACGTTGACTGTTCCTCGACGAGTGCCTCCTCTTTAAACTTTTCAACGGCTGTATATTGGTGGACCCCAGCATTTACCTTTCTGTTAGAGATTCGGGCCGTCCTAATAGAACATTTTTCAAATTTAATGTTACATTTGCCCGTACTGACACCTATTTCTTTTCTCCCCTTTTGCGTTTGCCTCGTAAGCATAATAACCTTAACCTTGGTCCTCTAGCTCGAACATTAGCTATGTTTAAAAATATTTTAAAAAATAACGTTCTATCAAGTACATGAAATATGTCATAATTTAATCTTTTGTTGTATCTTTTTTTTCGGTCGATTTTGCTTTTGATTACTTTTCCTTTCTGAATTCCACTTAATTTTTTTTTTTATTTAATTTTTCTCTTTTTAACTCCCATATTATTGTGCCTTTTTTCTTTGTATATGTAAATATTTGTTTTCTTTTTTTTTTGTTATGTCTAATCTATAATTGGATTCGTTCTGTTGATTTGGACATAAATAAATAAATAAACAAATATATACAAATACATACCAAATTCTTTAAAAAAAAAAACATTAGCGCGCCGTACATGAAAATTTCGAGCTTGAAGCTAACCGGCTTTGATTCTTAGGTCATCTGTTAATCTGATCTGTATGAAAGACTGGTCCGATGATGGAACCTTGTGACACTTTCAATGTCGCTGCAATAGATCTAATGTCGCTATGGTTCCCCCAATAGAAAATGTTAAGCAAGTTGGTTTCGTTATGACGAGCGCCTTGGATAGAGCTCCCGAAGGAAGTGTGGCCAGAAGTCGAAAGCAAATGATAATGTACGAAGGTATGATAGGATTTCGTGGATAAAAAATGTTTCATCCGACCTAACGAGGAAATTAAACTAAAACAAATGATGGACTTGTATGTATCATACTAGTTCAAAGCCTCAATATTTTTCTATTCATATTCGTCGCTAATTAGTTATCATACCAAATCACGACCACATAAGTAATTATCTATAAGAAAATAACACATCTAGACACATTGACACCACTGAAATTGCAATCATTATTTGCGCAGCTACAAGCCCCACTTATCACCTCTCGAAGTCATGCGTTATGTGTTCCATATATACAAAGTAGATGTAAACATGACTGTTGAAGTATCTCACGATCATCTTAAAACTTGTTATTTGTCTTATGATCTTGAGAGATTGTTGCGTTCATGTTAGCCTGGCTTCAATTAAATGCTAATATATAAATCATATTATAATGATCCCAACCAGAGACATATCAATGATCTCGACATTGAATTTATACGGATCAAAGTCTGAGCGCGAAATTTCTGTCATATATTCAATAAGCATCTGAACTGGACCATTAGCCTCCGTCTCGAGCCGAAGATTTAGATGGCTTCTAGATAATATGTATAGTATGTATGTAGGTGTATCTATTGTCGTCGAAAATTATTGACCATGACTTATGTTCGTCGGAGTCATGATGGATCATGGTAGGTTTCAAAAGCAGGATTTAGGCCATTATACATCCCCCCCTCCCCCCATCGACTTGGCTACGACTAACCAAAATAATATAAGCGAATTACAACGGAACGTCACGTACGGAACAAATTTTGTACCGAGAATCCGCTTCGAACAACTCTATTATAATCGAATGCCAAAATACATCCATGCTGTTCAAGTAAAGTACGAGTATCATTGCACCGCAGTATCTACAGTTTAACGCAATGTGCTCGCAAATTTTAGTACGTAAACAGATTCCGAGAATTTAAATTGCATAAGCTACATCAATATGCGGTTATAGCAGAATTGACCACAAACAATAAAATGACCTCATGGTATACATAAATGCAAATATTTTCTACTCAAACAGGCGGAAGCGCGGTCGGAATTAAATACAAGAGATGTAATGGTAGCTAAATTTTGATGACGATATAATTCTGCATGTTTCTATAGGTCTGTTCGCGTACCTGAATCTATTATAATATATTAAAATAGATTCGCAGCAAGTAGTTTTTGTACTCTTGCTGCAAGTCACATTGTGCCACAAAAAGAAGCTAGCTGCAAAAATCTGTTACTGTGGTATTTTTTTATGACTGTTATGTTGTGGTATTTTTTTATGACCTCTTCGAACAATAGCTCGGTTACAATAATTATCAATAAATGTATAGATGCTTCATATCACAATAAAACAAAAGACTAACAGAAACAGATATTTATTACTAAATCAAAAACACGATATACTATAATGATATGTTTGTGCTTATTGTTGTGTTACAGAATACAGTTCGCGGCAGACTAGGCTCTGCTTACGGCGTTGCCGTGGTTCGACAACCGATGATAAGGGTGGCGTCTCTTGCTCATCTCCTCGCACTACTTGCAAGGATACTGCAGGCTGTAGTGGTCGCGTTGTCGAATGCGATGTATTTGTTTGCGGTGTTGCCGAATGCGGTGTTGTCGGTTGTGATACCGCCACATCCACTCCCCTTCCAGTGACCAAGTCACGATTTTGGACGAATGTTACTTTGGGTTTTTTCCCGTAAGTACGAAGAGGATGGTATGTTGTCTGTTGTTCCAGTGGAATGATCCCTTGTTGTTGTGTAACTGGCGCTGGATTGTCTTCTTTTGTGATGAACGCCGGTTTCAGACGATCAGTTGATATGTTGACATCTTTGAAATTTATTCGCAATGTAAACACACGATCAGACAGCCTTTTGAGGACTTCGTATGGTCCAGTGTACGGAGGTTCAAGTGGAAGTCTCACCGCATCCATTCGAAGGAGAACATGAGAACACTCGTATAAATCTTTCAGAACGAACATGCTTTTTCTGATGTGATGAGCTGCAGGAACTGGTCGGATTAGCCGCATGTGTTCGCGGAATTTTTCGACGAATATCTGTGGATCAGCTGGCATGTCAATGTTGCTGAAAAACTCGTTTGGCAATCGGATTGGTCCGCCATACAACATATCTGCCGCAGATGCTCTGAGCTCCTCTTTAAAACACGTTCTAAGTCCCAGAAGGACTGTTGGTAATAATTCTGGCCAGGGTTCATTCGGATGGCACATTAGTGCTGCTTTGAACGATCTATGCCATCGTTCAAGCATGCCGTTGGACTGTGGATGGTATGCAGTTGTCCTTGATCGTTTTGAGCCGACGAGATTCGCTAGTGCTTTAAACAGAGCGGATTCAAATTGTGAACCCTGATCAGTAGTGATAGTCTTCGGACATCCAAATCGCGCAATCCAGTGCGCCCAAAATGCTGATGCTACCGTGTCGGCTGCCATATCCTTAAGTGGAATGGCTTCAGGCCAGCGAGTGAAGCGATCTATCATGGTGAGACAATAACGATAACCATGAACTAGTGGCATGATTACAAGGTCCAAATGCACGTGATCGAAACGATTATCGGGCATCTCAATTTTATTAGGCATAAATCTGTTATGCCTGTGAGTTTTTGATGTTTGACAGCGCAAACAAGTTCGTGCCCAATCGGTAACGTCTTTTTTCATGCCAGGCCAGACGTATTTGTGTCGCATTTGTTGTAGTGTTGCTCGTCCACTAGGATGCGAGAGTTTGTGAACTTCGTCGAACACTTTTCTCCGTAGTTGTTTGGGGACGTAAGGTCGAACGTAACCCGTAGATAAATCACAAAAGATTGACACACTAGGCTCAAAATTGATATTTTGCAACTTAAGCGATGTCTTACCGTCAAGAATGGTTTTCAATTCACTGTCTATCTGTTGTGCTGCTTGAAGGTCCTCGGCAGTAGTCCTGGTGGGCATCGAAATTTCATTTAGCCTTGAGAGTGCATCCGCAACAGTATTTTCCTGACCAGATACATATATAATCTCAGTTGTGAATTGAGATATGAAATCTAAATGCCTTAATTGTCTCGGCGAAGCTTTTTCTGGTTTTTGCGAAAAGGCATACACCAGAGGCTTATGGTCCGTTTTTATTACGAAGTGTCGTGCCTCAAGCATGTCTCGAAAATACTTCGTTGCTTCATATATGGCCAGGAGTTCTCTGTCATATGTACTGTACTTGCTTTCTGCAGAAGATAATTTGCGCGAAAAGAAAGCCAGTGGTTGCCATTCGTTGTTAATTTCCTGTTGTAATGCAGCTCCGATCGCTTTGTCTGATGCGTCGGTGACAAGAACCAGATTTGCGTTTGGTGATGGATAGGCAAGAAGTGCTGCTTCACTGAGGCTCCTTTTACAGGTTTCGAAAGCCGCTTCCGATTCTGGTGTCCATGGAATTTTCCGTTTATCATTTTTTTTCGAATCACTCAAAAACTCGTTGAGCGGTGCTTGATGTTGAGCAGCATGAGGAATACAACGACGATAATAGTTGTTAAGTCCTAAAAATCTTCGAAGTTCGCAGATAGTTTCTGGTTTCCTGAAGTTTAAGATGGCTGATACTCGGTCACTTGGTGGCTTACATCCTCTGCTGCTGATTGTATAACCCAGGAACTTAACTTCAGATTTGCCGAATTGACACTTGTTGACGTTGATTGTAAGTCCATGCTGTCGAAGTCTGGATAATATTTTTCGCAGATGTGTAAGATGTTCCTCTGGAGATTCCGACATAATGATGATATCATCTATGTAACAATATGCAAAATCCAAATCCCTGAGCATAGAGTCCATGAATCTTTGGAAAGTCTGCGTTGCGTTTCTTAGCCCAAAAGGCATATACAAAAATTCAAAAAGGCCGAACGGAGTACAAACTGCGGTTTTTTTAACATCGTCTTTGGCCATGGGGATTTGGTAATACGCCCGAACGAGATCTATTGTTGAGAAAATAGATTTTCCATACAAACGTTCGCTAAAGTCGTGGACATGAGCTATGGGATAGCGATCAGGAACTGTTTGAGCATTGAGCTTTCTGTAGTCCCCGCAAGCTCGCCAGCCACCAGTTTTTTTCGCAACCATGTGCAGTGGGCTTGCCCATTGACTTTTTGAAGGTTGGCAGATTCCTTGTTCAATTAAAAAATCGAATTCTACCTTTGCTGAAGTCAATTTGTCACCGGAAAGTCGCCTCGGCCGATCTGCTACTGGATGTCCCGTGGTCTCAATATGATGAGCGACTAAAGGACTTGTGATGCTTTTAGGCCGACTGGTAGTTGTTGTGATATCCACGAATTCCTTAAGCAGTTCACTGAAGCTTGATGAAGCAGTCACTGTTGAAATATTGAACTCTGTGGCTTGCAAGACTTCTCCCCGAGTAGTTAGTTTTGTGCGAGAATCAATTAGACGTTTATTTTTTAAATCGATGAGAATATTAAAATATGATAAAAAATCTGCTCCGATGATTGCAGAATGCACGTTGGCCACGATGAAAGCCCACTGGAAAACTCGCCGCAATCCTAAATCTAATTTAATAATTTGCTCACCGAAAGTACAAATCTCCGACTGGTTGGCCGCAAACAGCTTAAGTTCTCCAGGTTGAAGACGATGATTGACCGAAGATCGTGGAATCACTGAAACTACTGAGCCTGAGTCAATCAGAAACCGCATTTTACTGCTTTTGTCATAGATGTAGACTCGCAGTTCTTTACAGATTTTGTTGTTGCTGATGCTGCTGTCGCCAACTTTTGAAACTGACGACAGCTCCATTAGTTTTCCGATGACGAAACAAAAGTACATGGAGTTTGACATTTGTTGGCTTTTGTACCCCACACACGATGGTAGTAGCAAAGCTTATTCGAGTCTGCATCATCGTTAGTTTGTAGGAATCGTGCTCTATTAGATGAACGTGATCTGCTTCTCTTGTTCATTTTTTGAACAGTTTTTGTCAGTTGATCCAACTTTTTCTCGATAGTAGCAAACCTCTCGTTAATTTTATCTTCATTGGATTTAATCGTCGATGTTGACATGACATGTGGCTGCGACGTGCTGATATTTTCCATGACAGCATCTGCAGTTATCGCAAGTTCGTCTAGAGTGCCTTTGCAGGTTGAAAGAACCAATTGTGCACTAGCAGGCATTCTCTTCAGCCATCGATTTTTTAATATATCATCTCCGATTGATGATTTTGCCAGTCTCCTCATTTCTCGAAGGAGTTCTGAAGGCTTGCTGTCTCTTAGCTGGAGGCCCTCGAGAAGTTGGTGAATTTCAAGATTTCGCGAATCACTCAACCGTTCGATCAAATTATTTTTAAGCGTTTCATACTTTTCCGTAGTATCGCTTGTCAACACATCGGAAACCTTCCTTATTAGTTCGACGTCTTCAAGGGCTTCGATAACTGCGTCGTATTTTCGCTGATCATTGACGTTTAATGATCGAAATCGCGATTCGGCATACAAAAACCACGCTTCGGCGTCATGAGACCAAAACTTTGGCAGCTTAATAGGCACTGACTCAGCACGATTATAGCTGGTATCGATCTTCTGGCATTGTAGGCTGTTGATCTCCGCACGCATTGCCTTTATTTGGTCCAGAAGTTCCTTCTCTGAAGCAGTCGGCATATTCGTCTGACTTTCACTAATTTCTCGAACACTAAATGTTTTATTTATATCGACCGAGATGTCTGCCTCTTTACTCCGAACTGCTTTTTTGGCCTGTTTTGGCGTACGAGTTGGCTGAGGCATAGATATTTCACTCAGAAAGTTCACACGAGGCAACTACAGGGAACTTAAAACACCAAAATGGACGCACTTGATCGCGGCCGCGTGGGTTAACAACAAGGAAATGAAAAAATTTGCATTCACTAATGTCGCGGGTCACCAATTATAGATGCTTCATATCACAATAAAACAAAAGACTAACAGAAACAGATATTTATTACTAAATCAAAAACACGATATACTATAATGATATGTTTGTGCTTATTGTTGTGTTACAGAATACAGTTCGCGGCAGACTAGGCTCTGCTTACGGCGTTGCCGTGGTTCGACAACCGATGATAAGGGTGGCGTCTCTTGCTCATCTCCTCGCACTACTTGCAAGGATACTGCAGGCTGTAGTGGTCGCGTTGTCGAATGCGATGTATTTGTTTGCGGTGTTGCCGAATGCGGTGTTGTCGGTTGTGATACCGCCACAAATGTAGTAAATGTATGTTGAACTGAATCATCTATATACATATATAGTGATTATTTAAATTCAGATTCTTAGACGGATTACATTTAGAATTTCCCTTAACTACTTATTTTGACTAGTCGGATTAGTCTTTGGATTTTTCTATAGTCTCCTGATTTTTTTCAGAGTCCTATGGTTTTTTTTCCTAGAGTTGTTTTGATTTGTTCTAAGACTCCAATCATATTTTCTAAGACACGCAGAATTTCTTCTTGCGCCCGCTGATTTTTTCCTAAGATTCCAGGATTTTTAATCATATTCCTACTAGGATTTTTCTGGAGTCTTTTAATTTTTTCTAATCTCCCAAAATTTTTTCCCAGACTCCCAGAATTCTCCTAGAGCCCCCTGGTTTTTCCTAAGCTCTCGTGATTTTTGCTAAACATTTAAAGATTTTCTTTATAGTCCCCTGATTTTTCTTTAGCTTCCATAACTTTTTCTACGGCTGCCAGATTTTATTCTAGAGTCCTCTGATTTTTCCGAAGCTCCCAGGATTTTCCACGGGACTCGTAGGATAGGAAGATTTCCAGATTTTTTTCCTTAAGTCCTTTGACTTTTTCTAAACCCCTATATTTTTTCCTAGAATCTCGAGATTTTTTATTGATGTCCTTGATTTTTTCCAAGGCCATAGAATTTTTCCCTAGAGCTTTTTAAGATTTTGTAAGGTCCAATGATTTTTATATGGTCGCACACGAAGGGCGTTTGGAAACGTGGAAGACTGGGATCGATACAAGCAAGAGCTGTCGCTCTTCAAAAAGAAGATAAGACGAGCCAAGCGTGACTCATGCAGGGAATTCTGTGAGAACATTGAAGAATGCACAGAGGCTGCCAGAATCAGGAAAGTTGTACCTACGTTTTTGCGAAGGAAAAACGAGGATTAGGTGGAGGACCAGAAAGAATGCCTGGATATGCTACTGGAAACTCACTTCCCAGAATCGGCTTGCGCGGCACCGCGTGGTGACGTACTTCGAGGAACCCACCGGGCGTCTGAGCAGCTGATCGAGGAAGCAGTAGATGAGGTCAAGATTGAATGGGCTATTGGCACATTCCGATCTTACAAAGCTACAGGGATTGATGAGATATCACCCATCATGCTACAAAAAGCAGATAGCATCAGACTTGCTCAAAAAAAGGCAGATTGAGGCTACCTTTTTTGAGGCCAAAGCGGAAAGAATAGTCGGAACCGGAACACAACAAGGAGGGATTATATCTCCCTTTTTCTGGATCCTGACGGTCAACGAAATACTGGAGAATCTAAGGGCCGTTGGCTTTGAGGTGGTGGCGTTTACCGATGACATTGTGGTACTTGTGAAGGGGGCGTTCCCACAAACTTTGTCGGACGTTATGCAATCGGCGCTGGACCATATCCAAATCTGGGCCAGAAAAGTCTGTCTTAGGGCAAAAGTCGGTCTTTACAAGGAAACACAGGGTACCACCTATTGGCACGCCTAACCTCAACGGAATAGCATTGGAACATGTTGATAGTGTTAAATATTTGGGCCTTATACTAGACAAGAAACCTAACTGGGGGCCTAACGTGAAGCACAGAATAGATAAGGCTCGCGCAGCACTTTTCGCGTGCCGGTCTGCCTACTCCAATACCTGGGGCCTTAAACCTAGGGCGGCCTATTACATTTACATGTGTAGTGAGGCCGATTTTGGTGTATGGAGCGATCGTGTGGTGGAAGGCAGCGGAGAGTAAAACTAATATCACGGAGCTAACGACACTGCAAAGATTAGTTTGCATATGTATTACGGGCACTTTAAAAACCGCCCCATCGGGTGAGTTGGAAATGATTTTGGGACCTATGCCCTTGGATCGATTCATCTTTAAAAGCGCAAGCTTAGCGGCGATACGCGCTAAAAGTTCCGGCATGTGGAACGATTCAGATCAGTGGGGCCATAGCAGTATTCTTACAGAATGCCACAATAGATTTGGGCTCGTTGCAGAAGACACGGGCCACATGAGCAAAATAATACATCTTGGCAGGAATTTCCAGGTCAAGATACCCACAAAAACAGACTGGAAGAAAAAGGGGGCTACCACCGATGGGGGCGTCTAGATTTACACGGATGGGTCAAAGACGGACACAGGAGTTGGCTTGGGCGTGTTTTCTATAGATTTGAGCATTAACCTGTGGTGTAGACTGTCGGACCATTCTACCGCCTTTCAGCCTCAAGTACATACAATACGCATAGCAGTTGAGTCCATTAGCGGCATATCAATCAGATCAATGACGATTTGCGTCCATTCTCGCTCTTGCGTCTTACAGATGTTCTTCAAAAACTGTTAATGCTTGCAGAGTGGCTCTCAATGAAAGGGCAAAGCATATTCCTATCCGGATTATATGGGTGCCAGGCAACGAAAAAGCCGATGAATTGGCGAGAAAAGGTTCAGGAGCTACTAATAGCCCCTGCATCACTGAACCACGGTAAATCGCTGACGCCACAAGCAAACTTGATGCCGCCATGTGGGCCAAACTAAAGTTCGAATGGGAAAACAGGATGGACTGCAGCGTGGCCACGACATTATGGCCATCACCTGATCCAAGCAAAAGCAGGAAGCTGCTCAAGTTCAGCAGAAACGGCTTGAAAGCCTCAGCAGAAACGGCTTGAAAACGGCTTGCTCACAGGGCACTGCCTTACCGCATCTCATGCGAACAGAATATGACACAAAGAATATGAAACAAACGCCTCAAGATTTTTGGTTCTTACCACTTTCAAGAGTTAGCAGAGATGGCCAGTACCGTCACGTTGAGTCATCTGATTCAGTTTGGCGAAGCGGTCACTTGGCAGCTCTTACAAGCCAGCGGAGGGTGGCAAATGGGCCCAAACTGGTGGCAAATGGGCTAATGCTGGTCGCGTTCCCGGTAACCCTCTTCACTAACCTAACCTAAGGTCCCATCATTATATCTCAGATTTCCTTGAATTTTTTCTTCAGTCCCTTAATTTTTTCTTAGCTCCCATGATTTTTTCCAAGACTCGCAGAATATTTTCTTGAGTCGTCTGATTTTTCCTAAGATCTTAGATTTTATTTAATCGGCTTCCTAGGATTTCTCTAGAGTCTTTTGGTTTTTTCTATGCTCTCGTAATTATTTCATAGACTACCAGTACTTTTTCTAGAGTCCCCTGATTTTTGCAAAGAGTCCCAGAATTTCCGTGATTTTTGAGAGTCTCAGCTTCCGTGATTTTTGAGACTAGACTGATTATTTCTTAGCTCCCATGATTTTTTGTAAGGTAATAAAATCTTCGTCTCTTTAAATTTTGTAATGAAATCTTCGTATCATTAAGTATACATATACTTTCATATCACACGTCCAATGGAGGCTCTTTTCTTGAATCGTTGCCACTCTTGTTAATTTGTTCCTTTGTCTTGCTTACTCTTACCCTAAACTTGCCTTGCATTGCCTAGACTTGCGTTCGTCTTGTTCCGTCTATGTCTCATCTCGTCCTGATTTGTCTCGTCCCGCTGTGTCTCACCTCTCCTTGCCTAGTATTATAAAAAGTGAAAGTGCTCTCGTCTTGCCCAGTTCAGGAAAAAAAAAACAGAAGCTGGCTTGGCGTTGCATAAATGAAATCTTATATATGTATAAGTTTTCCTTTGTCGCCAACACGACCAGTCACTTCCCGTGCCTATTCGAAAATAACTCAAGGTTCGAGGAAACCTCACTTAATTTTTGGCTTCCAATGTATAGATCCTGTACACCCACTTCTTTCAAGTCTGAAAGTGGTATTTCTCAAGGCACCATTATAGGTGCTCGGCTCTTCTTTTTCTTCTTCATTTAAGTCCTCGGTTTTCCTCGACACCGTTCTTGTAAATTTTATTAATTCACTAACAATTTTACACTGCTTATAGCTACGTTTTTTGAGTCATGACTACTTGCTAGCCATGATGCGGGACTACCTCAGGGATTCTACGTGGTGCGGCACAGGGGTCGATCTTAAGACCTGATTTCTGGAATATCATATAAGATGAGCTGCTGCGACTGGAAATGCCTGCGGGTGTGTTCCCTTTAGGTTACACTGATGATATCACCAAATTCACTCATCACAGACTTGAGGAGGGTGGATCGGTGGATGACCGAACACGGCCTCCAGCTGGCAGTCTCTAAAACAGATATTGTTGTGCTGACGAAGCGGAGAATACTAACCGTCTTACCCATGACGGTTGGCTCCGTAGAAGTCCACACCTGCAAGTCGATCAGGCATCTGAGAGTGACCCTGGACACCAAACTGACGTATTGGTATCATATCCACAGGGCATGTCACTGAGTAGGCTAATGGCCAACGTCGGTGGATCTAGTGAGACAAAACGGAGGCTGGTGATGGTATTGACCGATTCCATCTTACTATATGGAGCCGAAATTTGGGAAGTTGCGCTCCGAACGAAGAAGTTCTCGAAGGGCATTGCCAGTGTCCAGCGCAGGGGTACCCTGTGAATCGTGTGTAGCTACCACACAGTCTCAGAAGAGGCTGTGATGGTAGTGTCGGGAGTAATTCCGGTCAACCTACTACCGCGAGAACGCTAGGAGGGGTACCTATTTCACTCAGAGCTGGGCAGAACCGAAGCTTTGACGCACGCGCGTGAGCTTTCCCTGCAACTTTGACGCTGGACGCCTAAGCTAATGGTCTCATTGAGCTTTGGCTGAGCCGGAGCCACGGAGAGGTGAACTTTAATCATTGTCAATTCTTGACAGGGCACGGTTACTTCAGGAACTACCTGAACAAAATGGGTTAGGTGAGCTCGTTGATGCTCAGCACACAGTCTCTATGTGCAGTCGGCTTCGTAAGTTTGAGGCTGACCATTGAGTCCACGATCGGCCTGGCAACGCCTGAGACGATCGTTGATGCAATGCTGGAAAACGAAAACAACTGGCGCGCAGTCTGAGCATACGTTGAGAAAGTGCTGCGCATAAAGCGTGAGGACGGTTGCCTTACCGACCTATGAGCTGTGGTAGTTTCTGAAGTCCGTGGTTATTGACAGGTGAGTCAGCACGACCGGTTTGAAGCAGTGCTTAGACGGCTCCCGACTCAGAACTTCGTGAGCTTGTGTATGGTATGTTTTAAGTGAGTCAAACCTCACATACCTCGTGCAACCGGGAAACTGGTAAGCAGATTTTTTTGCCATTTACACTAGGCGAAAAAAATCGGGGCAGAATTTGTTTATAAAAGCATCCTAACATTTACGATTCAAGTGCGATATAACTAGAAATCTCTGCAGGCATCCTTGATCCATATAAAATTTTTAAAGAGCTTCCCACACTGGGCGCTATTCGGTTTTCGATTTCAAAATGACCCATGTGATTTCAGACACATTCAACACATTTCTTTTGTGCAGGAACCAGAATTTGGCATATACTTTCCTTAATTTCATTGAAGTACTAACCCCCTAGACCCAACAAGGGTTGTCGTGGGACTACATTACTTTACGATGAAGGCACAAAAAAGAAAAACTAGGCCCCGTTTGTGCATGCCACTGTCAATTTCTACTGATGATACTACTCGCACAGGAAGTCATCAAAAGACATCTCTAGGCCGATGTATCTTCGTA
Organism: Nemotelus pantherinus; assembly: GCA_963978885.1. Classification (NCBI taxonomy): domain Eukaryota; kingdom Metazoa; phylum Arthropoda; class Insecta; order Diptera; family Stratiomyidae; genus Nemotelus; species Nemotelus pantherinus. Next base: position 11,924,702 of record OZ022267.1, on the reverse strand, counting down.
GCTGGTTTTTGGGATCAATGTGAGCTGTTCGTGGAGCTTGATATGATGCGGAAAAAATCCGTGAAAGAATCAAGGGTCAACTGTTACTCTCCCGGCAATATTTTAGTCAATTCTATTTTATGAATTACTTTATTATGATCGACTCAAATACTTCACCCTCGATCTTATTTGGGTTCAGTAAAACTATTACAACAAATTGCGATTTTGCAGTATATCGATGAGTCAGAAAATGTTATTGGCTCCAGCGATCGATTCAACAAACAAAAAAAAAATCAACCAAGATCATACATCAATCTGATGGTCACTTCCCCAAAACCAGCTCCGAATACTTAAGCATGTATGAAGTGTGAAAAACCATATGACAATGCAAACATACGTCTACAATGGCAATCAACAATCTCAAGTTCAAGTGTGAAATGGTTTTCAATTATATAATTTTATTATTTTTGTTGTTGGTTTAATTCTGTTATTTTTTTGTATGATTGTAAATTTTATGAAAACATTACACGCCTCGAATAGTTTTAGCAGAGCAGATTCTGCGAATGAGAATTGGGAATTGTGGCAGAAAGCTTAAAAAAAAATAATAAGTTGAATTTTCGTGCTTAGCACCTGACTGTTAATAGAAGACTGAATTTTCGAAGAATTGAAAATTGTATTTTCATTTGTATCATCTCTTTCGACTAACTGCGTAGTGTATTGCTATTATGGTGGGGAGGAGGAAGTACTGACTGCTCTATGTCAATTAATGAATTGGAGTGTATCCCGACATCGAAGTTGTTTTTAGCTCTCATGATTTCTTTCTAGACTTCTAGGTTTAGGTCTTCTGACTTTTTTTTAGCTCACATGGTTTTTCCTAGAGCCTGTCGAATTTTTTCTAAGCTCCCATGATTTTTTTCTAAGTTTGCTAGGATTTTTCTAGAGTTCGCTGATTTATTCGAAGCTACCATAATTATATCTGAGACTCCCAGAGTTTTTTCTAGAGTTCACCATTTTTTTCTTACCTCGCACAGTTTTTTATTTTTACTAGAGTCTTTTGATTTTTTTCTAGACTTCATAGTTTTTCCTAAAACTTCCAGAATTTCATTCGAGATTCCCGTAATTTTATCTTAACTCACTCAGGACTAGAAAAAGTTCTGGGAGTCTTAGGAAAAATCATAGGAGCTAGGAAAGCATCACGAGGTTCTAGAAAAAATTCTAGGAGTTTTAGAAAAAATCCTGGAAGTTTAGAAAATATCAAAATGCTCTAAAAACAAACACTAGAAGTCTGGGGAAAAAATCCTGGGAGCTTAGAAAACATCAGGGGACTATCGGAAAAAAATCATGGGAGCTAAGACAATATCAAAATATTCTATGAAAAATCTTTAGAGTCTGGTAGAAATCCTGGGAGCTTAGCTAAAATTAGAAAACTCTATAAGAATTCTGGAATCTAAAATCAGATTATCATAGGAACTAAAATCAAATCAGGCGACTCTAGAACATATCATCGGAGTCTCGTAAAAAATCATCGAAGCTTAGAAAAAAAGACTAAAAGTCTGGAGAAAAATCTTGCTGGCTTAAAAAAAATCAAGATGCTCTAGTAAAAACACTAGAAGTCTGAGAAAAAATCCTGGGAGTTTCGAAAAATTCAGAGGACGTTTTCGCTATGATGGTGCCAAGGCTCAAGAGATTCGCTATTATGCTATAGCACAACCTTGACGGATCGAAATTTAAGAAAAGGGAGAGAGGAAGGGCTGAGTTTGCAGGAGTCGGCGGGTAGAACAGTAGATGGTAGGCTGTTCCAGAATCGTACTGACCTAGATAAGAAGGAATCGTGAAATTTGACGGTACGACTGGCACTGATCGAAAGTATATGCAAGTGGCTCCGGATGGATGAGCTCTATTAGGAATGAGACTTGATATTTCGTTAGAACGAAGGCCATGGTAATAGCGATAGAGAGGAAGAAGAAAGGCAGCTCACATTACGTCGATGCCCAAGGGATTCAACACGTGAAGTAATGGTGCCATCGCCAATAAGCTTGAAAGCTTTCGGTTGGACTTTTTCTAGTTCCGCTAAAGTAGTGTGACTTGCTCCATATATGGGAGCTATACACTGAAAAAAATCCACATGGCGCCCAGAGCTATGTAACATAGCGCATTATTTATGGCGCCATACGCTATGTACATAGTACTCTGAGCTATGCAATATGGCTCCCCGCGCCATAATGTCAGAATCTACATAGTGCGTGGTCCTATGTAACATTGTGCAGCATTTATGGTCCCACACGCTTTGTACATAGTACCCTGAGCCATGCAGTATGGCTCCCAGCGCCATAGTTATATGGCGCAGAAATTATGGCCCTACACGCCATATTTCATAGTACCATGAGCCATGTAATATGGCTTCAGTTGAAGAAGATAGCTCCAATTATAACTCGCAGCCATACTGTGTGAGGGAACTTATAAATGTGAGTATCAACAATAGAAGCACTGTGGCTAGATTTGGCTAATTCCCGCCATTTGTGCTACCTAAAAGTTGAACTGGCGGCGGAAAATTTTTGATTTCGCGGGTTGGTCTCCGTAGGGATATATAATGTGTTTGAAAAACTGAATTTGGGCCATATAATGTTTATGAAAAACTGAATTTCGGCTGTATATTGTTTTTGAAACTATATTTGGGCCATATTTAAAACCTATTAATCGGGACACATCGAACCACTTGAACAATCGAACTATAAAAATTCCGCGCACACAAATCCTTGAAGAAAATTAACTCTGCACTGAAAAAACACATAGCGCCAGACGCCATGTACTATAGTCCTCCATGCCATGTGCCATAGTCGTCCACGCCATGTACTATAGTCCTCCACGCCATGTACTATGGTCCTCCACGCCATCTACATGGCGTGGAGGACTATGTTACATGGCGTGGAAGACTAAAGTATATGGCGTAGAGGGCTATAAGCATAGCACCAGCTCCTATGTACTTTTCGCCATGTATTATGGCGTGTGGCGCTATATTTTATCACAATCCCCAAATCGACTATGTACATGGCGCCAGAAGTCTATAAATTATGGCGTCTGGCGCTATGTGTTTTTTCAGTGTACTCAAGTTTTGGTCTTATGAAAGTCTTGTAGATGTACGCAATGTCTGATGGTGTAAAGTATTTCTTGCCTCTCTGAAGGGATTTCATTTGTGGGAAGGGATTTTGGATTTTAGGTAAGGTCTGTAAAAGTGCCTACCTTGGATTAGCGAACAATGTATAATGAGAAATGTGAGTGAATGATATCAAAAAGCTACGGGTAAATTACTTGCAAATGTAGGCCGGAATACCAGAGAGAATGGGAGGACGAGTTTGATGTGATTAAATTTTTAAAGTTTTACTCCTTGTGTTTTACCAAGCTTATCGCCATAGGCCTTCTCTCCTTAATATCTAAAGATTCTGGATTTGGCCAGAGAATCAACTTGTCTTCAATTATTATTTTATGTTGAATAATCTGGTCGAACTATTAAATCGTTGTTTCTGATAATATATCTTTTCTAAGGGTCCCATCTTTTCTCAAGCTCCCTGTTTTATTTCCATACACTCAGGATTTTTTCTAATAGTCCCAGAATTTTATCTAGAGTCCACTGTTGTTTTTATGCACCCAGGATTTTTCATGACTCCGTGAATTTTAGCTAGAGATCTCAGATTTTTCTAAGTTAGAGCTTTCTAGATTTTTTTCCACAGGTCTCTGATTTTTCGTAAGCTACCCGGATTTTTTCTAAGACTCAGAATTTTGTCTAGAGTCCTATGTTTTTTTAAGCTACCCGGATTTTTTCTTAGACTCTCAGAATTTTTGTTTGGAGTCCCCAGTTTTTTTATAAGCTCCTAGGATTTTTTCTACGACACCTAGATTTTTTTCTAAAGGTTTCTGATTTTTTGACTCCATTTTTTTTTTGTATAGCCCTCTGATTATTTCTAAGCTGCCAAAGTTTTTTTAAGACTGCCAGCATTTATTTTTGAGCTCCATGTTTTTTTCCTAAAGTCGCACAGCTTTTCCTATAACTTCCAGATTTGTTCTAAAGTTGTCTGGTTTTCTCCAAGCTCACAAAGTTTGGTCTAAAACGCTTAGAGTTTTTTCTAAAGTTCTCTGAATTTTCCAAAGCTCCCAGGATTTTTCCTAGGACTCCCAAAATTTTCTAGAGCCGTCTGTTTGATTCTAAGCTCCCAGGAATATTTCTATGACTCCCAGCTCGGTAAAAAAATTTTCGTACACAGCATAAGAACTGTTACAAGGAACATAGAGAGAGAGATTTATTAAGTGAAGGTTATTAGGAAAACAAGTACGGACCATCACGCATTCAACAGAAGGAGAAGGATGAAAGTTACGACAGAGTGCTCCATGAAGAGGTTCGCGTATAGCAATCAATACACCTCCGCCATGCGATTTGTTGGCAATAGAACAATTCCGATCAACACGAAATACCTGGTGCAAATGCCTAGTACTATACTCTGCGCGAAACGAATTCAACGGTCAAATCCCATGCAAAAAGAGCTTTTCAATTCGTCAGTAAAGCTCTTTTGTATGGGATTTGACCGTTGAATTCGTTTCGCGAAGAGTATAGTACTAGGCAAAAGGGAGAACTTCACTGCTATTAATATCGCTAGAAAGCCAAGTTTCCGTGAGGCAGATAATAGGCGTGTTTTTTTGCTCCTCTATCCAGTAGAGAATAGGATATACGCATTGGAAACAACAACACTCCTCCACCAGTGAATTCACTAGTACAGAAATTGTGTTCGTCATAGGTAGTTCACGTGCTGAAGTATAGAATGTGCTGATAGAAAAAAGAAAAGCTCATACGAAGTTGTCTTTTTTTCTGTGAGATGGCTTTGGTTTTTTTAAGGTTAACTTGAATGTTTTGGTAGTTAGTAAATTAAAAAAAGCTCGCATAATGTGTAGAAAGTTAAAAGAGATAATTTTCTGTTAGTCCTTTTGCTATTTTCTATCGATTGTGGTAGTGTATATTCGTGATTTTCTCCCTTTATTTTGAGCTGTTGAGTGGTACCACAGCAAATACAGCAACCTATGTCAGTCTTAGCGAAAGCATCAGCTGTTTTGTGATGGATCGTTTTTTTGCGTCATTGTTCTATTCTGTTCTGTATCGGAGCAAAAAAACACGCCTAATAACGAACCAATTTTGAAAATTTAACCATGTTTGGTAGGGAATTGGATAAGGCATTCATGACGTGAGCACCTTAATCAGAGCAGTTTTAAACCTAGGTCGGGAAATGGTTGGGGAATAGTGTTTTGAGAAGCTATTGAATATTTTGCAACATCTGTTGATTGGCTCATTGTTGGCGTAAACTGTGTGGTGTCGGTATTCATTGAGTAAACGTCTGTGCCTCGTCTGCCTTACTGATTCGTTAAAGGTAATCTTATTGGACAGGGACACAACATTGATCAAGCCCCTAATAACATCAAAAGTAAAGCAGGAGAATATGACTATCCTCCGCGAAGATAGACTTGATAGATTTAAGAGATTTGGCCTGTATCTGTATGAAGGTAGATTATCAAATTCGTAAGGATTATACAGATCTCTCAACGCAAATAGCAAGGACTGCTTCTGCACCGATTCGAGCCTATCGCTATGGACATCAAAGGTAGGGTGCCAGACAATACATGCATATTCGAGCAATGGCCGGACTAGAGCTATGTATAAAGACTTCGTGACCCATAGGTTTTTGAATTTCTTCGCACGTCTTTTGATGAATCCAAGCTGCTTATTAGCCTTGCTTAAGACTTTATCATAGTGTAAATTAAAACACAGCTTTTTATCCAAAGTAACCCCGAGGTCGATGACATTGTCAACATTATTGATTGCAACATTATTGAGGTGATAATCAAAATTTATATTACTGGTTTTGCGGGAAAAACTAATGACTTGACATTTACTGACATTAATGTCGAGATTTTTTTGTTTGCACCACTGCTCAAGAGAAAGCAGTTTCGATTGAAGGAAAACTGAGTCAGATGTCGATTTGATTGTGTGGTACATTATCAGATCATCTGCATAAAAAAGGTGAGGGATGTCTACTAAAACTTCAGAAAGATCCGATACGGTAATATTGAATAAAAGAGGCCCCAAGTGACTACCTTGTGGTACACCTGATAAAACTTCAATTTTTTTTGGATAGGATACCCTGAAACTTAACGTACTGCGTCCAGTTTAACAAGAGTCTAACCAGTTTAATAAGAGACCCGAGATACCAAATTTCTGCAGTTTGATTCGAAGAATCAAACTACAGAAATTCAGATATATAATATAATATAATCAGATATATTATATGGGCAAGCTAAAATTTTGAAACCTCAGTTGCCACCTCAACTGCAACCATTGCAGTTACTAGTGCCGTCATACGTTGCAACTACTAGTGTAGTCATCAACTCACCGGAGTGTCTGCTGCCTACTAGCCGAGGGAAGTCTCCGATCGAGTCACAAATGAAGTTGAGGTGCTTCCTAATTCACCGGCTAAATCTGCTGGTTCAACGATACTAAACACGGTTCTTGCGTCGGAACACGGTACTCAGCGTTCTTTGCCTACAATACTGCAAAGCGATACAAATGTCTCTGCAGATTTGCCAGCTCTGCGTATAATTTCACCTCCTCTTCAGGTGTTTGTGTCTCGCTTTGCATGTGATACGTCCACTGGAGCTGTTGAAAACTACATATGTGGTAAACTTGGTTATACGCTGCACATCTTCGATTGCATCAAACTGACTAAAGACAACCAACCTAGACGACTGATAGCTTCGTTTAACCTTATTCAACCTGTTGGGCTTGATATTGTAGCCAATCCGAAGTTTTGGCCACCTGGTACGCTGGTCAAGCCTTTGAACATCGTGGGAATTTTCGCCCAGCCAACAACAAAAGATCCCGCAAATAGTCCTTGAGCATCAAAAAATATCTTTATGTTACCAGAATGTTCGTGGCATGAGGACTAAGCTGGATGAATTTAAAACTGCATATTTACTTGAAATGGATCACCTAATCTGCCTCTCTGAAACCTGGCTTGTTGATGATATCTTCAGCTCTGAATTTTTCCCATTACATAAAGTCTACCGTTGTGACTGTAACCGCTCTGCAACTATGAAGTCTGATGATGGCGGAGTGCTCATTGCCGTGCTTAACTCCCTTCAAAGTAAACTCTGCGCTGATTTCGTTCCCAGTCTTCCTGTTGAATGTGTAGCAGTTTGTGTGTCCCTGTCGCTTAAATCTTCGCTGTTGGTGGCCTCTGTATATATTCCGTGCAACTCTCCCTTTTCTACCTATGAATGTTTTTTCACCTAGCTATCTTCCTACCTTAACATAAATTTTCCTTCTTCGTCTGTCATCATCTGTGGTGACTTTAATATTCCATCTGCCCAAAGGGACTCTGGTTTTTTCCCGTATTGTTTCTCTCAATAATATTTCCATTGCTCTCTCGTCTTTCCTTTCATTTTGTTCACTTAATCAATTTAATTATGTCCCTAATGTAAACAATAAGATCCTTGATGTCATTCTTTCCAACATCGAACCTTCATCGTTTTTGCTTTCTCCCTCCCTATCGCCTTATACGAACCCTGACCCCCATCATCCTCCCCTCTTTGCTGAAATTGGTGTTAATCTATCTAATCGTGCCAGAGTTTCAGACAAGCCTTGTTTCAATTTCAAAAGAACTAGTTTTGACCTCTTAGCTCTCGATCTCAACTCTATTAATTGGTTTGGCTTGTTTCGTGGTCTTGATATTGACATTGCAGCTAAGAAATTATATTCTGTTCTCCTTGAGCTAATCACTGTTCATACTCCAACCTTCCGCTTTTGTAAGCGTAATGATGTTCCTTGGTTCACTAAGAGTGTTAAACGCGCCCTGGGTATTAAAAATGAAGCACGTTGTAAATTTTTGAGCTCTCATTCCGCCCAGGACTACGCTGATTTTTCTCGTCTTCGTGCTGCTGCCAAGAATCAAATAAGGCTTGCCATGCGGAACTATCTATAGCATATTGAATCTTCTTTGCTTTCGAATGACCCCAAAAACTTCTGGTCATTCTTTCGCTCCTTGAAATCCTCCTCTCCTATTCCTGACTTCCTTACATTTAATAATATCACTGCTGCTCTTCCTCAGAATGTTTGTGATCTCTTCGCAATGTTTTTCTCTTCTGTATACTCTGGTTCAATGGTTCCCGCTTCTTATAGTGTCCCTTTTATTCACCCTCCTTGTCTCTCTTCACTCTCGACTAATCCTCTTAAAGTTAAATCCCTTATATGTTCTCTTGATTCTAGTTACTCTCCTGGACCTGATGGCCTCCCTAATTTTTGTGTGAAAAATCTTGCTTCTTCTTTATGTGTCCTCCTATCAATTTTATTCAATTTAAGTCTTGGTTCTGGTAAATTTCCTTCCTCCTGGAAGCTGGCAAGCATTTTCCCTATTTTCAAATCTGGTGAACGCAATGTTGCCTTAAATTATCGTCCTACTTCTATCCTTCCCTGTTTCTAAAAAACCATTGAACGTTTTGTGTTAAACAAAATTTATGACTCTCTTAAGTATACTTTCACACCTCAGCATCATGATATTATTAAAGGTCGGTCCACATCTACGAATCTCATTGAATTTACTCATGCTGTGTATTCGGCGTTAGATCGTAACTCTCAAGTTCATGCTTTATATACTGATTTTTCTAAGGCTTTTGACTCTGTCAATTTCGATCTTCTGCTACTCAAATTAAACCCCTATGGCATCTGTGAACCCTTACTTTCTTGGATATTTTCGTTTTTGACTAGCCGCACTTGTTTTGTCTCCCTCTCTGGCGTTTCGTCCTTACCATTTTCGCCCTGTTCTGGTGTACCTCAAGGTTCTATATTAGGACCGCTATTATTCAACCGGCTCATCAATGATCTTCCAATGATTCTATCGTCATCTTGTTTGCTCTATGCAGATGACTTAAAATTATTTCGAGTAATCAATAGCTCCGATGATTATCAACTTCTTCAGGATGATTTGAACTCTCTTACTGTTTGGTGTAACTCTAACTGCCTACCGTTAAATGTTTCAAAGTGTTTTTCCATGTCCTATTCTCTGAAGTCCCAGACTAATACCTTTCCTTACTTACTATGTGAATCCGTCCTTGTCTCTGTGGATTATTTTACTGATCTGGGTGTAACCTTTGATCGTAAACTTAAATTTGATATCCATGTTCGTAACATTACTAATAGGACCTCGCGGATTGCTGGCCTTGCTATACGTTCCTGTCACAATTCTTTTAATATTTTTACTTGTGTTAAGATATTTGTTACCCTTGTTGAAAATTAAATATACGGGTAAGATAAGCGACTCCATGCATTCGAGTATGAAACTAGGAGGTAGTAAATCAGGACCAGGACCCTTGTTGACATTCAGATCTTTCATGGCCTATGCTATATATATATATATATATATATATATATATATATATATATATATATATATATATATATATATATATATATATATATGTATATATATATATATATATATATATATATATATATATATATATATATATATATATATATATATATATATATATATATATATTTATATATATATGTATGGAAATATGAATTTAGTTATGTTTCAAAAACAAAAAAAAACGCTACCAATATTGTCTTCATAATTCATCCATCTTGGTAGTTTATCGGTTGTATTACAACAATATTCACATACATAAATAGTTTGCGGACATTAGCACAGTACATGCTATAACTTTATAAGCCGGTTTCTGCTGTACGGGCGGGGTGGTGTACAGTAAATAGCTGACGAGCACATATTCAGAAGCACTTGCTGAAAATCCATCAGTGTGAAATAACAGCTCGAACGAGCGGTTGTACTTTAGTCTGGTCAAACGGTTAAGAAGCAATCTGTCGATTTTGTCGAAGTACTGCTAGTTTCTCGTCAAAGCCAAAGTGATCGATCGTCGGGGATCATTAGATATCGTCTCCGTTATTTCAAAAATGAAATTGATCGCTTTATTCGGTACAGTGCTAACGGTTCTGGGCCTATCCTTAGCCGATAGTGCTGGAAAAGTTGTGTGTCACTACGATGCGACCAGTTTTGTGCGTGAAGGTAAGCATCAAGCCAAAAAATAAATTAAGCTCCCATAAAATAGCCAAACATAAAATAGTCAGATCAGAATCAAAATTTAAAAACGAATTTAAAAAAAAATCTTTAATCAATCTCACTTGCAATAAAAAATTGTTTTCTATTTCCGATCGTTCATTGGAAACATCATTTAGGATTTCTTGCAGCTGGACTTGAGACGGTTTTTTTAATCCAGCCGGCTTCGAAATATTGTCACATCTATTTTTTGGCCTTTAGCTGGTGTATCGATTGCGTAATCAGTTCATCATTTCAATAACGTTTTAGTTATTTTTTTTTTGTGCGAAATTAAAATTTATGGTCATCGCCGTCTGTCGGCTTTTTCATTGAGAGACTTGGTCAGAACGATTATGCAGACATTGATTGTTATCGCTTGTTTAACATATGTGTGGTGGTGTTGTTAAGCAATAAATATTGTCGACTTTAATATAATCTTATGGTTCGTAGAAAACCGCAGCATTTTACGAGTGGAAGTAAATAGATTTCTTTGAAAAACCCTGCTTTCAAGAAAATAGATTGGATTTAATAGCTATGTACAGAAGAGCGCAGTCTTTTGCTTTTGTTGTTCTGAAATAATTCGATATCAACAAGTAAATGTAATTTGACCAATAACTACGGTAGTTAATAAACCATAAATATCTGCATTAATTTCATCTTTTTCTACTATCAAAATGTAATAGGCCCAAAAAGTCCAAGCTGGTTGAATTTCAATACGCCGCACACAAAGCTCAGCATGACATCATCTGCTTATCAGAGATGTAGCTGAATTTCTGAGCTCTGAAATAATTTCAACATACAAACTCTTTCGTTGTGATCGCGCAACACTACTATATGCTCTAAATCTTTCGGTGGAGGTCTACTTATAGCTATAAAAAAATTCAATTCCTTCCAATATTTATACCTATCACTTAAATACCGCTCCCCTGGCTTACCAAATCTATTATTTCAAACCTGTTCAGGAAATCAAAACTTCTCAAAGTATACAAACGGTCAGACTTAGTTGAAGCTCAGAACGGGTGTTCCTCAAGATTCAATCATGGGTCCTCTCCTTTTTTTGTTTAACGTCAATGACCTGATTTTCCGGTCCTTTCTTGTGAATGTCTATTTTATAGCAATGATGTTAAAAGTCTTCGTAAACACAAGCTCCTTTGAAGATTCTTCAATCCAATCTTACGATTGTCGAAAGCTGGTGTAAAGTACACAAGCTGCATCTCAATACAACCTATCGTCATTAATTACTCATTGGATACCCATCGGTTCTATTCTCTCACCTCGATCAAGCACCTTGGGTATACATTCGGCAACAAGCTCCGATTCGACCTTCGAGTATCAAGACTTGATCAATCGAGACTCTAAACTGTCAGGCTTTACACCTAAGACCATCGCAAATATTCGGTCAGTCTTTGAATATGCTTGTGTTGTGGGGTCCTCACTTAAATGTATCCGAACATTATGATATCGGGAAAAAAATTTTTTCCCAGAATATATGCTCTGATATGATAGGAGTTTCCTCCTCTAGAGTGGCTTGGTATTCAGTTCTACCCACGCGACACAATTAAAACACCAAAAAGGGGGGTACCACCGCTGATAAAAGCACTCCAGGTCGTCAACGAACTTCCGCCAAAATTTATCTTCCCAAAAATCATGGCTTCTTGCCAAGATCCCTACAGTAGGCATTTAAATCATCTGGGCTGTTCAAGTCGATTTCTTTTATCTCTTCCCTCTCTTTTCCTTTTTTTTCTGAATTTTTAAAACTTGATTCCAAAGTGGGAAATTTTGTGAATTTCTTCCAACCTGATACCAGTCAAAATCCATATATTGACGAGCGAAAGACAGAGTTCATCCTTGCACGAATAATGCTTATGTCATCCTTCGGGACACATCAAACATTGCAATTCGGAACCGGCAGGTTCAGTCGCCTTGTAATATTCGCCACTGATATCGTAGAATTGAACGCTTTTCGGTCCCGATATTTTAGTTTTTTGTCGAGGTCATGTCAGATGGCTTTGATTATCCTTTTATTTCAACAATTGCGGACAACCTGCTCCGATCGATCGATTCTTCGAGTAATTTTCCTCCTTGATAAGCCTACCTCGAAAGAAGCATCAATCTGACTTTTCATTTTTTTTTTAATGATCGAAGAGATTATGTGAGCTGCTTTCGACTAGTTCGCTTAATAGCGAGTTACGAACTGCTGCTAAAACACCACCACCTCGAGTTTGGCCAGTAGAAAGATAGTTTCGGTCCTTCCTGTAAATAGTCTAGTTACCATCTAATATTTCTGCGTTTGTGTGCGAACTGTTTAACCAGGTTTCCGTGAACGTCAGTACATTAACTTGGCAAGATTTTGAGTCAAGAAAGAGTCTATTCAGTTTGCCTCTCATACCACCACAGTTGTGGTAAAAAAGTTTGACGCTGTTTAACGAAAATTTGTTGTTAGGAATGATAGTTTTTAAAATCATTCCTTGATTTTTGAAGGGAGGAAATATACTTAGCTGAAACATGTGAGGCAAAGGTGCTTAGCTCTTTTTTCGCTTGGTCAGCTGTTATGCCAAGTTGCTCATGCTCATATCGAACAAAAACAGTATGAAGAGCCTGAAAATCTATGGGAAGACCTTTCTGTTGAATCATGACTTTCAGATGAGTCCTCGCTTTACCCTCGAAACAACCAGAGTCAGTGGCTTTGTGCATGTATGCAAGGTAGAGGCGAACATTTTGATAGATTTTCTTATCCCTTAGCCGAGAAAGCAGATACTTACTTTCGAAATCAGCACCGGAGTTGATTATGGCTGTAACTATAGGAGACACTAGTGGGTCAAGGTGCAGCTGTCACTAGTTCGCACGAAGGATTGGCAGTAACTATTATACCAGGGGTAATGGAGGAGGTTTGAACTTCGCCACGAACAAAATTCGGGTATTGCACGGGTTTAGAGACGGTGTTAACGAGATCAGATGATTTTTTGGCAACAGTATTCGGAAAGGAATCAAGATTTCTAGCGTTTGGTAGTTTAAGAGGGACTTTTTGCTTTGGGGAAATTTTTCTTTTAATTCTCTGAATAAAATTCTTGTACGGGGATGAGACTGCTTTGGAACTGGTGTTAGGGGCTGTGAATGGTTCAGTGTTGGAAAGTGCTTGGAGATTAACATCGTCAACATTGTAGTCAATGTGAATAGGATGCATTACTTGAGATTTGTTCGGTTTGGGATCCAGATTTATGGAATCAATATTCTTGGTGTCACCATTGTCAGGATTGGAAAGGGAACTGATGGGAGTTGTGGTTAAATTACAATTTTTATTTTTGATAGTTTTATGACTGTTATTAGCTTTACCTTTGTCAATTTTATGACTGTTACTAGCTTTATTTTTCCGACGGCCAACTGTTTGAGTCTGGTTTCTCCAACGGCGGAACGTTAATACTTTCCAAGTACAGTCATTGTTGTTCGGGTTGAAGTTGGTGAAAAGCCAAGCATATCGTGTGGGAATGGTGATTTTGAAAAAAACTGCCGGATTTCCGATTCGTTCGACTGCGTGTCCTTAGTACGTTGCACTTTTTTATTAATGCCTCTTTCTCGAGGAACTCATACATCCATGTAATATCAGCAGAGCGCGGAGCTCCCTTCACAAAAAAAGCTTCGTACGTTGATCCAGTTCGTTCTGTTATTATTTCAGTTTTTCGGAGTTGCACTGTATTACGACTGTCTGATTTTTTCAATGCGGCGCCGCCATTCGTCTTCTGTGCAATAAGTGCCAAAGTTAAAGATTTTATTTGTGTACTGATCAGCTGGACTTATCTCTCTCCCTTCAATGATTGCATGTTTGATAGGGGAAGTTGATGCGTCTTGCGTCTTTCTTTTATGTATCTGGGTGCCAATCGATTTGTCTGCTGCAATATTTGTATCAGCTGCAATCAATTCAATATCTAAGGATATTTCATGGCTTGATATATTATGGCTACCACATAAATTCTCGCAGATGTGACTTAACGTGTCCTCTATTGTGCTGACTGTGGTGCGAAATTGAGACACTGTTGAATTGAACATCGAAAAGTGCTTTTCGAGTAAGGTACTCGCTTGAGTTTCGATCAAGGCCTTAATTCTGTTTTCAAGACCCACCAGGAGAGTGCCAGGATTAAAAGTTGGTGGGGATACTGAAGATGAGCTCCCGTCATATAGACGATCGTAAATTTCATTAGCCTTGCGTTCCAGCTTCTCAGCTATTTTATCTATGTTTCCGCTTTTATCAGAAGAAACCGCGTTGGTTAGTCTGTCGAAGGAGCTTGCCATTTCTGCGAAAGTTTCGCTGTTGGTTCTGAATGCTGCATAGAGAGTAGATGGTCTTTCTCTACATTCAGCTTTTCGATTTTGTTAATAATGCTGTCGTACATGCATTCTTCTATGTAGGGATAATACCAATCCCTAGGCGCATCCATACATAATCCATGAAGGTTTCGATTGCAGAAAGCTTTGCATGTAACATATTTAAATATATTGTCAAATGCAATACAATTGGCCAAACTGCACCTTATTTCTGAAAAAAAAATCTCAGTACAGATAAAGGAATATTTATTCTCCTAGATGGCCAAAAAAATCTGCTTACCAGATCTACGGGTGGCCTATCACACTGCGGGGTGTGTTACGAAAACAAAAGACTATCTACAAGCTCACAAAGTTCTGAGTCGGGACTCGCCTAACTGACTTATCTATCGATGCTTCTAGACTTCAAAAACTGCCACAGGTCATGGATCGGTAAGACAACCTTCCACCCGCTCTCACGTCAAACGTGGATTCAACGATGCGCCTCAAACTTGGGGAAGAATGTCTGCTGAGCAGCATCGATTTCGGTCACACAGTACCGGCAGCACGGTGTGCCCACCTTACAGGTATTTTCTGGAGTAAAAGTGCCCTATTAAGAAACGATAAAGGTAGAATTTTGCCTCTCCTTGACTACGGCTAACCTATGGCTCTATAAGGCAAATCAGCTTATCCCGTTCAGCGTTCCTTGCCTTCACTGCAACGTTTTGGCCAGATTTGGAGGCGTTTGCGTATGCGTGCGTTTCTGAGCCACAATTCTGTCCGCCTCTGAGCGAGATAGGTAACCTTTCTTGCATTCTCATGCTAGTAGATTTATGGTGATTATTCCCGATGCCACCATCAGGACCTTTTCAGAAACCGTGCAGTAACTACAGGCGATAAACAGGTCAGCTCTGTGCAGGATGCTGGCAATGTGCTTCTGGGACTTCTTAGGTCGGATCAAATTTCACCAAATTTCGACCCCGTATAGCAAGACATAATTGGTTGTTACTATCAGCAGCCCCCATTTCGTCTCACTGAGTCCGCCGACGTTGGTCATTAGCCTGATCAGACGACTACTACTCTCTGGATTTGATACCATACCCTAAGGATATGATCTCAATAGGTCAGCTTGGTATCCAGGGTCACTTCCAGATCGCGGACCGACTTGCTGACCTTACTCTTCTACTGAGTCAACTATCATGGGTGTATGACAGTTGATATCCTCCGCTTCGTCTGCATGACAGTCTCTCTTTTTGAGATCACCAGCTGCTCCATCGCTTCAACCTCCACATGACTTGTTGAAGTCTAAGTTGGACAAAATCTACATATGTGGAAGTGATTACTGCTACGACGCAATCAATGTAACTGTATCAGTAGGCAAACCTCAATCTTCCTCATTGTCAGGGGGAGTTGCCTAGGAAAAAATTATGGAAGCTCAGAAAAATCAGGGAAGTCAAGATAAACGAAAAAATTAGGAGAGCTTAGAAAAAATCAGTGAACTCTAGACAAAAATTCTGAGAGCTTAGAAAAAATCAGTGGACTCTAGACAAAAATTCTGAGAATCATAAAAAAAAATCATGGGAGCTTAAAAAAAATATAAAAACTTTAGTTACAATTCTAGGAGTCCGGGATAAAATTATGAGAGCTTAGACAAAAAATCAAAATTATAAGAGCTCAGAAAAATCAAAAAGCCTCGTTAGTCTAATAAAAAATCATGGGAGCTACGAAAAAATCTGAGAGTCTTAGATATAATGATGTAATTTGAGACAAAAATCAAAGAATTCTTCTAGAAAAAGTCGTAAGAGCCTGGGAAAAATTATGGGAGCTTTGCATTTCCAGATATTTTAGAGGTCAGGTCTCCTTCTAACTCCCTCCTCAGTGTCATAGATCCCTGAGATAGTCTAACATCATGGCTAGTGCGTAACCGGGCTAACATCTGCTGTTAAAGTAAGCGAAATTACTTACCTTAACCGTTATGCCAATAGCTATGAATTGATCTTGACCATCATAGTTTCAAATATTTCACGGATAACATGAAATACAGCATTATGAATACAGAGACTACTTGATCATTTATTACCTATCTGGAGACCGTGAATTATTGGTCACATTACATTTACGGGCTTTTTGCTACCGAATTATTCGGTTCAGAGCAACGAAACGAAAGAAAAGACTGCGGGCTATAACTATGAAGCACACTTTATATAGAAGAGACTAAAGCGATCGAATATACAGTGCCGAGAAAAAGTGATGCAAAAGCTCATATCTAAGAAATTCTTTGGGTTAACCTTTTCATATTTTGAAAGGCAGTGAATAAAAAGTCGGTTGGTTTTTTTCTTGCTATTAATATATTTCCAATCAGTGATTAGACATAAAAAAAAATCATTTTAACATTTCTACAAGAAAAAAATTAAAATGTAAATGAATTCATTTTTATCTACCGAGAAAAAGTTATGCAAAAATTAAACCTCGATCATATTCTACCAACTGTATTAGGTAACTGATAGCAATCAATGGTTCTTAATATTTGGTTGGATTTCCTTTTCGATCTATGACAGCTTGAAGCCTTCTTGGCATAGATGAAACCAACTTAGCGCAGTATTCTTGAGTGATCTTGCCCCACTCTTCTTTGCGCGGATTTGCTGCGGATGTTATGTGTTGCAAGTCGACGCCACAGTTCTTCCCAAATATGCTCAATTGGATTGAGATCAGGTGATTGTGGGGGCCATTTCAAGCAATTTGGAATATTATAAAGTATCCACATTCGAGTTTGGTGGGCGGTATACTTAGGATCATTTTCTTGCATGAATATGTAGTTTGTTCCCAATTCAACTTTTGAATGCTAGCTGCTAGCCGATCCTTTAAAATCTGGATGTAGACTTTGTGATCCATCGTTTTTTCTTCTATTATATGAAGTTTGCCAACTCCATTGAAAGCCATACATCCCCATACCAAAATAGAATCACCACCATGCTTCACAGTTCCTATCATATTTTTCGTATCTAGCTCCGTAAGAGGCTTTCTGCGCACTTTTGCTCGTCCATCGTGAGAAAACACATTAAACTTGCTTTTATCCGTGAATAAGACGCGTTTCCAAAATTCGACATCCTTATTCAAATGTTTTTTGGCGAAATTTAATCTTTTTTCACAGTTTATGTCGCTAACGAAGAATTTCTTTCGTGGAGTACAACACACGTAACCCAATTGCCTTAAATGACTTCTGACTGTATGAACGCTAACATCTTTTTTATAAATAGATCTTAGTGCTGCTTTGGATGAAAAGGATCTTTCTTGACTTCTCGTTCGAATATTTGCATATCACGTCCTGATAATATTTTCTTCCTCCCTGAGCGCTTTTTATTTTCTAAGCTTTTATTTTTTCAGAACCTGTCTATTATCCTCCAAACAGTGGAAATGGGTATTTTACCTATGGCACATAGGACCATACTCCGAAATATGAATTTTGGCGATATTATTTTTGAGAGTTCGCAAATAAGCTATCAAAGCCAAAATTTTGTATATTTTCATCTTTTTGCATCACTTCTTCTCGGCACTGTATCTATTTCAAATACATTCTTAATATATTTCGCTCACTATTACGAACCAACTAATTTGCACATATTATACACCACACATCTTAAGTAATATCATGTCCCGGGGCATGAATACAATAAATCGCATGATTCGTAAAAGCTCCCACACTAGTTCTTGACTCTTTTCAAAGCGGGAAATATCTAATTAACTTAAATTTACATGAAATTGACCGGCTAGTCGCCGCCGGCAATTGATAGTATCATTCTAATGATTATAATTAAAAGAAAAACCAGCGACTATCTTTTGATTGAATTGTTTACCACATATTTCTACACTTCTGTGTCACCACATTTATTTATACTTACCATTGTTTTTGTTGTTGCTCAGGTTTGGGAAAAATGGTCATCAATGATTTGGAACCGGCTTTATCATTCTGCTCGCATCTCGTCTACGGTTATGCCGGACTCAATCCGGAAACCAATAAACTGGTATCGTTAAAGGAGAGCTTGGATTTGGATCAGGGTAAAGGACATTATCGCGTCATTACTAACTTGAAACGTAAATTTCCACAATTGAAAATCCTGCTGAGTATTGGCGGAAATGCCGATAAGGAAACACCGGAAAAATACATGACAGTGCTTGAGTCGAGCGGAGGACGAATTGCATTCATCAATAGTGCTCATGCTATGCTCAAGACCTACGATTTCGATGGCTTGGATTTGTCATGGCAATTCCCGCCCAACAAACCGAAGAAAATTCGTGGTGCGGTCAAGTCCGTTTTTCATAAGATCAAGAAAATCTTTGGTGGTGGTGAATCGATAATCGATGAGAAAGCTGAAGAGCATCGCGAAGAATTTACCGCGATGGTGAGAGAACTGAAAAATTCGTTCCGACACGAAGGATTCCTGCTGTCCCTGACCGTTTTGCCAAACGTGAATTCAACAAGTAAGTTGCAGATACTCTCAAGTACCAAGTCAGTAACAGATTTATATAACAGTGCTTTGATTTATTCTAGTGTTCTACGATATCCCGGCAATTATCAATTATTTGGACTTTGTCAACTTGGCTGCTTTCGACTTCCAAACTCCAGACCGCAATCCCAAGGAGGCAGACTTCCCTGCACCAATCTATGAGCTCAACGAACGCAACCCAATGAGCAACATCAATGCTCAGGTTCAGCTTTGGCTATCAAATCGCTGTCCAGCATCAAAAATTAACGTTGGTATCCCAACGTACGGTCGTGTCTGGAAGATGACAGAAGACTCGGGTATCACAGGTGTACCACCGATCCCGGAAACTGAAAACGAAGTCGCGGCCGGACCACAAACTGGCATATCAGGCCTATATAGCTGGCCGGAAACCTGTGCCAAGCTACTGAATCCGAATAATGCTCATTTGAAAGGCGAGGATGCACCGTTGCGTAAAGTAGGTGATCCAACTAAACGATTCGGCAGCTATGCATATCGGGTTGCTGACGAGAATGGCGAACATGGTATATGGGTTGGATATGAAGATCCTGACACGGCCGGCAATAAGGCTGCTTACGTTAGAGCTAAAGGACTTGGCGGTATCGCCCTGTATGATCTGTCTTACGACGATTTTCGTGGAACTTGCAGCGGTGACAAGTACCCAATCCTACGAGCGGCTAAGTATAGATTGTGAGGATGAGGCTATTGTTAAGTGAATATAGGATTATATGGCTTTGCAGAATTAAATATTGTTTTGTGTTTTCGAATTTTGCAGATTAATAAATAAATAAATAAAAAAAAAATTTACAACAAAGTCAGTGATATTTTCGCCTCAAACTATAATTCTCTTCACCTTCCGAGTGTTGTTCCACTGAAATCGAATGTATACCCTCAACATTAGGTCTGTTCGCGTACTGCAACTGCAACAGATTTTTGCAGCTGGCTTCTTTTTGTGGCAAAATTTGGCTTGCAGCAAGAATGCAAAAACGACTTGTTGCGAATCTATTTTAATATGTTATCAATTTGTGATCACGGTTCCCTTCTTGTCTATAAATTAGCATAGACATCGTATATCGGCTCTCCAGAAAATGCTGTGTCAGAATTGACAAACACTTATCATCCGACAGGCAATTTGCAGCTGGAGTTCCCCAAGAATCTCCTTTATCGCCACTATTGTATCATATATATATACTGCAGACATCCCTTAACTACCCGTTGCTAAACTATCATTATTCGCCGATGACACGTGCATCTTCCACTCGTCCTGGCAAGCAGAAGCCGTTGTTTCACATCTGCAATTCTCCATAAATACGCTTCTAGGGTACTTCCACAAATGGAAGATAAAGATCAACTCAGACAAAACCCAGGCAATTTTCATCACACGGAAGAGGAGACAGACACCACAAAAACTGGCTGTGAACGAACAACAGATTGAATGGCAACGGACAACGAAGTGCTTAAAACTCACGTTCGTCGACCGACTAACTTGGACGACACATACAAAATAAACGCAGCACTTGCAATAGACTCCTCCATGCCTTCTTTCTCCTCATTAAATCCCGAAGACTGAACAAAACTAACAGATTACTTATATACAAACAAATATTAAGACCGGCGTTATTATACGGAAGTCTTGCATTCGGACAAAACCTACAAGCCTGCCAAAATCTCGCACTGCGGAGAATTTTCCGAATTCCATGCTATTGTTGTGTTTTACCGTTAGAACACCTTTCGTGGATTCGATATTCTTCACATTCGTGAAATGAAACAGGTTTCTTGCACAACACTAATTATTCTTTTATTAACACAAATAATTATAACACTAAATTCCGTACACTTTACTGATCGCACTATTATCATTTCACGTTTAACTTTCACACTTAATCGCTTTTAATTAACCGCGCCCGGATACACTAAATTCGCTGCATCGCTTTTCACAGTAACAGCCTTTTCGCTGTATACGCTGTCTACTGACTGCTAGCACCTCTCGCGGCGGTATTTATACTCATGTCTGGTGAGATTAATTATTATTGCCTACATCTAGGCCTTTCTAGAATTGTGCCGACGGTTCTTAATCTGGCTTTGAAAAGGCTGTTGTGAATGTCTGTTACCATGTGCGTTAGGACTGTGTCTGGGGTTCTCGAAGATTCTCAAACTGGCTTCGAAAAGACTATTGGGAATTTCCGTTACCATGCGAGATCTGATTCATTGTTTGGGACTCTTGAATGTTCCACTTTTGCTCTCCAGAGGGCTCTATTGCGTCTTTTCTGTAATTGTTATTGTTTATTGGCTATTTATAGATTGTTTTCGGTTTTTGGCCATTTATAGATTGTTTTTCATGATCAGACAGACACCTTAACGTTTGTCGCTTTTTCTGCCGCCGGCACGTCGAAACATGTTTTGTTCTTGCATGCAACAGTATATTAGAAACGTGGACATACAATAAGGACTTAAGAATCGAAACAGTACAAAAATACATACGCGACAAAGCTTTAAAGCTCTTCGACAAGATAGACGGACATACTAATAGCACCATGGATATTCTTAGATTCTCGACCAGGGCACACGAAATATACCCTCACCTCAGAAAAATCACTAGCTAGTGCAAACTATCTGCACACTAACTAAATCTAAGTACCCAATGTAGACCGCTCACCGAGAAAAGTGGAGTAAGGGTGAATCACTTCACCAGCTCCAAACGAACCCAGTTCCTCGTCGTCGTATATCGGCTCTAACACTTATCAAACCAGAGAATAATTGATACGGGAAATTCGATCGTTTTGCGGAATAAGCCTCCGAAAGCAGAATCAAATGGAATTGTTTTTGTGGGATGATTAAAATTGAAAAAAAATTGATCCGAAGGTGAAAGTGTATTATATGAGTTCTTTAGTTGCAAAATGAGACTCAAGCGATTTCTTACGAAACTGAGTTAAACACCATTTCTTATAGGAAATCTTCTCAAGAATCGATTTGTGCACTTTATTTTATCCCAAACCCAGTCTAAATGCCTTAAAAAGTGATTTGCAAAACAGCCTTATTTCCAAAACGCGACCTGAACAGAGATTTTTTCTTTCAAAATGGCGTCTAATATTTTGAACGGTTTGGTTCCAAAAAGCGACTCAAATCTTAGCAATTTCGGAAACGGTTCTTGTTATTTTTTCCAAAAACCGACCTAATGTTCTAACTTTAAGAAAAGGCTAAACTTCTGTTCGTCACATATTTTTAAATGGTTATTTTTATTATTAATCTTGTTTTAAATTAAGCGGGCTTTTTCTAGAATGATAAGAAATATTTCAAAGTTGGCCATACTAATTGCGACTTCACATGTTTGTTCTTAGAAATCGTGCGCCGACACATTAAATGTGTGCGTTGACTGAAGTTGTGTCATTATTTGCTTCTATGCTGATTGATTGATTGTTTATCTTTTTATCGTTGTGTGTTTATTACTTTTTAATTTGATTATGTTTGAAAGAGAAATGAGAAGGATTCGTATAAATTAATATTTAGAAGTAAAATGCTCACTTTGCAAAAATGAAAAAATATAATTGTTTTTGTTTTGTTCCAAAACCCGACTCCAACATGAAGTTTTGTTCCAAAACCACACCTGAAGGCGATTTTGTTCCAAAACGCGACCTGATGAACTGTAAATGCTAATTAATTAATATTTAACATAATCCATACTTTATGAAAATTTGTAATATTGTGTAGTTTTTTATTTTCAATTTATTAAAAAAAAAATGGGTTTGATATATTGACCAGGAAAGAAAATATAGTTTTTTGCTGTTTCTGAAAAGTTTCAAAAAACCTTTCAGTCTCATTTTGCAACTAAAGAACTCATATGGTAGTTATGGGCGTTTCTGTTTTTTTCAAAAAACGAAAACGAACTGTTTTTTTTTCAAAAACAACTGTTTTTTAAAACTGTTCGAAAAAAACAGTTTGAATTAACGAGAGGAACAAATTTTATGCTGTACGACAATTAGAGTTAGGTCGTACTAGGATTTTCACATACTATGTGTAACTAGTACGAGTACGAAAAAATACCTGTTCCAAATACATATTCGAAGTATGTACATGTATGCATACAATGCATACGATTTGCAGCAATGTAATGAAATGGACTAATATGCCCTCTTCCACTCTCCAGACACAACGTTACCAAGCTAGAATGGTGATGGTGCAAGATTACCTTCAAAGAATACCGAGTCATTAGTCTGCGCAGCTTGTCCATAACTTTCCAATGGTCGGTCATTTATTTGGCAAGTTTTTCACCATCTAATGAAAAACGATCAAATTCAATCAATTCAATTTGTTTTTCATTTTATTATATGCAAAAAATAGCTCCTGTATTCGTTCAAATGACAAAAGTAAAAAACTTACTAAGATAGGACTAACTAATCCTGTTGTCATCTATATAACTTTTCATCGAGCCACCTCTGATACCAAACTTTTCCTGGCTAATCTAAAACAGTCGGATTTCCACTTCGCCTCACTAAGCATGAAGTTTTTATTAAGAAATAAAAAAAATGTTTCGTTTAATAAACATGCACCCACTAGGGGGCCAACCTCTTCCGTAAGGCTGAGCATGAGTCCAGGGGCACCTTACCTCCCATGGTCTCGTAAATTTTACAACCCCGGTAGGTATAGAGACATCCTCGTGGCGACCTGCAGTAAGGAGGAGGGCCTCAGCATACCGGAGACGCCAACTGATGAACCAAAAAGGATCTCAACCTGTTCCTCCTTCGCATTTTTAGTGCTACTTTTAGGCTGATTTCATTTTGCCGTATCTTCGAAACTAGGCCGCTTTTTCCCAGATTTGTATGGAAATTTCGACTGAAACAACTCAGAAAGGTCCCCGAATTCATGCTAGGTAAAAAAATTTTTTTTGGAAAATATTGACGTTTTTGCCCAATTTCCCCTAACAAAAATATTTTGTCCTTAAAATATCATTAATATACTCCCCGACCACTTCCAATCATCGAAAGCGCGGTAAAGGCAGTTTTTGCCAAACTATGGCCAAAAACCCCTTACTCCCTTACAAAACCGAAATTTTTATATCACAGTAATAGGTCTCGGCCCGTTATGTCCCAAACCACTCTAACCCAAAATTGGCCGATTTTGTCCGATTTCAGCTCCTTTTACCCTAAAAACTTTTTGAATATTTAAATAAAATACTTGCAAGTACGAAAATGCTTACAAGTATGAAAATATTGTTTTCTGCAGCTAAACAGTTTTCCATTGCCAAACAGTTCGTTTTAACAAACGAAAAACGGTTCGTTTAAAAAAAACGAAGAAAAACGATTCGTTTTAAAAAAAACGGTTCATTTGAAAAAAACGAAAAAGGAATCGTTTGAAAAAACAGTTCGTTTTAAGAAAACGATTTGTTTGAAAAAAACGAAAAACCATTCTTATTAAAAAAACGGTTCGTTTGAAAAAAACGAAAAACGATTCGTTTGAAAAAAACAGTTCGTTTTAAAAAAACGATTCGTTTGAGAAAAACGAAAAACGATTCGTTTGAAAAAATAGTTCGTTTTAAAAAAACAGTTCGTTTGAAAAAAACGAAAAACCATTCTTTTTAAAAAAAACGGTTCGTTTGAATAAAACGAAAAACGATTCGTTTGAAAAAACAGTTCGTTTTAAAAAAACGATTCGTTTTAGAAAAAGAAAAACGATTCGTTTTACAAAAACGATTGGCTTTAGAAAAACTATTCGTTGTAGAATAGTTGGAATAATTGGTTTTAGAAATACTATTCATTGTAGAAAAATGGTTCGTTTTAGAAATGCTGTTCGTTTCAGAAAAAATTTTCGTTTTAGAAAAACTGTTTGTCGCTATTTGGAAAAACTGTTCGTTCGTTTTTTGCAGCCAAACGTTTTTTTCAAACTGTTTGGCGTTTTTGAGCCCATCACTATTAGATGGCAGTCCTCGGAAAATGCATATAAGATCGAAATCTAGAAACCCACACAAGAAGACTCCAAGACAAATCAAAATACTCTGGAGAAAAAAATCGGGGAAATCAAATTTTGAAACTTTAGATAAAATTATAGGAGCTTACAAAAAAACCAAAAGATTCTAGGAAATATTCTAAGAGTCTGGGATAATAACATGCTAGCTTAGAAAATATTAAAAGATTCCAGAGAAAGTCATAGGAGTCATGGGAGAGTGGGAAAAGTCCAAAAGCTGAAATAAAAATCCTATAAGTCTGGGGAAAAACTATGAGAGCTTAGAAAAAGTCAATATCTAGAAGGCAATATCTAGACTCTATTCAGAAAGCAGTGAGGAACGCAGTACGATTTAAGAACGTAACCAACTAAGCAATTTTCACGTGCCGTAACTATTCAGGCTGATGGAAGTGTGATCTTAACCTCCTCGCGGTGCTGCCGGTAACAATCTTCCGTGGAAGAAAGATTGGCTAATATTATTCACGCTTTGGGGATTCAACTTCTAAGGAAAAAACCCCAAGCCAGTGGTGGAACAGCATATGCCGAGGGCTGAATGGCTGCTGGGTGAGGCAGTCGCTAATATGCGAATTCGGGTGTCGGATGGCAAGAGCCCATCTAATTTAATGCCTAGGCCGGGATACAGAGGATAATACGGCTGGCCTTTTATATTCCTCTTACTCGTGGGACCAAAATTGAAGGTACCAAAGAAAAAAAGGAGGGGGGTGCCTTAAGTGCCCCAAATCTAAAGGCCCCAGAGCCTTCCATCAGTGGAGCTGCAGTGCTCCCCAGCGAATCCTCAAAGGAGTTAAGGGAACATATGAAGCCCAAAGCCCAAGATGATTCCAAGCAACAAAGGCACAAGAAGGGCAAAAGCAAGAGGAGAGTCGAATATAGCTCCACACCAAAAACAAAGGTGGACCAGGCGGGAGAGGCAAAAAAAGGGAGAGGCAAACCGGAAGAAGTAAAGGCAGCAGAGGCTCCCGCAGCCTCCCCCTCTACCTCTGACGGCGGATCCTCGATGCAAATCGTGGAGGAGCTCTCGCGCAGTATGGAAGCACTTAACATGACTTTGCAGGAGGCATCGAAAGATACTCCAAAAAAGAAGAACATGAGCGGTGCGGCCAGAAAGCGCATGAAGTTCTTCATACGAAAAGGTTTGTCTACAGAAGAGGCTAGGGAAAATGCCCTCCTAGCAAAGGCACCAGAGGCCAATAGGAAAAGACCTAGACCCAAGGATGGCACTCCTGAAGACAGGCAGCCAAAGAAAATAAAGGGCACCGACGTGGCCCTAAAACACTCTGAACCCAGCAAAAGGCAACGACAAGTAACCTACAGCGGAGCCTTGGCGGCCATGATGAAAGATGTTTCCCAGGGACTTCTCACGACCGACCAAATGGATAAAATACAAAATGCCCTGGAGGAGCGGATACTGGCCGAGATAGAAAGAGGCGTTGCCCCTCACTTCCTCAGCACCACCTATAAAGTAGGTTACGTGTCCCTCCACTGTAAGGACAAACCAACGGCGGAGTGGATAAGGGCGGAAGCCCAGAATATAAGGTCGTGGGAAGGGGCCAACCTATGGGCCACGGAGGAATCTCTGATTCCTAATCGTAAGACCCTTGTTGGCTATTTCCCAAATGCAGCGGATCTGCCTACGGAGAGGATCCTGGCCTTTGTAGAACGCCAGAATGAGGACCTCAATGTTAAGTCCTGGAGAGCCCTTTTCAGGGAAAATAAAGGCAAGTGCGCCATACTTGTAGTAGCGGCGGACCAGGCCTCTGCTACCAAAATAGCAGACGGAGACGGCAACATTAGCTTCCGCTTTGAGCAAGTTAAGTTGAACGTCAAAAAGTCAGGCGGGAAAGCACCGGAGCCTGTGGTCACTCCAACCACCAATACGGAGGGCAGTGGAACCGGCATGGAGGCAACACCAGGTCCCAGTGGCTCCCAAATAAGCGAAAAAAGGGAATGAGGTGTCTACAGGTGAACCTGCATCATGCCAAAGCTGCCTCGGCGGAAGTAAGCAGCAGGTTTGCCTCGGGCACCTATAAATTGGGGCTAATACAAGAGCCCTGTGTAAATAAAGGCAGAATAAATGGCCTGAATACAAAAAATAGTAAGTTAATTTGGGCCGCAGGGGAAGAAAACCCGAGGGCGGCGATAATAATCAACACAAATATTAACTTTCTTCTGATTCCAGAATACACAAATAGGGACACAGTGGCGGTCCAAGTACAGGTCCCAATCGAAGGAGGATTAGTGGAGGCGGTAGTTGCCTCAACATACTTCCAGGGGATGAGGATCAAGTGCCAAGTAACAATATTAAAGGACTCGTTAGCCACTGCAGAAGGAAGAACAAAATGCTGATTATTGGATGCGACGCCAACGCTCATCACACAGCATGGGGGAGTAGTGACGTCAATACTAGAGGTGAGTTACTTTTAGACTTCCTCCTGAACAGCAATTTGTCTGTAGCAAATAAGGGCAAAACGCCAACCTTCGTGACAGCTAACAGGCAAGAGGTACTAGACCTTACGTTGGTGTCAAACAATGCAGCGCATTTAGTGAAGAAGTGGAATGTCCTAAGAGTCGCTTCTTTCTCTGATCATAGCCATATAAACTTCGAGCTAGGAAAAGATATTGTAAAAGGGGTAAAGTACAGGCAACCAAAGTGTACGAACTGGGAAGGCTATCAAAATAGCCTTACAGCGGGACTTTACGGCCTGCACCCGAGCTTCAGTACGAGGACGGAACTGGAGGAGACTGTGGACAAGGTCACCAGAATAATCCTCGAGTCATACCACGATAACTGCCCTGAGAAAACCAGTGCTTCCAAGACAAGGGCGCCATGGTGGAATAGGGAGTTAGAAAAACTTAGAAGAGCCGCAAGAACGGAGTTCAATCGAGCTAAAACCACATCAAGCTGGGAGGCCTATAAAAAGAAACTCTCAGAATACAACAAAGAGCTAAGGAAATCCAAAAGGAAGGCCTGGAGTGCCTTCTGCGAAAGTCTCAATAGTATCCCAGAGACTGCCAGGATTCAGAAAGCTCTATCCAAAGGCTATCAAGACCATATGGGACTACTAAGAACTCCAGATGGAGGGATGACGACCACCTTTGACGACACACTGGAGGTGCTGCTTAGAACACACTTTCCAGGGTGCGAAATAAGCAATGAGGCCAGGGCCGGGGCTTCCATAGGCGCGTATGGAGCAGTCGCACCGGGCGCTGGCGAAAAGGGGGCGCAAATAATCAAACGTAAAGATTTACCCTCTCACCTTCAAAAATGTAATCTTAAGTTATCAGTCACTTAAGTCATGCTTATTAACTTTTTCCGTTTTAAAGAAAATATGTTCGAATTTCTATTTCTATTTAAAAAATCAGCTCTTCTCAAAAAATTGTTACTTCTACCCGACAATCCCATCAGGATGCAAAGCAATATATGAAATCACCATACATGATACAGTCATTACCTACAATGCAGTCGTACGAGTATAATGGTTGAAAGCTGTTTTGCTTCAAGTTTATGATATACATATGTCTGTAAATTACTTGCAGCAAACACTGCCTTCACATGCAAGAATAAGAACTGCCTACACATTACAGGCAATGCAAGAAAACACTATTAATTTTCCCACAAAAATAATTTCCCTTACCAGCCGATGACATCCCTCGATAAAAAAGAATTAAACTAATAATATTGCTGCAACATTTCCATCCTAAATTGAAAATTTACATAAAATATTCTTGGACATTACTTTTCTCGTTGGGATTTGACTTAATCATTAATACCCGTACGCAATGGTGCACTATTTTAAAGTAGCACCAGAACATTTTGCTCCATACATTTTCCATACAAGCACTATGCCTACAAAAAAATGTATCGATCGATCGATCAGCAGCGAATGGTGCACTGGACGAAGTCTGCGCCACAGAAGTTTTTTTTATATGAAGTTTTCTACATGGTGAGAAACTATCATGAAGATCATATACGTGGGCATGGCGCAAGATCCCAATATTGCTCCATTTACTATGGTATGCCATTCAGGCGATTTCGGAAAGTATTTTGTGATGAAGAGTTGTTTCGCTAAATGTTAATGAAAATTTTAGAAATGCATATTAATTTGTAAGTTTAGTAATGAATTTTGGGGTTGAATATTGATGCATGTTTTTCAATGATTAAGATCAAAATAAAATATCTATGTGGGGAGTTTATATGAAAACGGGAGTAAATTATAAAAGTTTTATGCATGTACAGTCAACAATTGTGTAATAAATTTGCTTTTCATTTTCCTGATGTTCAGTAACGGTATTTTGCAATGCCAAGAGTATAGTGTTATTAGTACAATGTTAAGAGTAGTGCTTGCATTAGCTGATTTTTCTGAACAACATTTATTGGTAAATTATTGCCTTTGTAGTTGTATTGTTTTGCTGTTGTATTTTATATTTATGAAATATTGATTATCTATTAGAATGTCCTCAATTGTTAGCAGAAAATTGTCGGGTAGTGCAAATAGGAAACGAAACCGGCTCTTAGAGCAAACAATAGTGCAGGATATAGGATCAATCCGTAAGTTAATTCGAGCAGACGAATCGGTAAGTGCATCTGCTGATCAAGTTCATCAACGTTGAAATTAGGGCAGTTTCTACCTCAACCAAAAATGCTAGCAGTGCCCCTGATATAAATCACAGAGGGCTGAATGCATCACACCTTGACTTTGAAGATCCTTGTAAGTAACTAGAACTAGACGATAAAGTTGTACAAATTATAGTTGATAAAGGTTCCATTCAATTCAAAATTATAATTTTCCCTCAACTAACAAAAGGAAGTTGGCCGTACAATTTCACCAAAAGATCTTCAAAAACCGGGAAATCTGTGTATCGTCAATAGCTTGTATATTCGAAATCAGCGAATGCTGTTTTTTTGTTTTTGCTGCATATTTCGACGAACAATTTTTCTAATACTTCGACAAGCTCCGGATTTGAAGATTTGGGGTCATTTGAACAAATTGATCAAAGACCATGAAAGTAGTCTCCTGCTTATGCAACATTTTAAAAAGTGGAGAGTTATTGAAAAAATTCTTAAAGTATGTACTACTGTAGATAGGAAATTGTAAAAACAAATATAAAAAGAAGTGGAACATTGGCGAAATGTGCTCAAACGTCTCATAATTTTTTTTTAAATTTTTAGCTTCCCAATCTTTGGCTCTAAGAGGAGAGTCTGACAGTTTATATAGCAAATCTAATGCAAACTTTTAGCAGCTTGTAGAATCGATTGGGAAGATTGACTTAGTACGCGCAGAGCATTCGCAGCGAAGTCATAATAATGAAAGTCGAAGTTAATATATCAGCAAAGATATTCAAAATGAGCTAATCACGCTTCTTTCGAACGCAGCAACACTGAAAAGTCCAGTGGAATTAGGTTGACAGAACTAGTTTTAAATGACCTAGAAAAATTAGATATATCTTTGTTTGATTGCAGAGGCCAAGGATATTACAATAGACCCATATAAAAGGCAAGCACTGAAGAATGCAAACTCAAATTAAATTATTAGAACCCAGTTCTAATAATTTAATTTGTTGTTATATTCCTT
Source organism: Nemotelus pantherinus (assembly GCA_963978885.1). Taxonomy (NCBI): domain Eukaryota; kingdom Metazoa; phylum Arthropoda; class Insecta; order Diptera; family Stratiomyidae; genus Nemotelus; species Nemotelus pantherinus. The sequence continues at coordinate 11,894,243 of OZ022267.1, read as the reverse complement.
GTTCATCACACTCTATGAATTCGGTAGTTTCAGATAATACACACTGCTCTACAATTGCAGTTTCGTTTTTTTGTTACAGTTGAACATCTTCACGTCTTTTTTTAAACACTACAGCACTATGGCAGGTTTTGAACCAGTATATAGTGTCGCTGGCCTTTCAACCGTTGTGTGATACGAGATGGGAAAGTAGAATAAATGCTCTTAGACTTTTGGCTTTTAATTTAGGCAAAGTTTACGAGGCTTTTGTCGAACTTCCGCGAGGCGATGATGCAAAATTCAATCACACCGCTGAATGCTTAGGTAATAAAATTATAGAATTCCAATTTTTGTGTTGCATTTTGATCTCGTAGACGTTTTAATCAAAATAAATATTACAAGTAAATGTCCTGAAATTTGCTTGGAGGCAGCGGATGAAATATTAAGCTCTATAAAGATGTTTTTAAAGTAGTTACGTTCAGAGAATGAATTTGTAAAGTTTTTAGGTAATGCAAAATAAATTTCAAAGTTCATCTGCATTAAGATCAATGTAAAAAATACCTCTTTCATTACAAAATGTAGAGATGTAGCGGTTTTGGATCCTCAGGGAAAATTCAAAATTGATTATAACTTTAAAATACTGGACTAGGTTATATGTGCAAACATTTTCTGAAAGGTTCGACCAAATAATTGTACACAATTAAATACTCAGTTGCTTATATAATATTAGCAAAATTCAATGCATCCCAGATATTATTTCCCAAGACTGTCTTAGTTTGGAGGAAACATTGATTTTAAATTGTTAATCTGATATAAGTGGATCTGAGGTTTTTGAGGAAATAGAAATGTTTTCTCTAGTTATGCTTCCTAACAATTTACCAACGAAAGTGTTGGCTTTTATTTTTGATAGATATTTGGAAACAATGTGTCGGAATGTACCTATAGAGTTGAGAATATTTTTAACCCTTCCTATTAAAGCCGCACCTGGTGAGCGTAGTTTTTCTAAGTTAAAGCTGATCAAGAGTTACATGAGGTCAACTATGTCTCAAGAAAGATTAGTGGACTTACCAACAACAGCCATACAAGAGGATTTGTTGGAAGAGCTAACGGGTATTGGTTGATTGACCATGAGGTATATTCTTTTAGGATTCATTGAATGTATTGCATAGGCGCAAGATCTGGCTTTTGCACCGGGCGCAGAAATCATTTGCCCCGGCCCTGAATGAGGCTGAGGAAGAAGAGGACAGTCCTGATCGGATACGTCACTCACCTCCTCGGCTCAAACAAATCATCACGTATGAAAAGGTTGAATATGCGATAAACTCCTTCAAACCCTTTAAATCACCAGCACCAGACGGAATTTACCCAGCTCTGCTACAAAGAGCGACAGGGAAACTAAAAACCATTCTGGTACACATATTTAGAGCGAGCTTGCAACTTAGCTATATACCAAAATTGTGGAGACTGGCGCGGGTTGTGTTCATCCCTAAAGGGGGCAACAAACCGGCCGACCTGCCAAAACCATACAGGCCAATTAGCCTCACATCTTTTATATTGAAGACCATGGAAAAACTGATTGACCTATGCATAAGGAATGATCTTTTGACAAAGATGCCACTTCACAAATTTCAATTTGCCTACCAAAAAGGCAAATCAACTATATCAGCTACACATAAGCTGGCACAAATAATAGAAAAGGCATTGGAATGCAAGGAAGTCGCACTATGTGCTTTCATGGACATAGAGGGAGCCTTTGACAATGCAAGACATGACTCGCTATACGTCGCTCTCCAGAGGAGGGATACTCCTCAAGAAGTAGCGAAATGGGCGAGCAAAATACTAAGGAATCTAAGTGTGGTTGCGGAGCTGGGGGAGGCGAAGCTAAGGGCGGACACTAGGAGGGGATGTCCACAGGGAGGGGTATTATCCCCCCCTGTTATGGCCCCTACTAGTTGATGACCTTCTCGTGACCCTCAATAGTAAGGGCCTAACTGCTCTCGGCTACGCGGACATTACGGTAATAATAAGAGGCTCACACATGGATACCGTGAAGTCCAGAATGCAAAAAGCCTTAAATGAAACAATCCAATGATGCGAAAAAGAGGGTCTATCCATTAATCCTCAGAAAACTAGCATAATACCATTCAACAGAAGAAGAAAAATCGAAATAGGAGCCCTAAATATTAGGGGTACAGTCGTATGTCTGCAGGAAGAGGTAAAATATCTAGGAATACACCTAGATAGGAAACTCACCTGGGACAATCATCTTAACAAAACGACAATGAAGGCCACTAAGGCACTCTGGGTGACAAAACAAATGCTTGGACGCAATTGGGGACTATCTCCAAGGCAGACCCTATGGGCATACAAACAAATGGTGAGACCTATCCTCCTATATGGAGCTGCAGTGTAGTGGAAGAAAACCATACAAAAAACTGCTATAAATAGGCTCAACAAGCTTCAAAGGATGGCCTGCCTGCTGATCACAGGAGCAATGAGCTCCACTCCAACAGCAGGAATGGAGGCCCTTCTAAACCTTGAACCGCTGCACCTCAAAATTCAGGAGGAAGCGGCGAGACAAGCCGTTAGCCTACAACAGGCCTACAGGTATAAATCAGGGGACTTTAAAGGCCACCTAAAACTCCTGGAGGACGTCAGGCCCATAATGGAAATGTTAAACCTCAGCGACCAAATAAAAACTGAGGCAGCATTCGAGAAGAGGTTTAAGGTCACAATTCCATCAAGGGACAAATGGAAGGATGGACCACCTCCCTCGTACAAAGGAGCGCAAATGTGGCATACGGATGGTTCAAAGATAGATTGTGGAGTAGGAGCAGGGATCGTAGGTCCCAAGTGCAAAATTCATTTCCCTCTCCCAAAGGAGGCCACGATCTATCAAGCAGAACTATCTGCCTTACTAAGAGCATCACAAACAATACAAATAAGGAATACTAAAAGGGTCAGAATTAAGATCCTATCGGATAGTCAAGCGGCTCTGATGGCTATAAATCGCGATCAAATAATTTCGGCTATTCTCCTAGAGGTGAGAGAGGCCCTAAATGAAATAGAGGCACAGAACAGCCTCGAGTTGATATGGATCCCCAGCCATGAGGGGCACCGAGGAAACGAAGAAGCCGATACCAGAGCCAACAAAGGAGCAAAAATGCCCTTCATAGGTCCTTCTCCGTGCTGGGGTTTTACAAAAGCAGATACGGAAAAGGAAATTAAAACATGGAGCAAGAAGCAGATCGAAGACTACAGGCGTAATATTGAGGGTTTAAAACACTCAAAAAAAATACCTTGGCTTCGATAATAAAAGAGCAAAAGAAGCAGTGGCTCTCTGCAAAAGTGGCATAAGAGCCCTATGCGGAGCTTTGACAGGACACCTTCCATGCAAAAAGTACCTCCACAGGATAGGTGAGGAGCAGGACGACCGCTGCAGATACTGTGGGGAAACGACAGAGTGTGTAGAACATCTGCTCATAGTCTGACCAGCACTAGCGAGAAGAAGATTCGAGCTACTTGGCTCTACTCTTCCTTCCATCAGGGACATCATAAATGTCCCGCTAAGGAACATATCCAGGTTCATTAGAAGCCTGGACATCCTATAGGACATAACGCAAAGGAGGCACAATAGACCCAGGAGGTCGCAGTGCTAGGGTCGCTCTGGACCCACTCCAGTGTCGAGTTAAGACAGCCACCGATTCGCATAGGGATCCCATTCCCAAATCGAGAAGCTCCCTAGTGCGTATTGCAGTACCCGCAAATTTGCCCTTACAGATCATAATACAAAATCCCGATTGGTGAGTCGTAAAATTTCACGTATTCCGATAACGCAATAAGAATCATCAGATACCCTGGTTCGGCTCTGTCGACGATAATGACGCATCGTTACTCGAATTTTGAAATTAGATCATTGGACCGAGACAATTGAGGGCGTTATATGCAAGATGCCAAAACCCGTTGCCACGAAGACAACAAGGATGTACATTGTGCTTAATGTGATTATTTCTCAAAGTATAGACCGAAACTAACTTTTAAAGATACGCTACTGATAAAATGTGGTGTCATTACCATTACTTATTCCGTGTTAATTTTCCGCCTATTGATACTACGGAACGTATTAAACTTTAGTAGCAAGTGGATATCATGTTGCCGCACAAATCGCACAACTGTCTGTCACATACTCTTCTTTGAACCTGAATATATACATAAATTCCGGATTTTAACATTAACATTTAGTAGAAAAACAAAAAAAAAATACTTACATAAACTAGATTTAAAAATCAACTTGCTTTCTAACTTTATACTTTAACAGTCTATATATCTATGCAAAATATTTTTCAAGTATTTTCCTTTATTTTTAATGCAATTTACTGGGATCAGTAGTACATCATTTTTGTTTGTTTTATTACTGGTGCTGTTTGTTTGTTGGTTTTTTTTTTAGTAGTTTTACTAGATCATTTCAGTACATCGTCATCAATCTTCTCAACACATCTGATCCAGATTTCTGCTAATTAAAGGTATACCTAAATGCTTTCTTTAATTCACCGCACCTCACCTCACACGTCTATAATCTCTGTTATAACTGTTCACATCATAGGTTGTATTTGTTGTTATTGTTGTTGCTTTATTTCATACATATAAATTCAATCATCGAACGGATGAGATAACAAAAAGTTTGCAGCTAAATTTTCATTTCGTTCACATGCGAAATAGGCTTGAAGTACTAAATGTTCGGGAAAACCGAGCGCCTTGAGCTGTAAATAAAAGAAAAATTGAAGAAGAAGGAAGAGAACGAAGAAGAGAAAAACTAGATGAGTAACAACGTCGAAGAACCTAGAAATGTTTTTCGTTTTTTGCTTCGTACGGTCGACTTACGCGATTAATGGCTTCCTGGTCTTGTGTTGTTACACTAATCGTAGTGCTGCCGGTGTCTGCTTCAGATGCAGCATCACCCCTACTCACGGCACCGGCATTCCCGGAAACTGCTGCCCCAGCTGCAGATGTATTGGCGCCGCCGCCACTGCTCTGGCTTCGTGAACCGGCAGACACTTCGCCTCGCGGCTCATTTAGCATGTTCAAAAACGAGTCTTGGTTTTCTGATATTAATTGTAACAAGGCAGGATTCGTTTGGCCGATCTGTGTGTGCGTGAAAAGGAGACATTCATTCATTTGCGCAATGAAGAGCTAGAGAAGTGCCGCAGATCTACAAACCTGTTGCAAGACCGCGTTCAAAAACTCGGGATTTGTCTGAATCAGATTGCGCATTTGTTCGAATTGAGGTTGATTCCGTAAAAACGCCAATGGATCCTCCGAACCGTCACCGCCACTTCGTCTTTCCGCACTATCATCTCCAGCGCCAACAAGGCCACCACCGCCCGTCCGACCGGAAGTCGTGTCCAATTCGGTGTCTGCGACATTTGTTGCGGGTATGCCACTGAGCAGGTACTCAACAGCTCGATTCGGATTATTATAGCTAGCTCTAAGCGCTTCCTCGACCACTTCGCGACAGTAGCCCATCTCCATAATGTTCTCGACGATCTTATCATACTCGGCACCCATTATCAACGCAGATTCAGCGGCAGCTTGGGCACCAGGGCCGCCACCGCCAGAATCATCGCCCGATGCTGCCGATGATGATGTCGTCGTTGTCGATGCTGGTGTCGTGCTCGAAGCAGCAGTCTGTGAAGGTGCTGCTTCAGGGCGAGTTGTAGCGTCATCGCTACAAATGGACATGCTGCAAATAACTGTTTTTTTTATCGATAAAACAAAGCTTCATCTACCTTTTAGGTGTTGCTTTTGAATCATCGGCCGATTGACCGCTATCAGTAGTAGTAGTAGTCTGTGAAGATGCTGCCGCCGTTGATGACGTATTGGCAGCTGTTGTTGTTGCGGTTGTTGTGGATGCGGTTGTCGCAGGTTGCGTCGTATTCTTCACGATTTTAACCATAACCACAATAAACTTCTTTTCATCGATATTATACGATCCTATCGTTCGTTCATCACTTAGGACCATCCCTGAGGTAAAAGTTTAGTAACACGAACATTTTCACATGGAGAGTGCAGCAACAAGACAAGCATATCATGAGAATGTTAGCAAAAAAAAAAAAAACTTTCGCAAATCATGAAGATGTGTTATTAGCAAGGCAACAGATGACTTTCAGAAAGTGTGGAGGAAAAACACAAAGGAATACCATAGTACAAAAATACCATATAACAAAAAGTAAATGAACAATCCACTAAGAGTTAGAACAAATGGAAAGCAATCCAACAATAGCCCAAAAAAAATATATATGTAAAAAAATTTATGTTAAAAAATATTCCGAGCATATTGCACAAAAAAATTATTCATAGCATACTGCACAAAATAATATTCACATCATATTTCACACAAACAAAATATATAAATTCATAGTATAAGTCTAGTATTAAATTTAATTAGTATTCAGGTTTATAGTACTAAGGTCCGCACAAAACCAACAAAATTTTGAACAAGTCTCCAATATTTTAGCATGGTCTGTAGTGGTAATTTCGAACAATGGACAGATACTCTGGCTATTACTTAAGAGTTTAAGCCCTATTACTTAAGCCCAAGAGTGCAGAGAACGATTGAACTCTGTCGCCAGATTCAATAGGATGCATCTGCTCTGGGTACCGGGGCACTGTGGTGTTGAGGGAAATGAAATTGCTGACGCCATTGCGAGGCAAGATTCGGGACTTCCACTACAGGGCCCTGAACCCGCCTTGGGTGTGCCAAACGCATCTGCCATTCTTCGGTAGTGGATAGATGATCCTCACAAAGAAAGATGGACGACTGCTGATGTGACCAGGCACACGGTCTTCCTTTCAGAGCCCAACCATGTGACTGCAGGATTCATGCTCATTAAGAGCAGGAAAGTTTGCAGAGCCATGACAGGCATTCTGACGGGACACAACTGCCAAGGTGGACATATGTACAGAATAGGTGTCGTACAGGATGACCTCTGTTCATCCTGCCTAGAGGAACCTGCCTCTGCGATGCAATGCCCAGCGTTTGCGCGTCTGAGGTATCAATGCTTTGGCTGAGATGTGGCATGTATGCAGAAGATCGCCTCTTTTCCCCTATCAGCGATCCTAGATTTTATCAAGAAGTCCGGGAAGCTATGATAAGCAGGGGGTAATAAGTACAATGGGTCTTTTGGCATGAGTGCTTAGATGTGCCAATGCGTATCTCCCCCAACCCACACACTGCATCTCACGCGAATAAAATATGACGGACATCCAGCAATCTATACAAGAGGTGTGAGATGGAAGAGGACAATATCGAGCACACTCACTATGAATGCCCGGCCCTAAAGTATAAATGCTTCCATATTTTCGTTTGTTGCAACTCTCAAAAGCTAGCAGAAATGCCTAGTATCGTCCAGCTGAGTCTCTTCTATAACCTAAGTTATTGAGTATAAGCGAAGTGTTTTCATCTGGTGTAGAAGGCAAAGTCAATTTAGGAGAGATGAGATCATTCATCTCGTACTTTCGACATTGGTGACACCGATACGATTCATTCACCGCGTTTTATGCTGTAAGCACAATAGAGCGCAAGCAAGTTAAGAGAAATCCACTGCCTCCGTTTATTACTTCAAGTCTTCAGCAAGATGCAGTGAATAAACTGTATTTTAATGTGAAAAATGTCATGCGCATAGCGGAAAATTTATATGAAAGTATCGATATCGGTGGTGGTTCATATTCGAGTGCTGCACTGAAAACCCCCTCTCCTGTTAAGGAAAGTACTACATGTGCTGGTATATTTTCAAATTGGTTCCAATATTCCTTTCTGCCCAGATCACTTATGTTTTTTTATTGCCAAAGAATGATTCTTCAATTTCTCCTTTTGTATCTGCAAATCATTTTGCGATAAAGCATCGATCTAAGAGTCAAGTGGCACTTTAGCATCTACTATTATCTGCTTTCCAGATGGCATTTTGATTATCAAATCAGGACGTAACAAAATCTCCTCATTTTTATCAACTACCGAGGCTTGAGTAAAAAAATCGCAATATTCAATCATGCCCGCCATTTCTACCACTCTTTTGTGCTACATCTCACCCCACTTTCCCCTAATGTGAAGTTTTCGCAAAGCATTACCAAGGTTAGAAGTTTGGTTCATTAACGCTCCAATTTGCTCCTTTAAACCCTCATGGGCCCCTACCCTCTCCTTTTCCAGCTCACGTATTTCACTGTCGAATTTTTCTAATTTTGGTTTTATTGGAATCACAACTTCGTTGATCGTTGCTTGCCTTTTTTTGAAGTCATTTTCTGTTTCTTTTTGTTTAGTATCGATTACTTCCTTCGCTAAATTCAGAAAATTATTGTTGTTTGCCTGTAAAGCATCAAGAGAGAGTACTTTAAAAGTGTTTGTGAGTCTCTCCTCTTAAATGAAATTAGTGAAATAGTTCAGTCAGTGACGAGATCCTGGCGCTTGAGTTTTTCACAACTTTTTAAGAATGGAATTTGTGAGATGATGTGCTAGTGCCGCAATTTCGGACGCTTTTAATTAATTAATTCAATCAGTCACGTCTTTGACGGCTATTCCAAGGTCAAAACTCGGAAGGAACATCGAAATATCGAAGGAGATCAAAAGACGAATGATTTGGTTCAAAACCGCGACCAATTACCAGAGAATATCCGCATCGTTCTCTGTCGTTCCACGAGACAATCCACTCCATCAACGCTGATTTACCACAATGGATAAAAATACAGGTACTGTTGTGCCAGTCCTTCCGAAGACAATACATCACAAGTACCAAAGACTATGCTGCCTAGAACACACCGATCGTTACGTACGGCGAAAAAAATTATAATATTCGATCTCGGCCTGCGACAATCATTTTCGCGGAATTTATCATTAGGACAGACTTGCTTTGCTACTTCGGGATGTTGGTTGATCTAAGGAGAAATTTAATTGTGGATGGAAACACGAGTCTCAAATCGATCGCCGATATTACCAGTTATACCGGCTCTGGATTATCGACTGTATCACGAAGCGCGGCTTATCACAACCAGTTAAAAGAATACCATAACGGAAGGATACTTGGTAGCGCAAAAAAAGATATTAACTACGGTGTCTACTATCAAATCGTAACAAAAAGGACCACCCGTCGCTGAACAAGCAAGGAGATTATTGAGTTTATGCTTCAACACGGCATCTGTCAACATTCCAGGAGCCCATGGGCAAGCCCACTTCATCTGGTGGCTAAGAAAAACGATCACTGGAGATTATCTGAATTCATTGGAGACGATCAATGCTGTCAACCCTATCCCAGATAAATATCCCGTCACCCAATTAAGCTATTTGACGCAGAACCTAAGCGAATGTAAAATGTTTACAATGCGTACATACTTCTCCTGTAGCGTCTGAAGATATGCCGAAAACAGCCGTCATCACCCCGTTTGAATTTTTCAGTTTAACGTGATGACATTTGGACTCGGCAATTCCGCAAGGACCTTCCAGCGCTACATCGACTGGATTGGAATTTTGTTATGCTTACATTGATGGCATCCTGATTGCATCGAAATCGTACGAGGAATATCAGTAGCATCTACAATATCAGAGAATACGGCTTATCGGTCAACGTTTCCAAATGTGTTTTCGCAACATCAGTATATTATCTTTGATAGCTCATTGATAAAACTGGCATCAGTCCTCTTCCTGCGCTTGTGAAAACGATCTTAAGAATTCACACATGCGTCCAAGCAACTTTTATTTACAAAAGACTAGTTTTTTAAAGGCGGGAGTGAAGTGGGAGTGTAGTAGTTGAACGTTGACTTGTAATTTCATTACCGCCTTCTAAAAACTAGTCTTGTGTAAATAATACTTGGACGCATGGGCTCTTGTATAAGCAGCCCATTAAGGTCATTTCACACATGAGTCCATGCGATCAAACCGCTTTTTTTAGAAGGCGAGAGTGAAGTGAAAGTCCAAATCAAGATATCCGCTGTCTTGCACTTCACTTCCGCCTGCTTGATCGCACGGATGCATGAAAGTCATGTCTGAAATCCCCATTTAAGTTCACAGAACCATCAACGATTGCTAATTTACTTAGATTTCGTGATGCCATCAACTTGTATCGTAAATCGTTACGGAATGCGGCCGAAATTCAAGCGCCACTACAAGAATTTCTCGCTGGTGCTAAGAACTAAGATAAATCTATAATAGTTTTGAATCCTGAAGGAGAATTCAAGCAGTGCAAAGAACAGATCGTAATTTCCACAGCCCATCGTGATATCCAAGTCCCAATTGATGATAATCGGAGTTGTCAAACGCAAGAGGAGTTTTGCAAGATCATTGGAAGTGATTTGACAAACAATATCTTCACAATGGAAGTCCGTGGGAATGAATCGGAAGCATCAACATTTTCGACAGCCCATCGTGATATCCAAGTCCCAATTCATGATAATCGGAGTTGTCAAACGCAAGAGGAGTTTTGCAAGACCATTGGAAGTCATTTGACAAACAATTTCTTCACAATGGTAGACCGTGGGAATGATTCAGAAGCAAAGAAATTGGATGCCTTGTGAACCGATATCGAGAGAGGATGATAACCGATTGATTTTTACACACGGTTTTTGTGACTGAGGCTTAGACTTGGATATTCTACGACAAAACCAAGAAGAAATAATACTATGATATGCCTGATCAATCGTTGCCGCCATTGACCTCAACATCATCCAGCACCAAACAAGAATATTCGGGGATCTACGGTCATGTGCTCCTTTGTGTCCGGTGAGAACGAAAGGATACTGTATACTATGAGCTGCTAAAGCCTAGCAATTCTATTATGGGTGATTGGTGTAGCGTACTATTGAATTGTTTCAGCCAGACATTGCAAGAAAAACCGCCCGAATACGAACAAAGACATGACAAAGTTATTCTTCTCCATGACAACGCGCAGACTCATGTCGCAAAAGTCTGAAAAAAAAAATGATTTGGAAACACATAACCGGCCTGTTTTGCCGCACCCGTCGTATTTCGGAGATATTGTTTCTTTTGATTACTGGCTATTTCTACGAATGCTGAATGATTTGGCATGTCACTTCTTTCGCAGATATCCAAAAAATTCGCCCCTATTTTGATTGCATCAAAACAGACGAGATATTTGGTCGAGATGGAATTCGAACGTCGCCGGAGAAATGGAAAGAAGAAGTAGCCACTAGCGATGGACAACACTTCGATTAATCTGTTCATTCATTTCGTTCTGAAATAAATGCATTTTTGACCAACCAAACGTGAACAACGGACCGAACTAATATGTACTCCCAATATTAAAAAAAAAACGATGTTTATAATGAATAAAATCTATCAAAAATCGATTTAATGAACAGTATAATTTGTCAGTATACAACCAGCCCTCTTCTTGTCTTCATTAGAAAGTCGAAGAAAAACTGAAATAATGGTAACTTGTCAAAATTGATCTTCTTGCGGTGGATCTTAGTCTACTAGGGTTATATTAAATGTGAAAAAAAATCATTCATAAAATATTAATATTCAGAAAATTGCATTCATAGGATATTAACAAATATAAAAAAAAATATTCACAGCATTAAGGCCGCCTGGCCTAAATTTTCTTCAAATTATACAATGCGCGAAATAATTATACAGTGCGCGAAATAATTATACAGTGCGCGAAATAATTATAACATACAAACTATCACTAGGTATTTCTGAGAATATGAATCGTCTCACACTATTTGTGATGATGTCATATCATTTTTGCGAGCGAACGCAATGTAACAGTACTTTAGGCGACTTGTTAATTTTTCGTTGTGGCGAGCTGGTGTTTAATTTTGTTCAGAAGCCCAAATTACTAGTGCGAAATATATATAGCGGACCGTTGTGCGTGAAGTATATTTTCTAGGTGTAAAATTGATAATTCGTCTAGATTTATAAGACTAGTTAGTTCACCAAAGGTATACGCAGCCTACTAATGAAGATTAGCATTTACACGTGCAGTTTTTAATTCGCAATTTTTAAAATTACAATTCGAATCAATAAAAATGCCAAGGGGGACAACATTGACTGCTGAAGAGCGGGCTAAAATTTTAGCTTACAGGGATTGCGGGACAACAATCAGAGAAATAGCTAAAAAGTTGAACCGGGACAAAAGTACGGTGAATAATTTCTTGAAAAATCCCGAAAATTACGCCAAAATCAAGAGATCAGTTCGTCCGTCTCAAGTCAGTGACAGGTCTAAAAGAGAGTTTAAACGGCTGGCTGTTAATAAAAAGCTAAGTCCCTCACAAATACGGTTTCAATTGAATCTTCCCATCACTACGCGACGGGTTCAGCACATTCTTAAGAATAGTGACTATGTTAAATATGGAAAACGCTTGCATACCAAGGCTTCTGCCACGTCATAAATCTGCACGTTTAGAATTTGCTGAATGGTATAAATTTTGGACAAATGAATGGGATTCTATCATATTTAGTGATGAAAAAAATGCAATTTAGACGGGCCTGATGGCTGTCATTGATATTGGAGAGATGTCCGTAAAGAAAGGCAAACGTGTTTTAGAAGGAACTTTCAAGGAGATTCCCTCATTATATGGGCTGCATTCGGCTCTCGGGGAAAGTCTGAAATTTGTTTTATTTCAAATAAAATGAACTCAGCTAAGTATGTTGAACTCTTGGACGACGTGCTTATCACTCTTGCAGAGGATTTATGGAGAGACGACTGGCTGTTTCAGCAAGACAACGCACCTATACACTCTGCGACGTTCACGAAACCTTTTTTTGAGTCCCGGAACATACCGCTATTAAAGTGGTCTGCTTTAAGCCTTGATTTGAACCCGATGGAAATCTATGCAGTATCTTATCGCAACAAGTCTATTCACAAGGTCGTCACTTTGACACCATATTAGAGCTAAAAACGGCCATTATAAAAGAATCGAATCAAATTGGAACATCTGTTCTTCAATCCCTTGTTAATTCCATGCCCCGTCGTTTATACAAAGTGATACGAAATAAGGGAAGCCCTATAGAATATTAAGATTTCCATTGGTGTTCATTATTGTTTTTGATTTTTGAAATTAAATACTTTTAAACATTTTTATGTGATTTGTCCGTTATAATTATTTCGTTCATGAATTTGAAATATTGTATTTTCCTGGCCTCAAAAAAATTAAATAGTTGACGATATAATCCGCTGTTGCTTTGTTATCATTGCATGAAACATAAAACTAAATTTTTATTTTTTGAATCAGTATCTAACAAATAATTTTCCCGATATTCTCTTTGTCCGATATAATTATTTCGCGCACTGTAGCATGCTTAATCCATAAACCCAAGCGTATAATGGTCAGTTTCAATACATTTCAGAAAAAAACCCAACGAAAACCACAAGAAAAACATTTTTTTTTTTACAAAACAAACATACCTGCATAAATTAGTTTCTGATCAATTGCTGGATAGTCGCGTCCTCGTTCCTTTTCGATCTTCTCCTTCAATTCTTTGATCTGGAATCAAACGGTAGCCAACTATCTTTCGCTTTCAAATTTAAATCACTTGAAATTACCGTTTTTGCCGGATCGATTTCCACCGTGAACGTTTGATGCTGTAGATTTTTCACTGTGATTTTCATTTTGACTAAATTCGAGAGATAATTTGTTGGCGGCTACTAAGAAATTGATATTGATTGAGATGGTATAGCTACGCGACGACGACTAAATAAATGCACCCGTAGTCTCGCTAAGTTCCACCCCGGGAGGAAACTTATTAACTGTTTTCCGTTCCGTTTCGAAAAAAACAGACAGAAAAGCAGCCGTCCAGCCGAAATTCGCCGCTTTCAAGAGTCGATCTATGGAAGAAAAGAAAACAAGCACTGTTATTCAGATATTTTCTTCCGATGCCAGATAATGAATTAGCAAATTATTGTTCCTACTATGCGTTTTAAGTTTAATTTATAAATCGGATGCACACGTTATTCTCACGAATCGAATCACAAAGAGATTTGCGGCTGTAAATAGTCCCGAGGGTAGGTATTTATTCCTCGGCGAGGCGACTCATCATCCCCGAACTTACACGACAAAAAAAGTGCATCTGACCATGATATGCAATTCATTGTAGGTTTTGACTAATATTGCATTGCTGCGATCTCTGCAATATAGTTGAGTCACAAAGGCCCCAAATACAGCGCGCAATCACATCCACAGGAATCTGAAAATGGAAACAATAGGCGGCAGGCAGGGGCTAGCCTATGGTGGCCCGATGGCACTATTGACAGTTTGATGACGTTTTCTAGTCGTTCCAAATCAAAACAACTGCATGACCCATTTATTTGGGGGGCTACTAGGACGTAGTCACTAACTCCATTACTCGATCAAAATGCTCAGATTGAGCTTCCGGGCCGGCAGAATTTCTAAAACGTCATTTTGCATTTACCAGGAGACAAACCGATTTCACCCAGAATCGGTTCAGAGTGTAGTTCACCTAACTCGGACGAATCGTGCGTCCCGAACCGCTACCTACTCGCAGCCAGGAAATCTAAGCGACGTACGTATACTTAGAAATGACTAAAATTTCATTCGGCTCGGATAACATTAGAAGTGGCGAAAGCTCAGTCACTCGCAAAATATACGAATTACATCCACCAATTTGAAAGAAAAATAAAACCAACCGTATCGCGCACTATAACAATTTCTCCTCCAACCAAGCAAGCAAGCGGCATGTACACATGTATTAGCGCGGCGGCATCCAAGTTGATCGGCTTGAAAATTAATCTAGTTTTACAACATCCACACAACCGTACGTAATATCAAACGCATCAAAATCGAATGTTTAAAGTCACACTATTAAATTGAATTTGCCTCACCAGGTTTAAACTTTGTAATTTTAACTTGAGAAATACCGGACTAGAACAGTACGTGAACTAACTTATCGCCATTTTCTTCGCGGCGTGACGATTATATTTTTGATAGAAAACGTGCTGCCAGTGCTCATTTTTTTTTGGTCGAAAATAATTTCCCTGTGATGTAACAGCATTCTGAATTCTATGTTTTCTAGGTTTGTGTCTACGATTCGAAAAATTACACGAGTTGCTCTCAAAATGCGACTATATATATTATTTGATGATCATATTGAATTTATTGTCATTAAAAACTTCAATATGAACGACAAATCGAATTTGAATTTGTTTTTAACTATGCGATTTTTCGACCAAAATTGTGGACCGCCATAAGAATTGGTCTCAATTGGTCTTGTTGTGTTTGGAATTTTTAGGTCTGTTCGCGTACTACGATTAATTGCAATGGGCCATGAATGAAGCCGTTTTTGTACTGTGTGTACTGTACTGTAGGCCGGTCGCAAAAGCAATTAACGTACCAAGATGGCGTGCTTAATCAATGTTCCTTTTTTCGACCAGTCGACGTACATTTCTCGCCCAGTTCGACCAATAAACGTACATTAGTACCATGGCCGTCATCAGTTTCATTTCAGTTTTCAGTAAAACGGAGTGCGGGAACAGCTTCATTGCAATTAATCGCGATTAATCGCAATTAATCGTAGTACGGGAAAATACCTAATGCCACATTGCTTATGTGCATGTCCACTCCATTTCTACTATCTCACTGGCAGCCCCATATCTGCCATCTAAGCATTTTTGACGTTAGTCATTCGCTAAACTGTCAACTGTCATTCACCTTGGAAACTTCGTCTCCAATATCATTCACGAGCAATTACTTTTGTAAAATCGGCGAATTTGATACGATCAGTGCCTGCTGAATGATTTGCTTTATATAAGTGAGTTTGTAAACTATTGTCAACTGAATGTTCATAGCAGTGTTGCTGCTTATTTGAAACCCGCTTCAGAATAAAAATCGTGCAACAAACCAGTTAGTACACGGAGGAAACATGTCGTCGTCGGCAATTTATATTTTGGATGTCAAAGGAAAGGTATTCTTTCGTCTTAGTTCAATCGTAAAATACACACAATATTTATCAAATATAGGTACTAATTTCGCGTAACTATCGAGGCGACATCGATATGTCTGTCATCGATAAATTCATGCCGCTACTCATGGAGAAAGAGGAGGAAGGCTTAATCACACCAATTCTACAGACGGCCGACTGTACATTTGCATATATCAAAACAAATAACCTGTACATTGTTTCGACAACGCGAAAAAATGCGAATATCGCCCTTGTTTTCGTATTCCTTCACAAAATCGTTCAAGTGTTTGTCGAGTACTTCAAGGAACTGGAGGAGGAAAGTATTCGTGATAATTTTGTCGTGATTTATGAGCTACTCGATGAACTGATCGATTTCGGTTATCCACAAACGACAGATAGCAAAATCTTGCAAGAGTATATCACGCAGGAAGGGCACAAATTGGAGATTCAAGTTCGTATTCCGATGGCCGTGACAAATGCGGTGTCCTGGCGTTCGGAAGGTATTAAATATCGTAAAAATGAAGTATTTCTCGATGTGATCGAGTCCGTTAACTTGCTTGCGAATGCAAATGGGAACGTTCTGCGTAGCGAGATCGTTGGCGCAATCAAAATGCGCGTCTACCTGTCCGGCATGCCCGAACTCCGATTAGGTTTAAACGACAAAGTTCTCTTTGAGAGCACTGGCCGGGGCAAATCGAAATCTGTAGAGCTAGAAGACGTTAAGTTCCACCAGTGCGTGCGACTATCTCGTTTCGAGAATGATCGTACCATATCGTTTATACCGCCCGATGGCGAGTTCGAGCTTATGTCCTATAGACTCAACACGCACGTCAAACCTCTCATTTGGATTGAGTCGGTTATCGAAAGGCACGCGCATAGCCGTGTCGAGTACATGATCAAGGCTAAGTCTCAATTCAAACGGCGCAGCACGGCCAACAATGTGGAAATTGTCATTCCGGTGCCGGGCGATGCCGATTCGCCCAAGTTCAAAACGACAATTGGAAGTGTCAAGTATGCACCCGAACAAAATGCGATTACATGGACAGTGAAATCATTTCCGGTACGTGTGCATTCTTATTTTCTGTTTATCTGAACAATATTGGCTAATTGTCTTGAAATCCAGGGTGGTAAGGAGTATCTAATGCGAGCCCATTTCGGTCTGCCGAGTGTCGAGTGCGAGGACACGGAAGGAAAACCACCCATTCAGGTTAAATTTGAAATTCCTTACTTTACTACGTCAGGGATACAGGTAAGGAGGTCCTAGTACGAGGGAACACAAATCTTTTGATCTTTTTTTTTGATCCGCAGGTACGATACTTGAAAATTATTGAGAAAAGCGGCTACCAAGCACTACCATGGGTTCGATATATTACGCAAAATGGCGACTATCAACTGCGGACGAATTAGTTTGGAAACAACTCGACATACAGCGCTGCTATAAACTTTTGCTAATTTTGTCCGCTTTCTGTTTATAGTATTATAAATCCTAATTTTTTTGGGGATCTATCGAAGGATCTTTTCGATTCGTTTTTCAATTTTTTGTTCGATATAGTAAGATGGCGTCACCACCACATCACTGTTCTTTTCCCCCCAGTCTGTAATGCTTCTCTGTCTCTGTGTATGTTTCGCTATATTAAAATATTTTGTTCAATCGAAAAACTATTATACAGATGTATTTATGAATATTTTACTTTTTTCGTGCAACCAGTTGCTATTAGCTGCTGCGAAATTCTAAATTTTAATGCATTACCACTAACATATAAAGACATAGATTTAAGATGATCATAGAAATAATAATAACAATGATGATAATATTGTAAAGGAGGAGCGTAAAGTCAAATTGATTGAAAGATCAATTTTTATTTTGTTTCGAATAAATCAAATTTGTTGACTGAATGCACGCTTTTTGTTTGTTTTTTATTTGAAGATACAAACAACAAGAACCCGGTGTCGATACTGTACTAGGGTTTCCTTCGGAACGGACTAATTTGAGGGAGTGTTTTGAAGACAGGGATTTCATTTGTGGGAAGGGATTTTGAATTTTTAGTGAGGTCCGAAAAAGTGCCTTCCTTGGATTAGCAAACAATGTATAATGAGAAATGTGAGTGAATGATATCAAAAAGCTACGGGCAAATTACTTGCAAATGTAGGCCGGAATACCAGAGAGAATGGGCGGACGAGTTTGATGTGATTAAATTTTTAAAGTTTTACTCCTTGTGTTTTACCAAGCTTATCGCCATAGGCTTTCTCCCCTTAATATCTAAACATTCTGGATTCGGCCAGAGAATCAGCTTGTCTTCAATTATTATTTTATGTTGAAAAATCTGGTCGAACTATTAAATCGTTGTTTCTGATAATATATCTTTTCTAAGGGTCCCATCTTTTCTTAAGCTCCCTCTTTTATTTCTATACACCCAGGATTTTTTCTAATAGTTCCAGAATTTTATCTAGAGTCCACTGTTGTTTTTATGCACCCAGGATTTTTTATGACTCCGTGAATTTTAGCTAGAGATCTCAGAGTTTTCTAAGTTAGAGCGTTTTAAATTTTTTTGCAAAGGTTTCTGATTTTTCGTAAGCTACCTGAATTTTTTCTAAGACATTCAGAATTTTCTCTAGTCCCATGTTTTTTTCTAAGCTACCCGGATTTTTTCTAAGACTCTCAGAATTTTAAATAAGAGTCCCCTGTTTTTTTTATAAGCTCCTAGGATTTTTTCTACGACACCTCGATTTTTTTCTAAAGTTTTCTGATTTTTTGGCTCCATTTTTTTTGTATTTTTTTTAAGACAGCCAACATTTATTTTTGAGCTTCCTGTTTTTTTCTAAGGTCGCACAGCTTTTCCTATGACTTCCAGATTTGTTCTAGAGTTGTCTGATTTTCTCTAAGCTCACAAAGTTTTGTCTAAAACGCTTAGAGTTTTTTCTAAAGTTCTCTGAATTTTCTAAAACTCCCAGGATTTTTCCTAAGACTCCCAAAATTTTCTAGAACCCCCTGTTTGATTTTAAGCTCCCAGGAATATTTCTATGACTCCCAGAATTATCTCTAAAGCTCTCTGATTTTTCAAAGCTGCCCAAATTTTTTCAATGACTCCTATAATTTTTTCTAGCGTCCCCTATGTTTTTTCAAGCACCCCGAAATTTTTCTGTGGTTCCCAAACAAATTTTAATTAGGTTCTCTGATTTTTCCTAAGATCTCAGGATGTTTTCTAAGACACTCCGATTTTTTTCTAGAGTTCCCTGGTTTTTTTTCTAAGTTACCAGTGTTTTTTCTAAGACACCTAGAATTTTTTCTTGAGCCTTTTGATTTTTCGTTACCTCCCAGAATTTTTTTCCAAGACTCCAAGAATTTTTTCTAAAGTTAACAGAAATTTTCCTAAAGCTAACCGAATTTTTTCTAGAGTCACCTATTTTTTCATAGACTCCCAGAATTTTTTTAGTGTCCCCTGTTCTTTTTTAGCAACCAGAATTTTTCCTGTGATTCCCAAAATTTTTTCTCAAGTACTCGGAATTTTTCTAAGCTTTCAAGATCTTTTTAAGATTTTCCGATTTTTTTGGAGTCTCCTGTTATTTTCCTAAGCTCCCAGGAATTTTTCTGAGACGCTCAGCATTTTTTCGAGAGATGCCGGTTTTTTATTTATTTATTTATTTAATTCGAATTTCATCACAACAGAATACAAATTCCAATTATGGCAATGAAATAAGAAATGGATAAAAAAAATAAAGATTAAATATTAAGGCACATTGATATTATACCTCGCTGCGATTTGAACAGGAAGCACTCGTCAAGTAACAGCCGGCGTGACTCCAAGGTCGGAATTTGAAGGATGGACAAACGGGAAACATATGGGGTGTAAGGGATATTATATTTAAAAAATATAGAGCATGTGAACCTACGCTGCACACACTCGATGGCCTCAGAAAGGTATAGGAAACGTGGAGACCACAATTTGACAAGCATATTCGAGGACACAACGAACTAACATTAAAAAAAGACGAACACAAGTACGGATGTCAAGGAATTAAGAGGCAGAGCAAAGTACCAATCCAGAGACTCGGGAGGCTTTAGCGGTGACTTCAGCAACATGGAAATTAAATTTTAATTTAGGGTCAAAAGTCACACCAAAGTCCCTAAATTGATTAACGGACGACAGATAGTTAGTGGAAACAGAATAAGAAAAAGAAATAGGAGATGATTTGAGGGAAAAGGTCATATGTTTACATTTGCTAACATTTAAGGACAAAGAATTGCAGTTACACGAATTAAGAAGAGCACACAGATCATTCTGGAGAATAATACAGTCATCAATTGACCTGATGACTCGGAACAATTTTAGATCGTCAGCATATAGTAGACAAGGGGAATCAATAGTGGAAGGAAGGTCATTAATAAAAATTAGGAAAAGTAAAGGACCAAGGATAGACCCTTGTGGAACACCAGAAGAGGGGTGAAAAGGAGAAGAGGAAAGGTTGTTAATAGTAACTTTGCACTCACGGTTACTGAGGTCGGATGAAAACCAAGAAAGGATTGGCCCGAAACAACCGAACTGAGTAATTTACTATGGTCGACAGTATCAAAGGCTTTAGAAAAGTCTGTGTACACTGTTAAGAATCATTCCGATTCCCACGTAAATTAATTTTCCGCACATGCATAGGCCAGAATAGTTATTTCAGTTTCATCATTTGGCAACCGCGACAGGACCATGGAAGGAATTTTAAACAAGTTGCACGGAGCTGGACTGGACATTGAGAAGGTTGTCCGAAACTATCAGAAGGACTCTCTGGAGAAGAAGGACCAAACCTATTTAGAGACCCGGAGCAAAAGGTTGACCGATCTTTGGAGCCAGTTTGAGGAGCAGCACAGTCTTCTGGACCCAGCATCAGAAGAGTATTTAGCTTCAGAATATTACAAATCTAATTACTTTTCACAGATTGAGGGCATCACCAAGTGGATGTTGAAGAATATTGAAGTTCTTCTAGTGAAGGCCGCAGACGATGGACCAGCTCAGACGGCAACTTGCGGAACGGTGGAATCTAGATTACTGTATCGCACGGAGCAGCGCTTGTTGACTCAGCAGCCTGTTTGGTTCTTGGGGCTTGAATTAAACTCCATTCTTAAGCAATGGGAGTTAATCAGGAGCAAACATCTGCAAATTGTAGACACAGGAAGGCTGCCTTCAACCTACAACCTCGAAGACTACCATGCGATGGAAGAACGGGAACTCATCAACAATGGATCCCCGTGTCAATCATCGTCATCAGCCGCAAAACCATCGGACATCAAGCTGCCGCGGATACAACTTCCCCAGTTTGATGGAAATTATTTACGCTGGCAAGAATTTTATGACTTGTTCAGTCAACTCATCGACCAAAGTAATTTGGATGCCGCCCAAAAACTTTGGTATCTAAAAACCAACCTCGTGGGGGAGGCTGAGACATTAATTAAACACTTGTCAGTATGCGACAAGAATTGCACACCAGCATGGAACTTGATTAAAGAACGTTACGAAAATAAACGTCTTCTTGTCAATTCCATTCTGAACAAATTAGTGTCTCAGCCATCTATTACTAACGAAACTGCAAATAACATCAAGGCGCTTCATGATGTTACTCAAGAATGCATTCGAGGGCTACACGTTTTAGAAGTTAGAGTGGAACACTGGGATCCTCTCATTGTCTTTCTTCTTCTAAAGAAACTGGATTGCTCCACACACATTGCCTTTGAACGATCTTTGAAGGCACCCAGAGAGCTACCAACAGTGAGTCAATTCTTGGAGTTGTTGGAATTTCGCTTCCAATCTTTGGAAGCCATAGGCGTAAAGGCTAACAAACTCCCAAGCAAAGGCTCATCAAGAACGGCACTAACTACGTCAAGTGCAACTTGCAAAATGTGCAAGGGCACCCACCAAGTGCGACAGCGCAGTGCATTTCTCAACCTAAGCTTACAAGACAAGAGGAAATGTGTCTCAAGGTGGCAATTATATTTTAATTGTCTTCGACCTGGTAACTCAGTAAAGACATGCACTTCGCGCAGCTGCCTGAAGTGTGATAAACGGCATCACACCTTACTGCACCCGGAAGATAGTTATGGTGACAACACAACGTCTGCTTTAAACAAAGCGGCAATCGCAGACAAGGCTCTTACAAGTATCCTTACAACGGGCAATAAGGTATCCTATCTTGGGTACAACAGTGGTCAACATCAAAAATGTATATGGAGAACCGGTGCAAGCCGGAGCTCTTCTTGATTCTGGCTCGCAAGTACATTTGATCACCGACAGACTGTACAGACGTCTAGGATTACGAGGGACTAAGGAAACCCAGCAAATCAGTGGAATCGCCAACTCAACACAACGAGCTTCTAAACGGGTGTTCATACAATTGCATTCTCGTATCTCTAGCTTTTCCACACCATTAGAAGCGTTTGTAATCCCAGAAATCACATCTACACATCCAGAGAAGCAATTCGACATTCAGAAGTGGCCCATTCGACCAGATATCACACTCGCTAATCCAAACTTTAACAAGCCCAGGCATATTGACATTCTTCTTGGAGCAGAACTGTTCTGCGCACTTCTTTTAGCTGAGAAGATGTCTCTGGGACCCAATCTTCCATATCTTCAAAATACCGAATTAGGTTGGACGGTACTTGGAAAAATCAAAGATATTGACACAGTAAGCTCTTTCTGTGGCATCACAAGCCACATGGAGCTACAGCTAGAAAGGTTTTGGCAAATCGAAGACGTTGACAATGCAACTACAACCAAGTCGGAAGCTGAAAGGGAATGTGAAGAGCTTTTTGCATCCACAGTTTCACGAAACAGTGCCGGCCGATTTATTGTTCGATTACCATTTAGTCAGTCTTCGTCTTCACTGGGAAATTCACGGCAGTTAGCAGAGCAACGTCTGCGCAGTCTACAAAAACGGTTTGCAAGGAACCCAGTCTTGCAAGCACAGTATTCCGAATTTATGCAGGAATACCTGTCATTACATCATATGGAACTCGTCAACGAACCAGAGGAAAAAGAACCCCACTACTACCTTCCTCACCACTGTGTTTTACGGCCAGAGGACCTAACTACCAAAATCCGTGTAGTATTCGACGGCCCATGCAAAACTTCATCGAACTTCTCCTTAAATGATATTTTGCACACTGGGCCAACTATATAAGATGACTTATTCAGTATCCTCTTAAGGTTCCGAACACATAAATATGCCATGACGGCCGATATACAAAAAATGTACCGTCAGATCCTGGTACACGAAGATGATCAAAAGTTTCAACTGATTCTTTGGCAAACCAATCCAACAGAGAGAATTCAGACGTATAAATTCCACCAACACCAACGACTTCCAAGAAGCACTCAAACTACAGGAACAAATCACACAATTGCTTTCTCGTGGTGGGTTTAAACTGCACAAATGGTGCTCAAACAACACCAATATTTTACGCTCTGTGCCCGTGCAAGACAGGGCTATCAACTTCGATATGGTACAAGTTGAGAAAGAAAATACCGTGATTAAACCTTAGGCATTATATGGGGACCTTCCACTGACAGCTTTACGGTGAACATAACGCACATACCAGCCAAGCAACAGTTAACAAAACGCATTGTGTTAGCTCAAATGTCTCAACTATTTGACCCACTAGGCTTGGTCAATCCAGTCATTGTCTTAGCAAAGATATTTATGCAGCAGCTCCGGGAACTTAAAATTGATTGGGATACACCCCTTTCCAAAGAGCTGCAAACAAGTTGGGAAAACTATCGAACACAGCTACCAACCTTGAGTAATTTGAGAATACCTCGTTATGTTATCAGTTGCAAAAAACCCAAATCTATGCAAATTCATGGGTTTGCTGACGCAAGCAAATATGCATATGGAGCATGTATTTATTTGAGAACTGAAGGCCTTGATGAACAGATAATCGTCTCATTACTATGCGCCAAAAGCCGAGTAGCTCCAACAAAACAGACAATCGCTCGACTCGAACTCTGTGCAGCCGCTCCCTGCTCCCACCCAATGAAGTATTTGTATAAACTTCTTACCCAATTAGTTAAGAAGGCGAAGGAGTCATTACAACTTCAGGTTGATCAAACTGTATACTGGAGCGATTCACAGACAGTTCTACAATGGATAGCTGCACTATCCTCTAAATTCACGACATTTGTAGGCAATCGAGTAGCATACATTCAAAGATTAACTGAAGGCAATTACTGGCTACATGTCGACTCTAAAGAGAATCCAGCTGATATTATATCAAGAGGTATGCAGCTGCAGGATTTAGGTGCAAACAAATTATGGTTTGAACGGCCAAGCTTCCTAAAAAGGGAGTGGCAACAACAACCAATAGGATACAGCAATATCCCAAGCGAGTTGCCTGAAATGAAACAAACCAAATTCGTTCTGGTTTCTGCAATTCATAATGAGGTCATTCAAAATATACGCCATAATAACAGTTTTCAAAGGCTACAAGAAGTTACAGCATATATCATACGCTTCACACAAAACTGTAGACGGCCCACTACGAAGGCAACAAGTACAAAACCGAATCCAAGAGAAATGAATTTAGCATTGAAACAGATTGTGGCTTCTATGCAACATCACGATTTCGCCGATGATATACAAAATTTAAAAAGGCATCAAACAGTCGCACACAACAGTAATCTACGATCTCTAGCACTATTTTTAGATGAAGACGGTATGATACGAGTAGGTGAACGACTAAAAAACAGCACCTTATCTTTTGACTCCAAACATCCTTTTCTGATTTCATCCAAACATCCATTTACTGAGCTGATCTTCAGACAACTTCATGTGAAACACTTACACGCCGGTCCACAAAGTTTATTGTACATATCACGTCAAGTCTACTGGTGCACGAACGGGAAAAATATGGCAAACAAGGTGGTCAAAAAATGCATGGTGTGTGCCCGAGCAAAACCAAGACTTTTCACCCAGCTCATAGGTGATTTACCATCGGAGAGGATTCAAGAATGCAAACCATTCCTGCAGTAGATTTTTGCGGACCAGTGCAAATTTATTTTCAACTGCGTGGCAAACGACCAACAAAGACCTACATTGCAGTATTTGTCTGCTTCGCCACAAAAGCAGTCCATCTTGAACTTATATCTGATCTCACCTCAGGAGCCTTTATAGGAGGATTGAAAAGATTCATAGCCAGGAGAGGCCGTCCGTCAAAATTGTTCAGTGACAATGCTACGAACTTTGTAGGAGCTCACAATGAACTTCAAGACTTCCATGCATTATTCAACAAACAAGGGTTTAGCACAATCGAAGGTTTTTGTAGTGACGAAGGAATGGAGTGGTCACGAATCCTGCCACGATCACCACATTTCGGTGGATTGTGGGAGGCCGCTGTCAAATCTGCAAAATATCACCTTAAAAATTAGGGAGCGCGTCATTGACATACGAGGAGCTTAACACTGTAGTATGCCAAATAGAAGCAGTTTTAAATTCCCGGCTACTTACCCAACTATCAGCAAACTCAAACGACTTGCAGGCCCTAACACCAGGCCACTTTCTCGTGGGACAAAACTTGACATCGTTACCAGATCCATTCCTCACACCTGATACAGTACCTCTTTTAAAACGATGGAAGCTCGTGAGAGCTCTTCATGCAGATTTTTTGTGTCGCTGGTCTACTGAATATTTGCAAGGGCTACAAATTAGAAGCAAATGGACAAAAAAGGAGTCGAAAATAAACCCAGGTCTTTTGGTTTTATTGAAAGATGATAATTTGCCTCCACTGCAATGGCGTATAGGTCGAATAATCAACGTCATTAAAGAGCGAGATCAACAAGCCAGAGTTGTTGATGTGAAGACGTCAACAGGCATATTCCGTAAGGCTGTTCATACAATCAGTCCTTTGCCAGTGCCGGAACAAGATGCCAGTGAAGGCTCAGAAACACAAATCAGTAATACAACCACCAGTCAGCACAAAAGAATGGCTCCAGCGAGTGCAAAAATCATCGCGGCAACATCCAGACCACCTAACCAAAAATTCGAAGAAGAACAAACCGTACCAGTTAGAAAACGATCCCGATTTTCTCTGCAGCAAACATTATTATGCATCCTCATCATTCTGCCTACTTATGGTCAGGGAATGAAGCTCCACCAAAATTCGTATGAAGGGAATATCCAAATCACGCCATTCAAGGACAACCCGGGTATATATTTTGAAGAAGTCGCACAGGTGAAATTGACCCATGATACGTGGAAAATAGTAACATACTACAGCCTAACCAACTACTGGCAAGAATATGAGGGTATCACTATTCACATTAAAAAACTGATGAAAGTTTGTTTAGAAGAAGAGAAGGTTCTTCATTTAAGTGAAAACTGTAATGCATTAATAGTACAGTTCCATCATCTTCAAGCTGAAATTCAGGACAAAAATGAATTATTATACCCTCATCGATCATCAAGAACAAAACGAGCGCCATTAAATATTGTTGGCTCAGCCGCTCATTTTCTGTTCGGGTTGCTGGACGAAGATTTTGCTGACAAATATGAAGAAGACATTCAAAAAATTAATAAAAATGAAAAAACACACATCAAGGCAAAATCAGCCCTCTTCTGCTAACACCATCACAGCTGCGCGAAAGCTACCAAATGGGAAAGCTAATTATGGGAAAGCTACCAAAACGGGAAAGCTACTTATGGGAAAGCTACCAAAACGGAATTTTTGTATGAAAATATTGTTAAATGGAATTTGATGAGTGTGGACAAAATTTGCTATAAAATAAACGGCGGTGATAATGAAAATTCATTCCACCAGCAACTGATAATAAGAATAGGTATTTCAGTTTCATCATACACTATGTCCACTTGTTCCTGACGATCTAAGGCAAGAGCAACTGTGTTTGAGAAGAGGATAAGGTTAGTCAAAGTAGACCTACCCCTCACGAACCCATGCTGTTCTGGAGCTAGAATAGGATGAATCATGGGATACATTCTAGAGAAAAAAAACTCTAGCGCACCTGAACCGCTAGAAAACTAATTTTCGAAGAAATTGTCTTTGAGTGACAAAACAGTGTGGAAAGACGTAATACACTGTTTTGTAGAATCAAATCAACCATTCCTTATCCAAAGAAACAAAACTCAACTATAACGCAAATTATGAAATGTTCAGTGCTGGTAACACTTTCCGAACGAAGCAGCAATAAGTTTACCATAACAAGCTCATACTAAAATCAACTTATCCTTTGGATTTCGTTCTCATAGCAGGATTTCATCGTAAGTTTCAGCGGTTAAACGTTGTTTGAGGCTGCCATCCGAAAAATGTTCAAAACTCGGAATATTTAAAAATTGATTCCTTATTTTTATTGCATATGCTTTGCATATGAGAACGTAATTTGGCGCATCTGTTGGTGCAATATTAACGGAAATGGCACATTGCTGGTTAGCCTGTGTCAGCAGCAAAGCAAAATACATACCAAATCTGCTTCACGTTAAGTTAAACCCAACCAGTAAATTTCTTTTCGATTGAATCACTGCGCTGGAAGGTATACGGGTGAAAAGAATTTTAGGGTTACCACCCTCAAAACTTTTCAAATTTTTAAAACGTTAATATTTGTTGTTAATTTTCATTGCAGAATCATTCTCAATTGCAAATCTAATGACATAATCGCTCAGTAAAGAAAATCCACAAAATTACAAAAATGGTCATAGCTGGCAGCCCATTCATGATTTTTGTACGAAATTCCTACGAAATTTACTCTACATTAAGGTCCGTTTACTGCATGAACTTCGTTTTGATTTCTACACTGGACCGGAAGTTATAGGGAAAAAAACCTTATTTTGCTGAGCCAAATTTTCACCAAATGTTACATAGAGTAACATCCAAGTATTGTGTAAATTGTGTTAAAATCTGATGGCTGAATCTGAAGTTATAGGCCAAAAAGATGTTTTTTTCTCAGTAGTTTTTCAAGATGGTACCACTGCCACAGGGTTGCCCGCATTTCAAAATCATTTCTATCAGACTTGGTCCTAGCTAATACCAACATATCCTGTAAATTTCATTATGATCGGATTATCCGGTCGTCAGTTCTCGTGAACAGAACTTTCGAGTGCTGAAAATAGAGGTAATTTGGCGATGGGTTGCCGTTCTTATGCAAATCGGAGTTTTGAAAATTTTATCTTGAGATGAAGGACAAAGAAAAAAATTTATCAAAGATTTGAAATTTTTGTCAAAAATCAAAAATTTTTCAGGAAGGTCAGTGATTTGCAGGATTTTTTTTCAGAAGCCTGCCACAGCTACAGGGTTACCCGCTTTATGCTGAAAATCTATATGTGCCAAATTTTAGTCAACATCAATACGCTCTATAATTTTCACGATGATCCATTGTTTTTCTTACAAGTAATGACAAATCAAAATTTGAAAAAAAATCCTTGCCTACTTTTAGGCACCCTTCACCCACACACGACTCAAAATTTCCAATTCTTTATCATTGACAAGCTTAAAACATAATTAGTTTTCATTTCCAATACTTTTCTTTAACAAAAACTTACACTGCTTGGAAATATAGGAGTTCCTCAAAATTCACTAAAACACTCGCCGCCCCCAAAAAGTTTAGGATATCTGAATTTGAGAAAGTCATGGACCTATCTACTATATACATCTACGTTCTCCGGAAATTTCAGCTCAATCGGATCGGCCACTCCAGAGATTATCTCCCTTAATCATTTTGCTGATATATATATATATATATATATATATATATATATATATATATATATATATATATATATATATATATATATATATATATATATATATATATATATATATATATATATATATATATATATATATATATATATATATATATATATATATATATATATATATATATATAAAGAACGAGTTTAATACTATTGTTCTTCGAACATTAGTAAAAACAGGGGGGAAGAGAAATAAGACGATAATTCGAGACGGAGGAAACATCGCCAGTTTTGAAAATAGGGTAAATAGTAGAAATTTTCCAGGCGGAAGGAAAAATACCGGATGATAGGCTTACATTGAAAAGGATAGAGAGGGGGACGCACAATGAGGAAGACATAGACCACGCATAAAAATTGGGAATACAATCAGAACCACCACCGGAATTCCGATCAAGGCTGAGCAATAAATTCTCAACTTCAATCGGATTAGTTTGGATTAGAGAAAGAGAAGGAGGAGAGGCAGGAAAAATCAGTGGATGTACAAGAGAGGTAGAACTTTTAAAGGAAGAAGAAAAAAAGTTAGTTCGGTAAAAACTCACATACTTCTTGTGGAGACTAGGAGGTAGAGCCATTGTAAGTTATTTGGTTAGGGATGGAAAAATTTTTCTTCAAGGACCGAATGTAAGACCAAAAAGGTTTAGTATTGGAAAGAGAAATAGAAGACTCCAGACTAGCGAAATAATCTTGCATTGCCTGCTTCATTTCGATTTTAGCGGAGGATCGCAGGGACCGAAATACGGCAAGATCAGAGGCAGAATTCGATTTTCGAAACTTTTTCCGAGCAACATTTTTTAGTTGGATTGCCCTCAAAACTCGTTGGGTTAACCAAGGAGGATCTGTAGATTTACGAGGGTAGAAGGTAGGGGTATAGGTAGAGATAACGTCATAGAGGAAGGAATAAAATTTGGAGAGTGCATCATCAATATTTAGCCCACGGAAAAACGAAAACCAGTTAATTTTTTGAAATTCCGATGTCATTCCTGAGTAATTAGCTTGACGAAAATTGAATCGAGGAGCTGCTGAGATTCCTTTCTCTGAGGAACATGACAATGGAACATAAAGAGAAAGAGGAGGGTGGTGAGCGTCTACTAGAACATAGGGATGGAACACGGTGGATACAGATATATCAGTAGAGAGAATATTAGTTAGGATAAGGTCAAGAATACGACCATTCAAGTTACGTATAGTGTTAATCTGCGAAAAGGAGTTGAGGGAGAGGAAAGAAGAAAGTACTAAGGAGAGCTGATCATTAGACCGGATGCAATTTGAAACCGGATTCCAGTCAATAGAAGGCATATTGAAATCGCCACAGATTATTAATGGGTCAAAAGGAAAAAATTAAGAAGGTAAGAAGATAGCTTGGTAAAAAAATTTTCGTACACAGCACAAGAACTGTTACAAGGAGCATAGAGAGAGAGAATTATTAAGTGAAGGTTATTAGGAAAACAAGTACGGACCATCACGCATTCAACAGGAGAAGAAGGATGAAAGTTACGACAGAGTGCTCCATGAAGAGGTTCGCGTATAGCAATCAATACACCTCCGCCATGCGATTTGTTGGCAATAGAACAATTCCGATTAACACGAAATACCTGGTGCAAACGGAGAACTTCACTGCTATTAATATCGCTAGAAAGCCAAGTTTCCGTGAGGCAGATAATGTTATCTAAGGCGAGTGAAGAGTTAAAGGATATGGATTGGAGCTTCGATCTCAAGCCACGCACGTTTTGGTAATATAAGGATATTTTACAATTTTTTGAGTTTAGGTTGGAACAGGTGCTTTCCTTTTCCGTTGAAAATTTGAACGAGGTCTTCTGATGAAGGTTTTGGCAATTATACCGGGGGGCCAGAAATTGGCATCCAGTAATTCCTTGCTATCAGCGGTGGTTGTTATTTTAAATGAGCTGATCAATCTTCCAGCGATGTTGTCAGGAGTGAGTTTAGTGCAGTCCAGAAGGGCTGTTACAAATCCAAGTTTGTGATGGATATAGTTCTTGACAGCAGCCCTAAAAACTCTAAGCTATTAGGTTTTTTTTTAAAGACTCCTAGAACTTTTTTTAGACTCTTTAGATTTTTTCTAAGCAACCAGACTTCTTTCAAAGACTCCAAGATTTTTTCTAGAGTCTCCTGTTTTTTTTCTAAGCTCCTGGAAATTTTTTTTAGACTCGCAGAATTTTTTCTAGAGTCACCTGGTTTTTTCTAAGCACCCAAGATTTTTCCTATGAATTTTCTGAGTTCTCAGGATTTTTTCTAAGCTTCTCAGAATTTTCAGTTTAGTCTCCTCTTGTTTTCTAAGCTGCCAGGATTTTTTTATAAGACGCTCAGAATTTTTTCTAGAGTTCCCTGTTGTTTTTTCTTAGCTGCCAGAATTGTTTCGAAGACTCAAGAATTTCTCAAAAGCTCTCTGATTTTTTCTAGCGCACCTACGATTTTTTTTATGACTCCAACATGTTTTTCTTAACTTCTCCGATTTTTTTAGGCTCCCAGGCTTTTTTCCAAGACTCCCAGAATTTTCGCCTTGACTTCTATGTTTTCTTCTAAGCCACCAGACGTTTTTCTATGACTACCAGAATGTTTTCTGTACAGTTCTCTGATTTCCCAGAATTTTTTCAAGACTCAAGACTCCCAGAACTTTTTCTTAATGAGTTCTCTGATTTTTTTCTGAGCTCTCAGGATTTTTTCGAAGATTCTTCGAATTTTTTCTAAAGTTTCCTGTTTTTTTCTTTCTAAGCTGCCAAAATTTGTTCGATGCCTTTCAGAGTTCTTGTTCGACTGTTCCCTGTTTTTTTCTTAGCTCCCAGGATTTTTCATATGACCCCCACAATTTTCTTCTGGAGCTTTTAGATTTTTCCAAAGCTCTGATGATTTTTTTTAATGAAATTCATGAAATGGATGAAATTCATCTGAGATAAAAAAAAGTTTCGGGAGTCTTGAAAAAATCTCGAAAGCTTAAGGGGTTACTAATTTTTCTATTTTAGTTGCTGCATTTTTTTAAGTATAACTATCTGAGAATACGTCCTTCAAATTTCAAGTCGATCCGAACATAATTGACCGAGATATGAGCGTTGAAAGAGAAGAAACTGTTACTTAAACAACCGTTACTTATACTTATAAACGCGTTTTGCTCGAAATGATATTTTTGAAGTCGGTGATCAAAATTATTCAAAAACTACTGAGCCGATCTTTTGAAACTTGACAGGCTTATTCAATACATAAAAATGTAGTGTTTGATCGTTCGGTTTTTCTTTTTGATTAAAAATGGCTATTTTATAGCAAAAAGACGACCGTTTTTTTAAGTGAAAATCGAACCTTTAACTTTGACTGTCCGCCATTTTATAAAAAATGAATATTGTTTTAAATCCTTCAATCAAACACTAGTTTATACTGTTATTTAACTAAGTGCATCGCTATTTTTGGCTTCAGATGGTCCAGTTCGACACAATGTTGGTCAACGCAAAAAGTGAAAATTAAAATACCAGTGTTTTGACGGCCATTTGTAATTTAACGATGTAATATTTTTCAATAAAAAAATTACTGAATGGTGCTTAATGTATGTACTTTAAGATAATATAATTGTCGTTTAAATAGATTTTGTATTTTTCTTAAAAAAATTCCGTAGTTTTCTTAAAAAAATTCATGAAAACGACCAATTTTTTCCGTTACAAGTGGGGGTAACCCCTTAAGGAAAAATCATGAGAGCTTGCCAAAAATCAGGGGACTTTTGACATAACTCTTGAAAAGCTTGAGAAAAAACCATGGAAGCTTCAGAAAAATCGGGGGTCTCCAGGAGAAATTCGAGGAGTCTGAAAATCCGGAGAGTCTAGAAAAAATCGCGAGAGTCTTTGAAAAAAATCGCGCCGGTTTTTTTTTTTGCACGGAACCTACACGAAAAATCATGAGCCTGCAATAAAAGAATGGGCAGGAAGAAACCTTCTACAGTCATGAACATTGATTTTGCATCAGCTAAGATCTAGCTTCCGTCACTAGCCTAGTATCCATTTAGGAGTAAAAAAAATCAAACTGAAAAAAACCCTAGCGCATCAGACCAAATATTTACGGTCAAACAAATTTTGGAAAAATGCTGGGAATTCAACATTGATGTCCATCAAATATTCGTCGACTTCAAACAAGCGTACGACAGCATCAACCGAACTGCATTATATAACATCATGCTGCAGTTCGGAATTCTAGTGAAAATGACCATGACCGACTCCACGTCACAAGTGCTGATCCAGAATAATATGACCGACTCATTTTCGACGAATACAGGGCTAAAACAAGGAGATGGATTAGCTCCGGTACTCTTTAACTTAGCGCTTGAATATGTCATCAGAAAAATCCCCGTTGACACGAGAGGAACTCTATTATTTAAGTCGACACAGCTAGTAGCTTACGCTGATGACATCAACATTATGTCACGTTCGTTCAATGACGCCAAGGAAGTATTTGTAGCTCTAGACGAAACCGCCAAGGAAGTTGGTCTGCAAATTAACGAACAAAAAACAAAAGTTATGACTCAATCAAGGAAAAGGACGCCAGTAAGACGAAACATAACGATAGGGGATTATAACCTTGAAAACGTAGACAACTTCGTGTACCTAGGGACGAACCTCTCGAAGGATGGGAATGAGCTTGACGAAATCAAACGACGGATTCAATTAGCAAATAAGACATTCTTTTCGGTGCTTCCCACTTTGAAATCTCGATGGGTACACAGGAATACGAAGCTTCGCATCTATAAAACAATTATCAGACCTGTGCTATGCTACGGAAGCGAAACCTGGACGCTGACGCAGGCATCTGAAAAAGCCTTGAATACGTTTGAGAGAAGGGTATTACGAAGGATCCTCGGTCCAATACGGGAAGAAGATGGATGGCGAATCCGATACAACAACGAGTTGTATTCCATATATGACGAGCCGGAAGTCTCTACCGTCATACGACTCCAAAAACTACAATGGGCTGGCCACGTCGAACGAATGAGCGATAATCGAATCCCCAAACGATCTCTCAAGGGGCGAGCGAGCGGAGCCAGGCCAGTCGGTAAGCCACGCAAGCGCTGGGAGGATTCTATAGATGCTGACAGCAGGTCACTTTTGGGAGCACCGAACTGGAGGACGCGGTCACTGAACCGGGACGAATGGAGGCGAAGAATTAAGGAGGCTAAGGCTCGATTCGGGCTGTAGTGCCCCGATGATGATCAGAACCGCTAGAAATACTAATGTTCGAAGAACAGTAGAGGATTTGTGCAGATTTTAAGTGTATTGTTATATATTGTCTTTTATATTGTTGTTATTGTCTTATATATTATACATTGTATGTATTGTCATATATATTGTTATATATAAATGCAAGCATTTATTGGTACGAAAATAACAAAAACACCTCGTGCTAGCACCGAAGCCAAAAATAAGTCACATCTGCCTCACGTTGAAGTCAACCTGCTCTGCGAATTTCGTATTGATCCGATCACTGCATTGGAAGTTATAGGGATACAAAGAAATTTAGGGTTACCATTCGCAAGAGCTTTCAAACTTTCTAGATCTTAGTATTTGGTGTGTATTTTCATTACAAGACCACTATGATTTGGAAATTTTATGATAAAATCGCTTACTAAAGCTATGTCAAAAAAATACAAAAACAATCATAGCTGGTAACCCTACCATTGTTTTTCAAACTAGATTTCCACTGAATATTGCCTACAATAATTTAAATTTGCCATATGAATTTCGTTATGATACCATGACTGTACTGGAAGCTATAGCGCAAAGAGTTTTATTTTCTTCAACAAATTTTCAAAATTTAAGGCACAAGAATTATCATAGCTGGCAATTTCGTTAAAATCGAACGATTGAATCAGAATTTATAGGGCTAAAAACAGTTATCTTTTTTTAGTGATTTTTCAAGATGGCACCACTGGCACAGAATTGCCCGCATTTCAAAATCACTTCTATCAGACCTGGTCCTATTTAAGACCAATACATTTTGTAAATTTCAATTAATTCTGCTTATCCGATCGTGAGTTTCCGTGAACAAAAGTTTTTAATGCTAAAAATATAGGTAAATTGGGCAAGGGTTACCAGGCGTGCCCGTTGTAAAATATCAAATTTTTTACTTTGGCTATTTTAACAAAGCATAAGATTTAGCATAAGATTTTTTCAACAAAGCATAAGATTTTTTCAAGAGAGTCGATGATTTGGAGGTTTTCACTTTTAGTGCCTGCCCTAGCTACAGGGTTGCCAACACCCTCATTAAAAGCAACACAAATTTACAACTAGATAATACCTATATGTCCTGAAAATTGCGTAATGAATGAATAGCTCTGTCAAAAGTTATCGCAATTGAAAAATTTTCAATTTTTCCCGTTCTCGTTTTAGGCACCTAGTGCACACATGGGGTTAAAAAATTCCAAAACATTATCCGGTTCGCATTTAAAACACGTTCGAAATTTGTTTCGTCAACTTTATTTTTGCGAAAATCATTTGTGTACGGAATAATAGGTATATTAAAAATATCACTAAAATGGCCGCCGGCGCCAAAGGATTAAAAATAATTGACATTTAGTGAAATCTGGACCTATTCTGCATATACAGCAATGTATCCTGAAAGTTTCAGCTCAATCGGAAGGCGCGTTCCTGAGAAATAGTCACTGATTTTTTTTGATGATATATATATGCATATATATATATATATATATATATATATATATATATATATATATATATATATATATATGTATATATATATATATATATATATATATATATATATATATATATATATCTATATATATATCTATATATATATATATATATATATATATATATATATATATATATATACATATAATATATATATATATATGTATATATATATATATATATATATATATATATATATATATATATATATATATATCTATATATATATCTATATATATATATATATATATATATATATATATATATATATATATATATATATATATATATATATATATATATATATATATATATATATATATATATATATATATATATATATATATATATATATATATATATATATATATATATATATATATATATATATATATATATATATATATATATGGAAATATGAATTTTTGGCCGAATCGATTTTAATACTAATGTTCTTCGAACATAAGTAAAAATTGCTGTAGCTTCGATTGAATCAAAAACATTTACATAGCAATTGAAAATAAGTATTTAGTGGCATTGTATTTCGCATAGTTTCTATCATCATGTTGTCGTCGTTGTGTGAAATTCTCTTAACATCCTGAATGTCCGGAACTATAGATATTTGAGTTTCTGTGAAATCACTAGTAAATCAATCGCACCATATTCATGCATCCATACTACATACATACATCCGCCTTTCGGCAATTTACGGGCCGAATATACACAGTTTATGTTTAGGATTCGGAGGAGGATTCGTGATAGCTGCTTAGTCGCAGCAGCAAATTAGTTAGTGAAATGAATATGCTCGACTTGCGAAATATGCAATATAATCGAAGAGTGTTCAAATGTGATTCGTCGTGACTAGGGGCTAAATGGTTGGGTGGCGACAACGTTGACGGCAACCATCTTTGGGCGCTGTATTCGAACGACACATGTGCGAAACGATTCCAAGCAGTGAAAAGCCGTTTTAATAATCTGGAGCCGATTCGAGTTTGCTGCTTAGCGACTGTCGAAGAGAAAAGAAAGTCGTTGTCGCGTTTCGCCATGGGCAGCACCAGCAGCAGCAGGCAAGTAGGAGGTATGAAGCTGTACAACTGCCCGCGCTACAACTACTTCATCTGACCACCAATCTGATGTTTGCTTTCTTTTGTCACGATATTCTCTTATCTCAGACAGTTCGGCTAATACTGTAATGTGCAGCGACAATTCAAAATCTCTTCGTAGTGAAAGTTGGTTTTTTGAGCTAGTCGAAACGGCACCCCGGGTCACTAATTTGGTGATAATTTATTTCTTCTTAAATTTTAATAAAATAGTCGAGTTTTCGCGCCTTTTTGGTTGTTCCTGTAAAGTCTGTCATGTGCACTACTGGGACAGGACAGGATAGTTAACAACTGACATTCAGCATTCAAGTCGCCCACATACTACCTCTCTCTCTCTCTTGTGAACACTGTCTCCACCAGAGACACTTACAATTTGGTTTGAGTGCGACGTCAAGGACTTCTGTCTACGAACATCCACTTCCACTATTCTGTCACTATCAAGTCGTTGCTTGTTCCATGGCTGACTGTCACCTAGGGTCAATCTGCGCATCGAACCCATGCACCCCAATCCTTTCGCAAACCCAATCTCACACCACCGTTGCGCCGCTCTCGGAATTTCCCCAGGACCTGACATTTGTCTTGAACCCATTTCCATATGGTAGTGTGTTAATCTTTTGTTCCGATAGCAATTGTATTGCTCATTGTGTTCGAGAAGACCGCTCAGACGCGGGCATGGGGTCGAGGTGGTAATGATGCTGCTGCTGCTGGCCAAGTGGTGTTTTGGCTGTTTGCTTAATTGGCGAGCTTAGTGGCTCCACTTCCGTTCTGGTAGCCCTGATAGTTTACTCACTTTCAGACTGGTGCCTTGCCATGGACTTAACTACGACTCGTGATGAGCCCCGTTAGCCAGGAAAGACTGAACTGAACTAGGCATGATTCCACCCCACGGCCCACACACAACGTGTGGCGTTTTCTTGCCGCGAGGCTATCTGTTAGCCCAATTGGCGGAAATCTATCACAAGCGTGGCCGGCACAAGCGAAAATTATGCATGCCTGCGAGTATACATAAGTGTACGTCAAGTTCGTGGACCTTTTGTACAGGGGAAGAAACGGTGAGCGCCATGCCGAGTCACAAACCGACCCAAAGTTCAGTGCTGGACAACCCTATAGTCACGTCGCTGTCCATTCTGAATGGACTGCGAAATTGTCAAGGAGAGACACTTAATTCGCCGTGGTCGGATCCATGGTTAGGAAAGTTCACGCTCGGTTGGTCGGGAAATGACATTAAGCTCCATGCTCTGGAGTGGTGGCGGCGGCATCCGTTTAGTGTGGGAGCGTAGGAGATACGAACGATATACTTTGCCCTTACAATCGAAAGCTATCCGCGCCGGATCCGGTTGTCTTTCGCCTACCCCAGTCTACAGGCGCCGACCAACGCCAGATAGTGAATCGAACCGCACTGAGCTGCTGAACGGAACCGTGTTTCAGAAAGGGAAAACTTACGACGAAATATTCTCCGTTTTTGGAACGGTTGCTGGCATGCTCATCCGCTGCTTTGGCGGCGGCATCGTTGTCGTCGTCGTCGTTGAGATAGAAGTTGATGTAGGAAATAAAAGTTTTTGGCGAAAAGGAGCGGCGCTGGCAGTGGGAATCACGGACTACGGCGAATCTATCGCGCCAAACCATCGCCATCGCTATCGCCATCAAGCAAACGGACAGACATGCGACCAAGACAGTTCTTCGTCTTCTTTGCATTTTTCGCAAAATCGCTAAACCACAAACACCATTCAAATCCCACACACATCGACCACATACGAATCGTCACCGTTACGTTCCGTTGGCAGTAGCGGGCAAATTTTGTGTAAAAATAGTCGTGAACGTGAGCGTGGACACGGACGAACGTGGTGGACATGGACAGGCGAACGAAAAAATCGGAATAGTTGCGTATGCAGTCGTTGTCGTCGCAGTCGTCGCAATTGTAACGAGCCGCGACTTGACTGTCCTTTTTTGGGTGCCCGTTATCGCAAACGTTTTTTTTAGAAATAAAACAAAAAAAAAAACCCGGTCGGCAAAACGTTAGTCGTACGTACGTACCGTTCGTTCGGTTGTTTAGAAATTAAAAAAAAAATAAATAATAAAAATCACAAATAATTACTCGATTGATTTTATTGTGAATACTGGTCGCGATTTATGTGTGTTTTCTGTGGTGACGATCGTCTTTCGATTTTTTTCGTATTTTTTTTCGGAAATAAAATATTTTAAGGACATTATACGCTAGTCGTCGCCTTAACGTGTTGTGTATGGAAAGTTACGTGCCCGTAATTATGTTTTTTTTTCTTCGTTTGTTCGTTGGCAATGCAAAACGACCACGATAAATTTACCGGATTGAAAAAAAGCAAGTGTCCGTTACACGAAACGATTTCTAAGTGCCGTAAAATATTTTGGTATGCAGTAAATACTTAATCTTTTGATGTTAACAATTAAAATATTCTAATGTAAATATCAATTGGATTGTCGCTGTGAATGACGGAGAGCGAGAGAGAGACAGAGAAAGGGAGAGAATTATGATTAACATTGTCATGTTCTTCAAATGTTGATTAACAGGCATTGAAAAGAGTATTTGGAATATACTGCCGAATTGTTGTGGGTAGTGGCGACTAGTGAATACTGAATACCGTTATCCTAATCTAAATTAAACACATTTGAAGCTCGAACGATAGTTGGGATGTTTGATTGTCAATCTCGTATTTTTTTCGTATTAAAAAACACAAAAAAAAAATTATTTCCATTTCCCATTCAATCCTTTGATTTTCTTGGAACCTTGGATACTATCCTTTGAAAGCTAGCAGTTTGCAGAAGCTGTATGTATGTATGTATGTATATTTTTGAGGATGTAATCGAGATCTTTGGATTCATAAGTGCCAAATTTTCTGATACTTGACTATATGAAATTTTCTCGTGTGTGTCTTGTTCGATTCGAGTTTGGGGTTTTACGATGATGAGACCTGGTATTTGAAACCAATTCTGCAGCCTATAAGAAATATGTGAATGAAGTAAATAGCCTCAAATTACTTTGAGCTATGCATATATAGCTTATGTGCTTGCATTTATTGATGACTAGAGCCTTCGTTCATTAGCCATATGGTTAATTGCTCTGAAAAAGTTTATTGAACCAAGTAAAACACTGAAATATATGTCTAGACATCAAGATTGTTCTAATCGCTAGCAAAAATTCACACAAAGACCTTCTTAATTTACGGTCTCAATTTGCAATACTTGATTTGTCATTTTATCACAAAACTAAATTTTAACACTTTTCGACTATCTGGAACAATTGCTTCATTTCAAATCTTCATTCCTATATTTGTTCTTGCCTATGAGAAGCTGATGATGAGAAAAAAAAATTGTCTTCTTGGGGAAAATGAAGAGTAAATCATAATGAAAGCCCATAATAATATTTAGCCCATAAATCTCATATTTTGTAAATTACATTATTATAGTTAAAAATCTTAATTTAATCCTTTTACTGACAAGTACTGAATATTTGATCGACAATATTATCCAATTTAGCAAAAGTTGTTCAGCTTGTATGTTTGAAAATCATATGATTTAAGGGTTCAATTCGATAATTTAATTTAGCGCCCAGTGTGGGTCGGAGTCAAATGTTTTTGAAGAAGATTGTCTTTTAAACATTTTTCCGACACATCAAAATGTATTGGCATATAATTTATTGTGCGCTCTGTTGCTAGTAATGTTAATGGCTTTTTTGTTCCTTTAAAACAATTGGTTTTAATAAAACGGGAAAGTTTTTTTAGTTTTTTGTTTTTTTTTTGGATATCACTCATTTTGATTTCGTCTAAAATAGAGTCTGCTAGTCCAACATGAACTTAGCTCTACAAGCTATTTTTGTTTTCTTTTGTTTAGTTGTTTTTTCGTCCAGAGTTGCGTGCGTTTCAAATCAAATGCTAAAACTCGAACATTCGCCATGGCTTGGATCCAGTCACTAAGAAGTATTGTTATTGTACTGTCATGCGTACGCGGGAAGATGCTCTTAGTACGATACTAGCCCTTCTGTTTCTACATCTGTTCCCTTAAACAATCTCTCTGTGTCCCTTCTGTGATGTTCCGTAATGATTAGTCTGCTTCCTCGGCACAACAAATATGTTACTGCTGCTTCTCAGTTTAGTTCATCTTTCTCTAATAATATTTTCTTTTATATAATGATAATATAATATTTTAATATAATAATGTTTTCTTTTCTGATATCAATAGTTTTAGCTTGTTTCCGACGAATCCCGTAGAGGTCGACCTAGACGCTAGTCGATGGCTTATCGAATATCCTTGCAAAGTCAGTGTCATCAACCTTGTGTATTCCTTTATCTACCATCTTTGACCTCACTATTTCCTCCTGTATGTTTTCTTCTGCCTGGAAACCCGCAAAAATTCCAATTATCGCCCCACCCCATATCCCTTCTGTCATGGTTCAGTAAGTTTCTCGAAAGGGTTGTTTACAATAGAGTATATCCGATAATTGAACCCTTTCTTTCTTCTGACCAGCATGCTTCCGTCAAAGGTAAGTCAACAGTTTCCAACTTACTTTCATTCACCGATATTGTTGCGATTTCAATACAGATTTTGTCACTTCTTTCACCTCTGTGAATCCTGAATTCCTGATGGGTCCATTCCGCTGCTGATATTTCTTGTACTTCTTTCTCCTTCTATCCTACTTCTGGCATTCCACAAGAGTCGATTCTTGGTCCTCTGCTTTTCTTTCTGTTTATAAATGATCTCCGTTGCCTTTTCAACTCCCCGTGTCTTTTGTAGGCTGAAGATCTAACATAGAGAGACATTAAAGGCATTAAAGGCAACAAAAATTTTTTCAGAAAAACGCCAAACAAGTTTTACGTGCTTAACAAGTAGTTCTAATTCACTCTGTATTTATTACCAGAATGTACGTGGTTTGAGGACCAAACTAAAGGAAGTATTGCTCGCGTCTAATTTAGATCCTCATCACATCATCTGTTTCACAGAAACGTGGCTTAATTACAATATTCTGAACAGAGAATTCCTATGTCATACCGTTTTCCGGAGAGATCGTGATCGGATTGCATCTTGCAAAGTCGATGGCGGAGGCGTTTTGATTGCTATCCAGAACACTCTTTGTGGAACACTCTGTGCCGAATTTGTTCCTTCTCCTCCTGTTGAGTGTATTGTTGTACGTGCTATACTTTCCCCATCTTCCGATCTACTGGTCTGCTGTGTTTGTAACCCTTGTAATTTGTCTGTCACTGCTTATGAACGTTTTTACGCTGAGCTTTCAAGTTTCATCCTCTCTCGGTTTCCTTCCACTCTCCTCCTCATTTTAGGCGACTTTAACATGCTCACTGTGGAGTGGGATACCAATAACTTCAGTTTAATATCCTATAACCAACTCTCTGTTGCAACTTCTTCCTTTCTTTCACTTTGTTCTTGCTCCCAAATTAACCACCTCCG
This sequence comes from Nemotelus pantherinus, assembly GCA_963978885.1. Taxonomy (NCBI): domain Eukaryota; kingdom Metazoa; phylum Arthropoda; class Insecta; order Diptera; family Stratiomyidae; genus Nemotelus; species Nemotelus pantherinus. The sequence continues at coordinate 11,852,370 of OZ022267.1, read as the reverse complement.
TAACACTAATAACAGAATCCTCGATTTAGTCCTTACTAGCGTTCCCTTAGATTCCTTTACTCTTTCTCCTGCTCCTTTTGCATATGTGCAACCTGATTCTCATCACCTGCCTCTCCCGCTTGATGTTGACCTTAACTTCCAGGTAAGGAATAAATGTCCTCATTTTCAGCGTTATAATTTCTTTAAACCTGACTTTCAAAAAATGTCCTCTGAAATCAATCTTATTAATTGGTTTTCATTTTTCAAAGGATTGGACGTTGATTCTGCATTGTCTTTAAATTACAGACCGAAAATTCCACTCTTTCTTTTCTAACCTTATCTTTCGTTTTACTCCCATTAAACGTCCTCTCAAACCTAACGATGTCCCTTGGTTTACATTGAAAGTCTCTGATGCTCTTAATGCTAAGGAAAAAACTCGTGAAAAGCTGAAGAAGACGGGTTCACCCACTAACCTTCAGGAATTCCGTAGTTTGCGTTCTGACGTTGAAAAAGTGCTCAAGCAAGCTATGCATGATTACTTTTCTAACATCGAGGCTTCAATCTGTTCTAATCAATCCAAATCCTTTTGGTCCTACATCCGTTCCCTCAAATCCAACTCATCAGTTCCTGATTCTATGTCTCTTGATGATGTAACTGCTTCCACTCGACTGGATATTTGTGATTTGTTTGCTGCCTTTATACCTCGAGATATATATAATACCTCGGTAGCTCCTACTGTCTCCCGTACCTCTCCTGAATTATCTATGTTTAGTACCAATCCTTCGGAAGTTGAAATCCTTTTGCATACCTTAAATTCTAATGTCAGTTCTAAACTAAACTAAACTAAACTAAACGCCTCCAGATGTCCTACACATGTAAATTATTCTTATCATCTTTTCCTATTCCATTCTTGTTCTTTCCTAATATCCTTGTCAAATCTCTCTCATTGTCGCTCTGTGTTCCTTTAGCTATCCTTTTCAACATTAGCCTTACATCTGGTGTATTACCTTCTTTATGGAAATCCGCCAATATTTTCCCAATCTTCAAATGTGGTGATCCTTCCGTTGTTTCCAACTATCGTCCTATATCTCTCCTCTGCTGTTTCAGTAAAATCCTTGAACGTCTTGTCTACAATAGAATTTATCCGTCTCTACAGCCCTGACTTGCTCCTGAGCAGCATGGTTTCATCAAGGGTCGCTCTACATCGACCAACCTTACGGAGTTCACTAATTTTGTAGCCTTTGCCTTCGATTTTCAACGTCATTTGATATAATTTACACAGACTTTTCGAAGGCTTTTGATTCTGCTTCTTAAACTTGATCCTGGTTTTCCTCTTATCTTCATAGTCGTCCTTGCAGAGGTACTTTTGATGGGTCCATTTCCTTCCCTACATTTCCCACATCCGGAGTTCCTCAAGGTTCTGTCCAAGGTCCCTTACTTTTTATCTTGTTTGTCATTGACTTTCCTTCTTTTATATGCGGATGACTCAAAGTTATACAGAGCAATCAGGTCTGCGAATGATTTTCACCAATTGCAAGCTGATTTGTTTGCTCTTAATCTTTGATGTCAAGACAACTTCTTGCCACTGAACATTTAGAAGTGCCACCAAATGTCTTTCGCATATAAAAATACTCTACATGCATTCTCTTATTCTTTGTCTGGTATATCCCTGTCAGTTGTCCAGCATTTTAGAGACCTTGGTGTGGTGTTTGACTCAAAGTTAAGGTTTGATGTTCATGTCATGAATATGATCCAGGGCCTCTAGGATTGCTGGCTTTGTCTTGCGTTCTTCGTATATGTTTACCAACATTTCCTCCTGTATTCATTTATTTGTCAAACACCACACCACACCAAGGTTTTCATATTTTCAAGATGGCGCCACTGCCACAGGGTTGCCCATATTTCAAAATCACTTCTAATCAGTCCAGCTCCTATTTAAGGTTGATTCATCCTATTTGATTTCATATTGATCTGATTATCCAATCGTGAGTTCACGTGAACAGAAGTTTCTAGTGCTGAAAATAGAGGTAATTCGGTGATGAGCTGTCATTCTTGTGCAGTGCGAAATTGAGAAAATTTCAATTTGACATGTTGGACAATGGAACATTTTTTTTCAATCGTCTGCATTGAAAAAAAATTAAATAAACGAAAATATTTCAGGAGTATCGATGATTAGCAGGATTTTCTTTTCATGTGCCTGCCGTAGGTCTATATATGGGTGTATGGACAAAATACCACCAGATCGTAGAATGAAATCATGGGGGTTAGGAAAAATTAGCGAGGTCCAGAAAATTCCGGCAGACCTAGAAAATATCGGCATGCCAAGAAAAACCACTATATCGTAGTATAAAATCATTGGGGCATGGATAAAATCAGGGAGCACTAAAAATTTCCGGCAAATTCAGCAAAAATCATGGGATTCTAAAAAAATTACATTAGGTCTTATTAAAAAATCATGGAGCCTTGGCGAAAATCAGAAAAGTCTAGAAAAATCCGACAGGTCAAGAAAAAACCACTAGATCGTTGTATGAAATCATAGGGACAAGAAAAAAACTCTACACTGAAAGAAAAATCTTGGTAAAATCAACCATTTTCCTTAGTTGATTTTGCGTCAACTACGGGCTATAGTTAAAACAACCATAAAAAAATAGTTGATTACTTTTATGCACCATGACGCGTGGTTGATAAACAACGTCCGTGGTGCAAAAAAAATAAGCAACCACAAACAATGGTATTCCAACAATATACATAGTATGCAGTGTGGAATTATGTTTGTTGAATTTTACATTTGTATGGTAACGCGCACAATGGCTGCGGCAGAATTTGCCAAATTTCTAATTTTGCCGCACCGCTAGCGGCGATTCCTACCATAGGTTGGCATCACTACTAGGTTGAATTAACTCTGTTTGAATTAGGTTGAATGGTCTAATAGACAAGCGATGGCTGATGTGTATTGTGCCAAGCCAACCTAATCCTCGTACAACAGGATTTAGCAATACAAAAGACAAAAAAAATTAATGTATTGCCGCAGCCCACTGCGTTTGCCACAGTGGAAGACACTGTCATGTGATTAACTTATGAAGCGTCATGCAACGTAATATAAAGGCTTCACAGCATAACATGAATATGAATTATATCGAACAGCAAACCGAACACGATTTTGCCATGTAGCATATGAAACTTCTATGATAGAATAGGAGTATGAGTATGAGGAGTATGGAAAATCAACAGTTTTCCTTAGTTGTTTTTGCATCAACTAGGGCTATAGTTAAAACAACCATAAGAAAATTGTTGATTGCTTTTATGCACCATGACGCGTGGTTGATAAACAATTTCATTCGGAGCATGAAAAACGTCCAAATGTTGAAACCATTCTACTTTGCGTAGAATAATTCCAAAGGCGTCGCTCACTGAATTTCGTTTGTTGAAATCAACTATTGCGAAGTAGTTTAAGTACCATAAAAACTGTTGATAATTCGAAACGTTGAAGTTTTGAGTGAATTGATGAATATTTTTCTATTTATCAACTAATTTTCGTGGTTATGAAACAATTAAAACAGTTGATTTCATGAACGTTGTGATATTTTTTGTATAACCAGAACCAACTACTTTTATATCGTTAAATTAACTATATTAACATAATAAAAATAACTATTTTCCGTAGTTCGTTTAACGATTTTGTATGAATCGTTGCAATACTATTAAAAATAGTTGAACCAACCAAGAGTTTTTCTTTCAGTGTAGCGCACCTGAACCGGTAGAAACACTAATGTTTGATGAACAGTAGAAGAATCGTGCAGATTCTGAGTGCATATTCAATCACACGTGCTCCAATCTGTTTCGATTGCAAAATCACTTTCGTTTTGATTTCATGATTGCACTGGAAGTTATAGGGCAAAAAGCGATACTTTCCTGAGCGAATTTTCAAAACCCAAGACACCAAAATTACCATAGCTGGCAGCACCAACCGAATTTTTCAACGAAATTTCTACCAAAGACGGCTTAAAGTAAGATTCAGCTACTGTGTGAATTTCATGAAAATCTGGTAGCTGAATCAGAATTCATAGGGCAAAAAAGTAGTTTTTTTCTTTATAATTTTTCAAGATGGCACCAATGGCACAGAGCTATCCGCATTTCAAAATTGCTTCTATCAAACCTGGTCCTACTCAATACCAATACATTCTTTGAATTTCATTTATATCTAATTATTGGATCGTGAGTTCTCGTGAACAGTAGCTTTTGATGCTCGAAATATAGGTAAATTGGAGGAGGGTTACCGTTCTTGTACGATGCGAAATTTCAAATGTCTTCCTTTGGTTGTATAGACAAAGCATAAGATTTCTATATGAATTGGTTTTCAATGTAAAAGACGAACATTTTTCACGACTTTTCAATTCTGCATTAGCTGCAGCGTTCGCAGCACGTTCATATAAAACCACACGAGTCTACAGCTTAGTAACAACAATATGTCCTGTAAGTTTCGAAATGATTTGATAATATGGTCAAAAGTTATCGCAATTCAAAAATTTTCAAATATTGCCAATCTCATTTCAGGCGCTTAGCACACACATAGTGTTAAAAATGTCAAAAAAATTATCATAGGTAGCGTATACAGCACACGCTTAGTCCGCGGACTATACACCAAATTCCACCAAAAATTTTTAGTCCACGTGCTTTAAACATTCAGTACCCGACCTAAATTTAGGTCGGTCCACGATTTCAAGCGACCTGACCTAAAATAGGTCGTGGACTATATACCGCTGTAAACTCACCCGACCTAAACATTGATTTTTGCGCGACTATTAATAATGTATGTATGTTGAATATAAGCTCATAAAATTCCCCTTTGACACAAAATTATTGAAATAAAAATGTTTGAGAGACATATGAAACGATAAATACAGTGCATGAACGAAAATTAAACTAAATTTTTTTTTTTTTTTTTGAATATAGTGCTTTATTTCCATATCTTGACAGTAAATTACAGAATAACAATTCAATTTAATACACTACTCCTCCTTTTAAGGTAAAGAACCTTGTATTAGTAGTGAGGAGTTGAAGATAATTTTTCAATTCAAAGTTGTACAATTAAAAAAGAGACGATTCCAGTTCATTATAAAATATATACATAAATAATATTTAAATTAAAAAAAAAACAATTATTAAGAAAAAGAAAATACACAAAATATTAGGCACAATAAAATAAATTTCGCACAGCCTTGTAACAAGCGGAAGTAAAAGAATGAAAGCAACAATTTAATGGCTAGAACAATATATGTAGATTAAGTTGGAAAAGAAGCATTTCAATGAAAACACACCGCTAGCTAAAAAAAACGGAGGATATTATTATTTCAAGGCCAAGCATAAACCAAAAACTAAAATAGTGAGAGAGAGAAAGCGAATTAACTCCCGTAATATAATTCTTTCAGTTTTTTTTTTAAATATTTCTAAATTATTAGCTCTCTTGATGGACCTTGGCAAGTTATTGAAAAGTTGTATTCCCATATATGTATAATGGCTCTGACCTAGTTGCGTCGTACGGTTTGGAAGTAACAAGAACTGTTCACTACGACCTCTCGTCCTATTTGTATTAGTTTGGAGTTTACCGGCTGAAAATTCTTTAAATGTTTGTATCACCATACATAATTGATTGACCTGCTCCACTGTTAAAGCATTGATTGTATCAAAGAGTTGTTCACTGCTAAATAGTCTGGGCTTGTGTAATAAGATTTTGAGTATAGACTTCTGTATAACTTTCAGTGGGAGTAAAGCATTTTGTGATGCGCAGCCCCAAGCAACAATTCCATATTGAATAATAGAATGTATCAAAGCAAAGTAGAACATTCTTATTGTTTGCTTGCTCAGAAAAGAACGAACCTCGAAGCATATAGGAATCATTTTTCTTAATTTATTTACGACATTTTCAGTATGATGATCCCACCTTAAATGTTGGTCTATGATTACGCCCAAATATTTAGTTTTGGTAACTCTCTGCAAAGGAGGGCAAAGGCAGCCAGATGCACAGTTCATCGAATGAATCGTTACATTTAGGCCTTCTGCTAGCCCACGTTGAGTAGGAGCAAAAGCTATGTACTGTGTTTTTTGTATATTTAAGGTAAGGGAATTATTTCTTAGCCACTCACTCAGTAAACAAAGGCTATATTCAGCATTAACTTTTACCTCATTCCAGCTATTTTCTGCTATCAAAAGCACTGTTTCATCAGCAAAAGATATTAAATGCCCTTTGATATGTTGCGCAAAGATATCATTTACATAGATGAGAAACAGAATAGGACCTAGTACAGTCCCTTGAGGAATTCCGTATTCGAAGTTTAAAACTTTACTTTGCTTTCCCGAAATTTTAACAGATTGCTTACGATTGCGCAAATAGTCTTCAATCCATATAATCCATTTTAAATCAAAATTATATTTGTAAAGTTTGGCAACAATCATTTTGTGGGGGATGGAATCAAAAGCTTATGCTAAATCTAGAAATATAGCTAGTGGTTTGCGTCCTTTGTCCAAAGCTTCAACAACCAATACAGTTAATTTTGCCAGCGCATCTTGGGTACTCAATGTTGGTCTGAAACCAAATTGGTTTTCATTTATGAAATTAAGCATATTTAAAAATGTCATTAAACGTTTTTTTGCAAGTTTTTCTATAACTTTGCATATATTAGACAGCAAAGAAATTGGACGGTAGTTATTAACATCTAATTTGCTATTACCCTTGTGAATTGGTTTTACAATTGCCGTTTTATAAATTTGCGGAAAGATTCCGCAATCAAAACTGAGTGAAGCAAGATGTGCTAAAGGTTTGCTAATAAAAGTTTTAATTTTTTTAAATTTTCATTCTACTGTGATGTTATCAAATCCTGGGCTCGAGTTTCCTTTCATATTTTCGATGATTGAAATGACTTCATCCTCAGACACCGAATTAATCATTCCTGACGATGCAGAATGAAATGATTCGCTAGTTGAGGTATGATTATATGAATTGGCAATTTTTTGAGCCATGCTTTTCCCGATGTTGCAAAAGTGCTGGTTGAAAGCATTAGCAATTTGTTCTGCACTATACTTTATTGATAGCAATTCAGTGTCCGTTTTTATGTTCGATATGTGGCTTAAAGACTTTTTTCGCCCTGTTGCTAAATTTATTGCTTTCCATACTTTCATCCTATCGTTTTCGGAGTTTTGTAAAATTTTTCTAAAATAATTACCCTTCGTTATATGAATCAGGTAGTTTAATTTGTTTCTATATTTTTTGAAATATACCTGTAGCTTTAAACTATGGTTATTTGGATTTTTTCGCAGTGCTACTCCTAGCTTGTTACGCGTTCTTATAGAATTTACAAGTCCGGTTGTTATCCACGGTTTAAGTATACGACATTTTTTTCTACTTTCAAGAACGGAAGTGCTACTTCTGTCATTAGCGGTACAGAGAATGTTGTGAAAAGCTTGGGCAGATTCGTCTACGTTACCACCAAACAAAACTGTGGTCCAAGTTTCCTTGGCTAAAAGGTCTAGCAATAGAGGAAAACTGATTTTTCTGGTGATCATTGACTCTTCAACTGTTGGAGTTTTTTCCCTTGCCTTGTATTTCAAAAGTAAAACCGTACTCTTGTCATCAGTGATTCCCGTGTCAACCACTGCTGACTCGATGGAACCAAAAAACACAGGTCTTATGTTCGAAAATATGTGATCTAAACAAGTATCCCCTCTAGTGCTTTGGTTCACATATGAACGAAACCCTATTTCATTTAGCGAGTTTATGTACTCACTTAGTGAAAGATTTAGCAAATTGATATTAATATCGCCTAGCAAAACAACGTTTTCATGCTTGATTTTGTGTAGCCAGTCAACAAGCTCAAAACGGAAAGTGTTTTTACAGTGGCTTGGAGATCTATATATGGCTAATATCTTAATGGGAATTTTATTAAATAATGTTATGTCCACAGATATTGCTGTTGCCCCAGAAAAATTAAGTTCCTCAAAGCTATTCACGCTATGTAGGTTTTTAACATAAATCACAACGCCGCTGTTTTGATTTAGTATTTTTTCAGACTTTAAGCCCGTGTAACCATTTATTCGCTACATTCTAGCATTCACTCAAAACTAATACGTCGAATCTGTTTTCAATGTCGGAAAGTGTCAAAATAAGCTCATTGAAATTTTTGTTGAGGCTTCTAATGTTAGTGTGGAATAAACTGAAATGCCCTGTACAGTGCTGCCATTTTAGCATTTTGAATGCTAGATCTAGCATTATTTTTTCCAAAACGGCATTCGAAATTCAGAGTTAGCATCTAGCATTATTTTTAGCATTTAAATTTAGGTTTCGGAATAATCTGGCACTCATCTATTTAAAATCTCAAATCTTATCAAATTTTTCCCAATAATAGCTCTGTTCGTGTACTTTCAGTCGCGTTCCTGAAAGGAAACTTCCTGAATCATGTGTAAATAAAAAACGCGCTCATGGCGTTTTCTTAGAAGTGACAACCAGAAGTGACATTTGTCTGATTTTGAAATAATGATAGTGATTATAAAGTCTAAAATATAAAGATTATAAAGTCATCTATATTGCTTTAAATATATTCACGTTCCATTAAATCGTGATGATGTTAAAAATCAGTGATATGGTCCCATCTACTTCAGACTCTCAGGAGCCTCGGGCATCTACAAGTTCAAGTTTACCCAAGTATGAGCATTCTAGTTAGATATTTTTCCTGAATAATTGAATGAATTGTTTTGTTAGAATGATTGAATGAACTGTTTTGTTAGGGATTCAAATGGAAGCAATCGCACGGATAACGCTGGAGAAAAGTCCGACACTGATACTTTTTCTTCACTTAAAAATAAATAATTGTTGCTGTTTTGATTGAGATTCCAAACGATGTTTTGAAAAATATTGGTATAAATGAGCTTTACACAAGAGAAGAAGATTTAGATATAACTGGTATGTCTGTAATAGATATAGAATAATTTTGAGATGTAAATTTTAAACTTCTAAATTGTTTTTGTTTGATCAATAAGTAATGATAATGAATGTAAACCAAGGTGATTAAACTTAAAAGATATATTTATTTTTCAACATAGTTTTCTAACCAGTCAATACATTTTGTTCATCTTTTTTCCAAACCCAGGATACCCTTATCTTGATTCTCCCAAAATGCCTCAACAGCGGCCATCACTTCCCTATAATCTTCAAATTTCTTACTCCGAAGGTGATGTTTGAGTCGAGGAAAGAGATAGAAGTCACTGACAGCTGGATCCGGCGAATAGGGTGGGTGTTCAAGCAGTTCGAATCCTGTTTCTTGAATTATATCCATCGCAACTGCAGCCTTGTGAGCCGGTGCGTTATTTTGAAGCAACAGAACTCCGGCTCGCAGTTTGCCGTATCTTTTCTCCTTCATTGCCTCTCGCAATCTTCTTATTTGGTCAGTTTAGCAAGAGCCTGATATAGTGGCTACCTTTTCCAAATATTCCAACAAAACTCATTTCTTCAGCGTCCCAAAAAACTGATGCCATAATCTTTCCTGCCGAACTTGGCACTTTAATTTTTTCCACCGTCGATAAAGAAGGTCGCTTCCAGGTCATCGATTGCATTTTGGTTTCTGGATCAAAATGATGGATCCAGGTTTTGTCCATGGTCACAAAATGTGACAAAAAATTCTCCTGATCTGCCTGGAACTTTTAGAGATTCATCCTTGAAATGTCGACTCGTTTCTTCTTATGCTCGTCCGTTAACATACTCGGTACCCAACGCGGAGATACCTTCTTCATGTGTAATTTGTTGGCAAAGATTTTTCGAACACTACCATATGAAATCCCTGTGATCTCAGCTACATACCTGAGGGTCACTCATTGATCTTTGACGTTGTCTGCAGTGAAGGATGTGGATGGACGTCCTTCGCGGTGTTCATCTTCAGTGGATGTTCTTCCCAGCTTAATCTCCTTAGCCTAGCGTGCACCAGTGGAATATGGAGGATTAGAGTCCCCTAATGTTTCCACTATATCATCGTGTATGCCTCTGGTAGACAGTTTTTTCAAACAAAGATACTTAATGACAGCTTTAATTTCATTTTCCCCATTTTGATGTTCTCTCTTCGACTGTTTGTCTTAAGAATGTAGCTCCCTGGAACCGTAGCCTATTTGTATGTTTTTTTCATGCTGACTTAGTGAGTAAATGTAGTAGTAAAAAAAATTTTTTTTTTGAATTTTATGCGAACTGGAAATAACCGGTTATCATTACTTATTGATCAACCCCATATAAATATGCATATTGTTTTCATATTGAACCATGTTTATTTCAATTAAATAAGAAAGCATTATTTAGCATTATAATTTTACAAGATCTAGCATTATTGAGCATTGAATAAAATTGAATCTAGCATTATTTCAAAAAAATAAATGGCAGCACTGGCCCTGTACTATCTAGATCTGCGTGAAATTTTGACATGTTTCCATTATCTGGTCATTCTTTCGAGCGAAAATTTTGACAATTGAGAAAAGCAGAGACAATGCTCATTTCTGACGGACAAAATGTCATGAATTTCACTTTTCGATTGATTTTGTTATTGGAAAGACATTTTCACTGCTCTATTTTCAAATTGAAACACCAAATGTCACTTTTCCGCTCGAAAGAATGAACTGCACAAACTAAATTGGCGTGAAATGATTCGAGACATGTTTCACTGCCATCTACGTTTTCAACGCGAAAGCAACTTCAAAGCAACTTTTCATGCTAAGAACACAGTACCAAACTTGCTTAAGCATAGTACTGAGTTCGATTTCACGTGAAATTTTCATACAAAATTTCACGTGAAATCTGTTTCGGCGAAAATTTAGCTTGAAAATAAGCAAGTTTGGTACTGTGTTCTTAGCATGAAAAGTTGCTTTGAAGTTGCTTTCGCTTCGAAAACATAGATGGCACTAGAACATGTTGTCAATCATTTCACGCCAATTTAGTTTGTGCAGTTCATTCTTTCGAGCGAAAAAGTGACATTTGGTGTTTCAATTTGAAAATGGAGCAGTGCAAATGTCTTTCCAATAAGAAAATCGATTGAAAATTGAAATTCTTGACATTTTATCCGTCAAGAATGAGCAGTGTCTCTGCTTTTCTCTGTTGTCAAAATTTTCGCTCGAAAGAATGGTCTGATAATGGGGAAATGTCAAAATTTCACGTGAACTCGAACTCAGTACCAGCCTTTACTTTCAAGCTAAATTTTCGCCGAAACAGATTTCACGTGAAATTTTGTATGAAAATTTCACGTGAAATCGCACTCAGTACTATACTTAACGCAAGAATATTTAATGCAGTGGATTATCTGAGCTATGACCTTAAAGAGAGAAAAGAAGGTGGCACATATACGATCTAGACAGAATAAAGTTAAGCTAGGATTTTTTTTGGTTTTGCTTTGGTTTAGAATGTGCATTGTGCAATGGAGAGATATGTGTGTGTTTATGAAAATATGAATAAAAATAAAAGAAATAAAAAGAGAGTATGAGAAAAAGTGCGAATATATGAAAAAGAAATTGTACTTAGCTGTGAGAAAATTATAGTAAAGTTTAAGAAGAAAAATGAAACGTTTTTGCATAACAGCGGTACTGATAAAGAGCTTAAACTAAAAAATCCAGATCGGCTTCGGATTTAATAACTATAATGCGGTCTCCATAAATTTTTCGGCATCGAATTACTGCCGAATGACAGCTGTCATGTACGAACGAGGACTAAATTCGACCTAAGCAAATTTTAGGTCAGTTTGATGTAAACACCTTAGGACTAAGTTCACTTAGTCCGCGCTTTAGATCAAGTCACATTTGGTCCGACTGCTGTAAACCCCACCATATTCACATTTAGATCACGTTCGAAATTCATTCCATAAACTTTATTTTTGCAAAAGTTATATGTTGACAGACAAATAGGTATGTTTAAAATATCACTAAAATGGCCGCTGGCGCCAAGGGGTTAAAGATTATTAATTTTTTGTGAGACCTGACACTATTCTGCATATACACCAACGTACCCTGAAAATTTTTTTTTTACTTTTTTTTTAATTTTTTTTTTTTTATTTTTTATTTTATTTTATTTTATTTACCAACCAAGCAAGGTACAAGTAACATAAACAGCAAAAAAACAAAATTGGAAATAACGAGTACATAGAAATAAAACGAAAAATTAAATAAAATAATTAACAAGATAAATCAATAACAAATTAATAAATAACAAATAAATAAAACATTGAACATATAGCTTAGGATAAAGGATTGCGGATGGCTTGGAAAAGGGAGGATTTGAAGGATAATTTTGAGATTGTTGGAGAATACAGATTACTTATGCTATTGAATATCCTGCAGCATCTATTTATCGGCTCATTATCTGCGTAAGTAGTGGAGTGTGGATATTCCTTAAGTAAACGAGAGGACCTGGTGTTTCTTACAGGGTTATTCAAAACTATTTTGCTATTCAGGAATTCAACTTTGATGACGCCTCTAATGACGTCGAATGTGAAGCAGGCCGAAAGCATCTTTCTTCTAGCTGTAAGTGTTAATAAGTTTAGATGACCCAGTCGAAACTCATAAGGAGGAAGGGTATTAAAATCGTAAGGTCTGAATAGTTCTCTCAATGCGAAAAGTAAGAATTGCTTTTGTATGGACTCGAGTCTGCTACTGTGGGTTTTAAAGGCCGGATTCCAGCAAATGGAAGCATACTCGAGAATGGGGCGTACAAGTGAGATGTAGAAGGATGTTGTGACCCACAGGTTACGAAATTTCTTGGCACGTCTTTTGATGAAGTCTACCTGTTTGTTTGCACGGGAAAGTATTTTATCATAGTGCAAGGTGAAGCGGAGTCGCTCATCCAAGATAACACCAAGGTCAGCAACGTTTTCAACTCGAGCTAACAAATTATTCCCGAGGAAGTACGTGTTATGTGAGACGGTGCATTTTCAGGAGAAACTTATAACTTGGCACTTAACAATGTTGAGCGAGAGAGAGCTTGTTTTCATTGCACCAATGATCAAGTGAATCAAGTTTGGATTGGAGAAAGAGTGCATCGGATTTAGATATAATGATATGATAGACTTTGAGATCATCGGCATAAAGTAGATGAGGTATATTTGCTAGGACGTCAGATAGGTCAGAATTAAATATATTAAAGAGAAGTGGGCCAAGATGGCTACCTTGTGGTACACCAGAGGTAGCAGAAATATTTTTCGATAAAAGTCCTTGAAATTTTACCAGCTGAGTTCGATTTTCAAGGTAAGAAGTCAGCCAGCTAAGTAAAGATCCACCAAGTCCGAATTTCAGTAGCTTTAGAATTAAGGTAGTGTCAAAAGCTTTACTTAAGTCTGTATAGACTGTGTCAATTTGGTATCCTTTCTCCATTTTACACAGGACGTCTGAGACTAGGACTGTCAAATTTGTGGTAGTTGAGCGACCTTTCCTAAAACCATGTTGCTGCTCGTTCAGACAAGAGTCAACAAGTGGAGAAAGTTTATCGTAGACAATCTTTTCAAAAAGTTTCGGATTAGAAGATAAGATGGCAATACCTCTATAATTTTCGATACTGCGTCTTTCATCATTTTTGAAGATAGGTGTGACATATGAAAGTTTCCAACAAGATGGGAAACCTCCAGACGAAAGTGATCTGTTGAAAAAAATATGCAAGGAAGTTACAAGCTGCTCTACACACTTTCGGAAGAAAGTTGGAGGAAAAAGATCTGGCCCTGGACCTTTGTTGCAGTCGAGTACCGAAATATCTTTCCGTATTTCTTCACGTGTAATTTCTAAGTGGCTGATAAAAGCTGTTGGAGTAGAATGAGACGAAGGGAGATGTGAGTTTGATGAGTCAGTAGCAATAAAAATATTCTGGAAATTATCTGCGAATAAATCACAAATTTCATTAGGGGAGGAAGAAGTGATATCATTAAAGAACACCGACGATGGATAGCCAGTAGTTTTTCGCTTCACATTTACAAAATCATAAAAATTTTTCGGGTCGCGGATTATATTTTCACCTGTTGTCTTAATGTAATTGTCATAAGCCTCGTGAGACTTAGCCAAAAATTGCTTAGCAGTTTCATTATATTCATCCTGAATAGCAGAACTAACGTCGATGTTGTTTTTAATCCGCTTATAAAGTTTATTCCTTCGATTTCGCAAATGCCTAAGGTCCCTATCAAGCCATGGTTCAGACAATTTTTTCTTTTTTTATCTTAGGTACATATCTTTCAACGGCGTCAAATATTTTGTTATAAAAAGTGGAAATGGCTTCCTCAAGATCTAACGTTGAAAGAGTATTCATCCAATCTATAGAGTCAAGGTGATGGTGAATGCTTTCATAATTAGCATAAAGAAAGTCATATACAATTGAATTATTGTACGCTCTAAAATAAATGTTATCAGAAGTGGGAAGTTCAACTGATAGTGCAGTGTGGTGTAAACAATTTGAAAAAAGATGCTCTGCATCATTATTTGGACTTACCACTACTTCGTCATAGGCGTTTGTAAATACAAGATCCAACCAATGACCGTTTTGGTTGGGAATTGGAGAGACTTGCTGCAAATCGTTGCCATAAAAAGTACTCGCAAGGTTGAAATCATTGGAATCTGAGAGGTACAGGGAGAAGAAATGCGTCGTTTTCATCGGGGATAAAACCAGTGAGGTAGTAGAAATGGAGTGGACATGCCCATAAGATTTACATTGAAGGAGATGGTAGTAATTTTTTAGCTACTCATTGTCAAATCGAGTCAAATCCAAGTAGTTCCCCTCCAATTTGACAATGAGGTCGAAATGGCGTAAAGGCAGCTTTAACATGTTTTGTGCGCGAGAGGATTGAAGGGGCTAATGGTGGAAAGTTATACCGTCCGTGTTTGGCACGATTGAAATCCCCTAGGAATATTATTTTGTCTTTTTCATTCAGAGACGTTGTAATGGAAGATATTAATTCACAGAAATGGTTGTAAACTGATTCGTCCGATCTGGGTGGGATATAGGCCAAACTAATGTAAAGGAAATTGTTATTCAAAGAAACACGAATAACAATGTGTTGGAACAATACATTGGGGGTGATGTCAATAATCTCACTTGAAAGTGTGTTGCTAACTGCCAGTAAAACTCCACCGCCACGCGATTGACCTGTGGAACAATAGTCGCGATCATTTCTGTAAATTGTCCAACTGCTATCAAGGATCTCTTCATTCTTATGAGAGTCATTTAGTCAAGTTTCAGTGAAGGCGAGTACATTAAAGTGGCAGGATTTTGCGTCAAGATATAATTTATTTAATTTGCCTCTCATACCACTACAATTGTGATAAAAGAGTCTGAGTCCATTGAAAAAAGGGGATATGTTAGGACAAATCCCTAACAGAATTGACTGCTTTTCGACGAGAAGCAGTTGTCATTAAATTGTCAAGGGTGGCAATATTCGTAGTTGCCTCGGTAGAGGCGACATAAGAAGTTAGGTGGCTAGAGGATAAAGAAGAGCGAACATTGTTTGCATTTTGTTGAGACGAAACGGAAGCATCAGTAGGACGTAGAATTAATGAGTTCTTACGAGTAGAAGCAATGTTAAAAGTACCATCCAACGATAAATTGTTTGTTACTACCGTAGACTGGGTGGGGTTTTTAAAAGGGATATTCGTCAAGTTGGTTAGAATTTGAGGATTTTGAAAGGATGGAGATTTGCGGGTAATAGGAACATTATGCGAAATACTTTTTTTTTTACAGAATTAGTTTTAGTTTCTTTCTTACGGCTATTGTGGGTGACTGGATTCTTCCAGGGAGAAAATGTAACGCCATTCCAGTCGAAGTTGCTGCTACCTCCGTCTAAACTCGTGAAAATCCAGGCATATTTTGAAGGAATCAAAACCTTATATCACTTCTGCGAGTTGTGTTTCCGTTGTGGTAGTTTTGTTATAAAATAATCTGTGATGTGGAAACCGGCTTCAAGAAATCTATCCAGCCACCCTTGATCAGCAGCAGGGGGTATTCCTCTGACGAAGAACGCTTCTTTGTCGGTGTCAACTTGTGACTGGAAGCGTGATCTTTCGTCTTGACAATTTTAATTTTTTTTTTTTTTCAATGCGACTGTCCCATTCATTTTTCGACCAATATGTACCAAATTTATATATTGGCTTCGTACAAGGAGGAATAAAATATTCGCGTTGGTTACTTAATGAACCAGTAGAAGTTAGTTCTTTGATAGGAGACGAAGCCATGTCTTTTGTAGTCACTTTTGGCATGTTGCTGTTAATATCGGCCATTGAGAGCTCATGGAGAAGCGAATGTTCGTGAATAGATGGCCGATTATTTAAGTCTTCCAATTGGTTTTCACGCTGGTGCTCAAAGTGTTCAAGCTTATTATTTATATTACTTAACTTTAGTACTTGTTCCACGAACGCATTTGTTAGCAAGGTATTTTGCTTATGGAACATTGAAGAAAATTTTTGCTCAGCATTCTCGAGCATATTTATAAAAGTTACTTGGCGAGAGCTGCTTGGGACAGAATCGGTTGAGATACTTGAAGATATTGTATCTAATTTGCCATTCAGAAAATCTATTCTCTCCTCTAGTGCGACAAGAGACTTGTCAATGCTATTGCTGTTGTTGTTGTTCTTAGTCTTCGAAAGAGCAGATGAAAGTACATCAAAATGTTGCGAAATGTCTGCCAGGATATCTTCGTTTGCTCAAGCCAGAGTTTGATGTTTGAATATAAGATGGTCTTTTTCAGCATTTAGTGTACCAATGTAACTAATTATGCTGTCGTACATGCTTTTCATCAGCCGGTCCACATTTTGGCAATCTGTGCATATGAAATGGCGTTCTAAGTATGGATGGTACCAATCACGTGGAGCACCCATGCATGCGCCATGTAATTTTCTATTGCAGAATGCTTTGCAATGCGCAAACTTCATGGTGTTGTCGAATGCGAAACAGTTCTCTAGACTGCACTTGAAACTCATCATTGAGCTGCCAAGAAGTATGCAATTTACTACGTAAAATTTATCACGGACACGAACTGATTATGTGTGGTAACAGTTGTATATAGATATCTTAATCCCACAAAAGCACAGCTTTGCGGTAGTCGATGTATTTTATTTATTAAGAACTGGGTTTGTTATTTATAAAAACCAAAGTATACAGGTCAAAAATGTACTACATTGATGGGATACGAACCCGCGTTTTCTGTATTTTAGAGCCGATACCGTACCCACCGATCCACTTTGATTGAGTCAACAAGAAAAGAGTCAACAAGAAAAGTAGATATAAATGTCCGGATGTGTGGATATAAAGTTAATTGGAATTATTCAGCTTTTTGTTTCTGTTGTTTGTTGTTGTTTTTGTATAGTTTATAAAAATTGTCAAATACCAGTCAAAAATATTTGTCACAAAAATATTTCACACCAGTCAAAAATATTTCACACTGATTCAAAATTGAACTCGCAATTTAAGTATCCAAGAGCCGACACTGTAACCACTGGACTACGTTGATTGATAATAGGTGCAAAAGGTAGACGGGATAGAAATGTCCGGTATGTGACGCACTGGGTTTAATTATGAAAAATGTAACTGCTCTATTGAAATTTCTTTGAATGTGCACTTACGTAGCCCAAAAAGATGAAAAACTTGAATTTGCGACACACACAGCTCGCACACAAGACAAAATGTTGAGAGACAAATGACCGAATTGAATTCTTGAGGCTAAGCCGTTGACGTCATAGAAAAAACACAGCGTTTCACGGTGGCAAGCAGTTATTTATTTGGGGGATTCCCGAGGTATTCAAAGTTTTATTTGAAAAGCCGAAAAATGCGGAATATGGGTGACGAAACGATTAAGAAGACTTGCGAAACACAGCCGAGGGTTACGAAATCAAGGTTAAGCACTTTCGAGGATATTTATTTAGCACTTATAACTTAATTTTTATTGATATTCTGCTCTCCGACAAGAACGCTGACATGTTGTATGGTGTCTCGATGTTGTATGGTGTCATCGATGTTGTATGGTGCCAGCAAAATCGATTTGACTAATCCTCTGAGAATTTTCATGAAGAAAATCACTAGGAAGACGTGGGTTTTCTCCATGTTGGAGTTGTACCGGTGACGCTGTAAATTCTTCTCGGATTAGAGATCGTAATCCAAGAAGAATTAGAGGCAGTGTTCTGATACAGGACGCATCGTTGTGAGCCATGATAGCCGATTTGAGAGTATGATGCCATCTTTCTAGAAAACCGTTGACTTGAGGGTGGTACGTTGTGGTACGATTGCGTTCGAAGCCAAAGAGTCGACCAAGTTCAGCGTGGCGCGAACTCAAATTGTCTGCCCTGGTCGGTGACAATGTACTGGGGAACTGCAAATCGAACAGTCCAATTGCTCAGTAGAGTGGCAACAATGCCGGCCAAAGGAATTGCTTCAGGCCAACGCTTGAAACGGTCGATGATAGTCAAATAGTATGCGTATGCTTGTGAATATGTAGAGGATCAACTATGTCGATGTGAATGACCTTAAAACGTTAGGAGACCGTAGGATAGTTCGGTACATGTCTGGTTAACTTGCATTTTTGACAAGATAGAGATTCTCGGGAACAAGTGGCAATGCCCTTCTTCATCGAAGGCCAGAAGAATTTAGTTGCAGTGCGCTTTCGTGAAGCACGAATACCAGAATGAGTTATGTTGTGTTCCGAATTGAACGCTTGTTTTCTGAACGAAAGAGGGATATATGGTCGAATGATTGGACCAGATACTTCACAAAAAATGTCGACAATGATGCCAAAGATTGGTTATTTCTTGAAAATAAATTTTGAGTCCTTTAGAACCTTCTGAAACTCTGTGTCTGTTTTTTGGGACGATGCTATTGCGGCAAAGCTATTTCTTCAAGAGGACAAAGTGCTTGAGCAACAACCAGAGACATACCCAATGTCAGAAGTGAGCTCATTTACATATATAACTTAGATGTCTAAGTTGACGAGGTGTGGCCTTTTCTGGCTTTTGTTGGAAAGTAAAAGCCAGTTGTTTGTGGTCGGTGTATAGTGTAAACTTCTGGGCCTCCAAAAAGTATCTGATGTAACAAATGCCCTGAGAAGCCGCTAAAAGTTCGCGGTCGTACGCACTATACTTTCTTTTTGCGTCGCTTAGTTTGGCCGAATAAAAATCAAGGGGTTGCCAAGAGCCTTGACATTTTTGCTGCAGATCGGCCCGGATAGCGGTATCGAATGCATCAACGAATAGACCAAGCTCGGCATTTGAGTCCGGGAAGGACAATAGAGTGGCTTTTGCTAAGCCAGTCTTGACTTCGTCGAAAGCTTTGCTAGCTTTAGTTTACCAGCACTGAGAGAAACTCATGCTGGAAACAAAGAAAAACATGCTTGAAATAAACTAATTCATTCTTGATCTTGACGTAAACACCAAATGCTTTAGATCAAGAATGCAAACCTTCAAATAATGAATAGTGCTCAAACCAAGCAAATTCACACTGTATGTTAGATATTCCACTCTCAACTACATAGCTAAATAGCTCTGTATGTCCTTCATTCAAGAGTGAACATGCTACAATATAGATCACGTAAAAAAAAAATACATCATAGATTTGAAAAAGTGCTGACGTTTAGATGCGACATTCCTAACTTCAGAAATGTATCCATTGTTAAGCAAAATTTTGCTTCCAATTAGAGTAGTCATGTTAAAATTAAGAATCGTAGTTCAAATTTTAATTCAAGCAGAATATAACTTAATTTTACAATCAAAGATTTTTCTTAGTGAGCCAATTGTGTAAGCACCATCTTTTTAAAAAGCTGCAAAGATAAGCGTTGAATGGATGCTGCATCTCAGCTTGGTCTGGAAGAAAACGACGATTGAAATTGACCATCCCCAAAAATCTTCTTAGGTTTTTAACCGTCTTGGGGAGTTTAGCTGAACATATTGCCTCAACCCAATCTGGAGAGGCTCGAGACCTAAGAATTTAGCTGAAGGTCATAGGAAATGGCATTGATTCAAGTTAAATATGAGACCATGGTTCGCAAATCGTTTGAAAATTTGTTCTAACTAAACAAAATGCTCCTCTTCAGAAATCTAAGCTCCCAAAATGTCGTCGAGGTAGACGAAACAGAATTTCAGTCCCTGTAGGACTTCGTAGATAAACCGTTGGAACGATTGCATAGTCCGAAAGTTATTCGGGTGAACTCAAAAAATTCAAACGGTGTGCAAATGGCGGTCTTAGGAATATCGTTCGGCTTGACTGGAGTTTGATGGTAAGCCTTAATCAGGTCTATGGTGGAGACGTCATGTAGTTTATGGCAAAAGTCTTGAATAAAGGGGATCGGATATCTACCCGGGGCGGTTATGGCGTTAAGGTGTCTATAGCAGTGCTGCGACTTTGGATACCTTCGTATCATTTTGGATACGAATCGAATTTGAAAAATCAGTATGATACTATGATACGTTGTCCCCAAAATGGATACTTTTCTCGTCAATTTTAATTTACCTGCACGAAAACGTGTGTTCATAACAATTACGTTTATTCCCATTTCCATTGCATTATATTTCAGATAGAAAAGTTTGATTGTACAATTTGATCATACTGTTATATTTATCCACTTCAAATGGAAGTAGCAGCATTTTCTTTCGAAAAAGTTTGGCGTTCTATTCAAAATGGGCATCAGCATGATATGACTCAAGAAACGGGAAAGAAAGCAAATGTATCTGAAGAAGTAGCTCAAGAACTATCAAAAATGTACAATAATTTATAGCATATAATAATTTATAATGTACAATAGTTTATATAGAGCTAAGTAGGTGAATTCTTCCAATCCTCAAAATACACAGGCCGCTGTTAAAACATATTTTTCCTAATACTGAATGCATATCCCATCTTACCTAAGAGTTATGCAGCAGTCTTTGAAAAATGGCGAATGATTTGGTTGCGAAATTGCAAAATCCTTTCCAAAATCTTAAGCAGGACATAGCTAAGACTTATTGGACAATAGTCCTTTTGCTTAACATGGAAAACCTTCTCTGCTTTACGGACAAACACAACTCTAGTTTCCCGCCAGCCGGTGGGAACATCCGATAAGCGCAGGCAAGCGTTATAAATATCTCTGAGCCATAGTAGCGACACTTCCATGGTCTGCTGGATATCAGCAGCAAGGACGTTATCAGGGCTCGGGGACTTAAACGGCTCAAAGGAGTTAATAGCCTTCCTCAGTTCAGAAATAAATATTCTGAATGACGGTGTTGAGCTCGTAGCTTGCTTCGTTTGATGCACCGCTTCCAGAAGACAATAATTGCTCGGAAAATGTGCGTCCAAAAGAACGTTGAGAGAACTTGCGCTCGAAATAGTCAAAATGCCCTCAGGGTTCATGATGCACAACATAGCTTTCGGTGTCGTTCTTAAAGCCTTACGAAGGCGATTTGCCTTGCTGATACTCTCCACGTTTTCACAGAAAGATCTCCATGAGGCCCTCTTCCCCTTGCGTACGGCATACTTAAAAGCCCCCAGCTTATACAGCGACCAGTCATTAGATTTCTCGAGCTATTGAAATCCCCCTAAACTTTCTTCGCTGGTTGAACGATATGTACCTATAATCGGAGAATGAACACTCCTATAAAACCTTCTAGTCACGGAAAAGATGCGAGCGCCACCCACTTCACAAGGTAACGTCAAGGACCTCTTTACGGTTTGAGAAAAGCAAGGTTTGTTCGCTGCTTGTATTGGCGATGAAAATGTGGTGGGCAATGATGAAATCAAAAAGTTCCTCACCTCGGCCATTTGAGTTAGAGCTATCCCCTACTTCATTATGAGTCAGCCCCCAGAAAAAGAGGTACACCAATTTTCATTTCACAATTTTTCACAACACCCTTGACAATGTCGCATAAATGGCTAGTGACATTATCATATGCCATGTAGCAGGAAACAAACCAGCATGATCTGTGATCGATTTCCACTGCAACAGCCATGTTTTCCTTGTCACAGAAATTGTGTAGTAAAAGGACGTTAGTGATTTTCTTGACAACAATATAGACACGTGGCCTGTGTAAGCCGTCGGGTACTGTCAGTCCGCATCCATTGGTACGTAACCCGCAAACCGGTTGTTGACAACCCATGGTTCTTGTTTTAGGATTAGCTCCACCTTTGTCCTAGACAAGCGGAAAAGCAGGGCCGCTGATGCTGTTTTGGGATGGTGTGGAGATCTGCAGTACCTTAACTATCATTCATTGTTGATAAGGGTTAGGTCGAGGTCCTTCCCCTCGGACATAGAAGCTTCCCAAGCCCATTCCTCTGCATCCAGAGTAATGAGGTCCAGGCAGCCACCCAACTCGGAGGTAGTCCCAACGCTGACTCCATCGGCATAAAAGATTCCACACTCGATTCTTGCTCAAACATCGCCCTCAGACAGGCGCCAGTCCGCTCTTCAAGTAGTTCCCCGGCCATTCTAGCCACCTGTTTTGAGTCAGGCTTCACATTTATCGGATCTTCTGAAACAGAGCTCTTTGGCCTGTCGCTTCGACAGATCCGTAGAGCCAGTTTATCCACCCCGTACCTGATAACGCCCTTACCAAACCGGCAGTGCTTCTTCATTTATAATGAAAAGAGCCTCCCGTCAATTATTTACTATGAGCAGAAAATTTGAAACAAAAAAGTTGTTAGCTTCTGCCGAATTTTATGCATTTGATTTGTTAAAAGCTGAATGTGATTTTTTGATTAAGACTTTGATGTTTTTTAAAAATATATGTTGGATTTCAATATATTCTGTGGCATGAATCGCCGATTTATGTTAAATGTTGACGAAAATGGCTTTACAGACCTATTATACCAAGGTATAAATTTGATTCGCATTGCTAAAATTTTGGATACGGTGGATACGTTTTTCTTACTAATTTTGATGAATTTGGATACGATATGAAAGCTCTGAAGTGGCAGCACTGGTCTATAGTCACCACAAGGACGCTATTCCCCATTAGCCTTCCGAACCATGTGAAGTGGATAGGACCAGCTGCTGTCTGACGGAAGGCATATACTCTACTGTAGCAGGAAATTGAATTCTTTTTTAAGCCATCGCAAGCTTGTCAGGTGCTAGTCGACGTTTTCTCGACACTATTGGAGAGCTAATGGTCAAAATGTGGCGTGTACCTAACCCTGTTTTTACAGGGTTGTTTGAACCCTGTGTTAACCGTGACAGCTTTGTACTTGTAGAGAAGGGCATGTATCCACATAACTCTAGATTTTGGAAGATTGAACGAAGTGTACGTGCCTTTAGTAGAAAGCGAAGTAAGAGGATCCACGAAGGTAGTATTTGGCAAGTCGACGACTAGTCCATAGTGCCAGAGGAAGTCTGCACCTAAAATGGGTCTAGAGCCATCGGCAATGATAAAGTTTCATGAGAACTCATGACGGTAGGGGAGTATTTTGGAACAATCCTACAGTTCTCTACAGTATTACTTTAAATTTTTCCACAATGTTTATTAACACATCTAGTTTACTAAGTAAAAAAATGTAAAACTTTTTAGATGTCGAATTTGGATTCATTCACACTGAAAAAACACATAACGCCAGATGCCATAATTTATAGACTTCTGGCGCCATGTACATAGTCGATTTGGGGATTGTGATAAAATATAGCGCCACACGCCATAATACATGGTGAAAAGTACATAGGAGCAGGCGCTATGCTTATAGCCCTCCATGCCATGTACTATAGTCCTTCACGCCATGTAACATAGTCCTCGACGCCATGCATATGACGTGGAGGACTATAGTACATGGCGTGGAGGACTATAGTATATGGCGTGGAGGGCTATAAGCATAGCGTTTGCTCCTATGTACTATCTCGTGTGGCGCTATATTTTATCAAAAATCGACCGAAATTGACTATGTACATGGCGCCAGTAGTCTACAAATTATGGCGTCTGGCGCTGTGTTTTTTCAGTACAATAACATGCTTTTCGAGCGTAATGATTACGATTGATTTGCAGTTTATTTTTGAATTGAAGTTTTATTTGATTGAAATTCATTTGCAAAAATTATTTGACACCCGGGTCGCAGTTTTTCCGATTGATTATCGAAATTTTCGCAGCGTGAAGATCGCTTGCCAATGTATCACGAAGATTTGATCAATTTTCGTCCCGTTTCTTCGTCCCTTTTTTGGCAAACTAGTTGTATTTAGGGTGTTTCTATTAGCTAAACAATCTTATTGCAGCCAACTAATCTACTACAATAAAATCTCTCCTATACTCAAGAAGCTTGCTGACATTTATACACCTCCTCACACAGTATGGCTGCGAGTTATAATTGGAGTGCCATGAGCCATATTACATGGCTCATGTCACTTTGTAATATGGCGTGTGGGGCCATAATTTCTGCGCCATGTAATTATGGCGCTGGGAGCCATACCGCATGGCTCAGGGTACTATGAACATAGCGTGTGGGACCATCAATGCTGCATCATGTTACATAGGACCACGCGCTATGTAGATTCTGACATTATGGCGCGGGGAGCCATGTTGCACAGCTCAGAGTACTATGTACATAGCGTATGGGGCCATAAATAATGCGCTATGTTACATAGCTCTGGGCGCCATGTGGATTTTTTTCAGTGCAGTCGAGTTCAGTTCGAACTCTGAATAACATGTAGTATTTTAAAACAAAGCCAGAGTTTTAGATAAAAATGTTAATAGTAATTGAAAAAAAAAAATGTAAAAACAGGCGTTCAGAATAAAAAAAAAACTCTAGCGCACCTGAACCACTAGAAACACTAATGTTCGAAGAACAGTAGAAGAATCGTGCAGATTTTGAGTGCATATTCTGCCACACGAGCTGCTTTTTACAGCCAAACTGTTTCAAACGCCACGTTTTATTTTGGTCTTATAACTCATATGGTGGAAAGGTTTCAGATATTACCACTGGCATGAATTTCAAAGTTTCTGAGAGCAAAACACTTGTTAATTATATTTGTTATCAGTTGCTTATTTCACAAAAATTTTCAAAGCAGCATCTCATACAACATCAATGAAGAAAATGCTCAGTGCCTGCAGCACTGTAACTGAAGTTGTTGTTTAGGGCTGCGATCCGAAAAATGTGTAGAACTTTGGGAATTGAAACATTGGTTATTTATTTTCATTGTAAATGTTTCCGGTATGAATACTAACTGTAAGCATTTATTGATACAAAAATAGCACTACCGACTCGTGTTGGCAACCTTTTGCCAGTATCAAAGCCAAAAATTTACCACATCTGCTTCACGTTGAAATTAACCTACCCTGCGAATTTCGTCTCGATCCGATGATTGCTACCGAAGTTATAGCAGTATAAATAATTTAGGGCTACCAGCCGCAAAATTTTTCAAATAATCGAAAACTTCATATTTACTGTTTATTATCACTACAATATCATTACCATTTGAAAATTCTACGATAAAACCGCTTAATAAAGAAATTGCAATTAAACACAAAACTAACAATAGCTGGCAACCCTATCGTGGCTTTTCAATCAAATTTGGTCTGAATAATGTTTATGATAGGTTTCATTAATTGTATGAAATTCGTATTGATTTCATGACTGCACTGGAAGTTATAGGGCAAAAAGTTTTATTTTCCTGAGCGAATTTTCAAAACCAAAGACACAAAAATTACCATAGCTGGCACTACAACATCTTTACCATTTGAAAATTTTGCGATCAAATCGCTTAATAAAGATATTGCAAATAAACACAAAACCAACAATAGCTGGCAGCCATATCGTGGGTTTCCAACTAGATTCAGCCTGAATAATGCCTATAATAGTGTCCATTAATTGTATGAAGTTCGTATTGATATCATTACTGCACTGGAAGTTATAGGCCAAAAAGCTTCATTTTCCTGAGCGAATTTTCAAAACCAAAGACACAAAAATTATCATAGCTGGCAGCACCAAGCGCATTTTTCAGCCAACTTTCTACCAAACACGGCTTAGAGTAAGGTTCAGCTACTGTGTTAATTTCATGAAAATCTGGTTACTGAATCAGAATTCATAGGGCAAATAGCAGTTTTTTTTCTTTGTAATTTTTCAAGCTGGCACCACTGGCACAGAGTTGCCCACAATTCAAAATCGCTTCCATTAGACCTGGTCCTACTTAAGTCCAATGTATCCTGGAAATTTCAACTGCATCTGATTATTGGTTCGTGAGTTCCCGTGAACAGAAGTTTTTGATGCTAAAAATATAGGAAAATTGGGAAAGAGTTACCGCTCTTGCCCGAGATGAAAATTCCAAAGTTTTTCCTTGACTGTTTAGACAAAGCATAAGATTTGTATACAAGCTGGTTTTCATTCTAAGAAACGGACATATTTTAGGAGATTCGATATTTTGAATGTTTACACTTTCAATGCCTGCTGTAGCTACAGGGTTGCCAGCACGTTCATCAAAAGCTATGCACGTTAGCAACTTAATAGCATCAATATGTTTGTTAAGTTTCATAATGATTTGACAATCTAGTAAACAGTTATCGCAGTTCAAAAATTTTCAAATTTTCCCAATCTCATTTTAGGCGCCTAGCGCACACATAGGGTTAAAAACCTTATCATATTCACATTTAGAACACGTTCAGAATTCATTATGTAAACGTTATTTTTGCAAAAGTTATTTTTTGACAGAAAAATAGGTATATTTAAAATATCACTAAAATGGCCGCCGGCCCCAAAGGGCTAAGGATTATTAAATTTTTGTGAGACCTGGCACTATTCTGCATACACACCAACGTATCCTGAACATTTCAGTTCAATCGGATGGGGCGTTCCTGAGACTTTTTCACTGAAATTTTTTGATGATATATATATATATATATATATATATATATATATATATATATATATATATATATATATATATATATATATATATATATATATATATATATATATATATATATATATATATATATATATATATATATATATATATATATATATCTATATAGAAATATGAATTTTTATCCAAAGTGATTTTAATACTAATGTTCTTCTTCGAACATTAGTAAAAAGCATTTTCACTACTAAGACATTGTCTATTTCCCAGATTGGAACGCTAAAGGGGCTTGGCGAAAATCGAGGAGGTCTAGAAAATTTCGGCAGGTAAAAAAAAATCATAAGACTCTCTCGCTGATAAAATACCATTTGTTAATGACTTACCCCCTTAGGTGCATTAAAAATAAGCTTTGGCCAAAAGTTTTCGAAAATCAAATCACCCACGCTGGGCGCTTAATAAACCATGTATTATAAATTCTTATTTCCGTGCACTTTTCAAACAAACATTTTATGCTTTAGATTAAAACAAGTAATAAACTATATTTCTATTGTATATTTTTCATTTTTCATCTTTTAAACGTCACTGTTTTCTTTTGATTCTTTTCAGAACATCAATTGAGACTCAATGACTAAGCTTTAACTTTATTGATGCGGGGAAGCGAAAGCGAGTAAAGAAGATCAAAAAGCAAAAAAAAAAACTACACAAAAAACAAAAAACCAAACGACCACCGGTACCAGAAATGAGTGTAATGTTTTAATTTTGTGGCCGTGTTTAGATACTAAAAAAACAAAAAAAAAAACATAACGAAAATCCTAAACAATAAATCAAAAACCCCAAAACAAACAATCTAGAGTAAAATAAATTTGACAAACTGTAAAATTTAATGGTGAAAATCAGTGCCTGATATATATGTATATATACATATATATATTCTATTTGCGCCTTGCTCGTTCGGCTTAAGTACTTAAAAAGTAGTTGAATTGGAAAACTCACACAAAATAACGGCGTGAAAAATTCTAAAATAAAAATACTCTAACTCGATTGTATCCAAATGTTGATTGTTTTAATCTGAAAAGTAAATTATAAAAAAAAAACAAATAAAGCAGCAACAACAGAGATAGATATATAGTGTAGGGAAAAGGTGTTGACCGAAAGGGGAAAACGGATTTTCGGACATATTTTATGAAATAATATGTGTATTTTGAACGGGATATGGTGCGAAAGTATAAAAATACCGTCCATGGGGTCTTACACGACTGAAACAAAGCAAATTCGAAGAATTTTGGAGCCGAAATAAACGTTCTTCTTGAAATTATCTCAGAAAAAAATCAAGAAACATACCGTTTCGAATGAACATTTTGCTCAATTTTAAAAGTCAAGCCTTAAAATAAAATTATGGATTCGTGCTGTTTTGTTAGTGATGATGATGAAAATCATTCTGAATTGATGGAAATTTAAGCTGTGTTTTTATAAGAATGAGAGATTACTGCTCAGCCAGCAACTAAATGAATTATTTATGAAGCTTTGAAAAAAATATAGGAGAAGGATTTAAAATAATATAGGAATAAAAAGCAGAAAAAAACAATTGACCTGAAAATCAAATTGATTCAAACGAGCAACTCTAGAGTCTCATCCTAACCGTTTAAATCCAAATATACAAGAGACTGTCGTTTTCTCTCTGGCAGTGGAAAAATATTATTAAAAAAAAAATAGTTTCAGATATTATTGACAATGAACTGATTCCGTTTGCTATTTTCAACTTTCGACACAAGTTTCGAGTCGGAAAATTTGCTGGTCGTGTTTTGGATTGAAATTTTCAAAGCCAGCGGAAAGTCTTCTAGACGTGGGATGAAAAAAAAACAATACAACAAATTCAGAGCAGCCTGAATGGTGAAAGTCATATTTTATATCGACTCAAAAACATTTAAAACCAATTAAGAGCAACAGTAGCATGTGCACTTTAAATATGAAATAAAATAAAACAATAAAAAAGTCCTTTACTGTGTTGTCGATAAATGATAAGTCTCTATTTGTGAGCGAAAAATAAAACAGAAAACTTAATCTGCGATAAAAAGTTACTTCTTGTGCGCCGTATTTATATATGAATATATTCTTTATAAATATTAACAAGTAAAGATTAAAACCAAAAACCAAAAAATTAAAAAAAAAATTCGTAACTATTTCTACGTTATGGGAAATTTTCAGAAGTAAAAAAAAATAATAATATTCACAGTCAGCCGAGCAAATTAAATAAAACGAGAAAAATTCTAAAATTTTCAAATTTGAAAAGATATTTTTAGTTAAGCTGGGTAATATAGAATATATAAATATATTATGAATTCCGGAGCCTTATACATTGAATAAGTGTAATAGTTATAAATTTATGGAGAAACGAAAGAGCGTTGTTTAAAATATACGAGGGAAAAAAACGGCCGAGATATCGAACAAAGTTCACTAAAAACAACAGACACCAAAGATAAAATAAAAGATAAATTACTCGGACGTGCATGTGTCTGACATTCAAAAAATTTCCGTTATGAAATTATCGCTACTAATATGTTTCTCATTGATGTCAATATTTACAACAGTCCGTTTCAGTTCGAGTTACTGTTCATCATCAGTATTGACAAGAGTATATTGCTTTTATCTTACATGCTGAATGAAAACAACGGTACAGGGCTGCTGAGAAGAAGATTTTTATATCAGGCAATCAAAATCAGATAGAGATTATGAAAAATTGACTTTTCTCGATTTGAGTTCAAATCAAATCAAATCGAATCGAAACTCTCTCTCTCTCTTTCTGTATCGACTGCTGACATGTCAATAAACTTAAAATGTAGTAAAGACTACTGGATGACGGACATTGGAATTAATTTATATGATAATAAAACTTTTGAAATTCGGGTTCAGCGATAACAATTTCAAGACCAACAAACCATGATCAAACCACCGGATAATTTAAATAGTAAAGTGAATGATCAGTATCGCAGGTCATCATACTGCGACCAGCGTAACAACAGGCAACTTCAGCATGCCCATTGTCCGCGACGACATCATCCGAATCATTGCAGCAATAGATGCTGCAATGAGCAGCTTCATCAACGGCAGCAGTATCAGAGCGAAAAAATCTATCAGAACTGTAAGTATTATCCTTATCGGACGTGGAAGTGGCTACAGTACTGTCGTATAGCATATCCAAGCCCGTATTCGGGTCCGGGGCCTGGACCGGGCTCAGTTACCTATCCCGACATAGGTACAATGTCAATGTTGTTCTCACCAGCACCAAAAACAACTACAACAACAATACCTGTAGTCTCATCAGCACTAGATTGTCCTGCATCCTCACGACAGACAGGACTCGATGATTCAGTTATTATTCTCTCGCCTTCATTACTAGTACCTTCCAAGTGGATTAAATCGCGAAGAAGATCACCAATAGTAACATCAATAGCACCAACAACAACAACAATTAGCGAAATCAGCTCATCGTCGAACAACAGCAACAGCAGCAACAACAACAAATGCAAACATCAAAACAATTTCTGCCAAACTAGGCAAAACCGAAAAAGTTGGATGTTGGGACGGAAAGTTTGGTGGCTGCTGTTCGTTCTAGCTTGCTTCGATAATGGCCATTTGCTGGTCAATTGTCGTAATTCAACAAGCGCTTTAGTGAAACTGACAACAATGCCAACAATGCCACGAGACATTCGAAGTCATCAAAAGCATCTTCAGCAGCACACTGGCTCGAATTTTAAATTGAACGTCAGTGTGAACGTGAATAATGCTCATAATAAATTTCTTAATAATAATAATAATAATAATAATAATAATAACGATAATGCTTATAACAATCGTAACGATATTATCAAAAATAGCAATAATAATGCATATACTAACTTTAAATATAGTACGAATGATTATAAAAATCTATTAATAAGTTATAATGATATTTATACGAACAATAACGGTAATTATAGCACTAATCTATATTATAATGCAAACAATAGTGAGTTTGATACGAGCAATAGAAAATTTAGTTATTCCAGAGGTAACAATAAATCTACATCTAATCATAACAGCAGTAATATTAATAATAATAATAATAATAATAATAATAATAGTGACAAGAAAATTGATTTGAAATTTCAACTTAATCCAACTAAAATTGACAGTTCAAATTCAAATCATCATGAATCCAGCTACAGCAACTACTACTACAATGAACCTGTAGCCACCTCCAATTATAATAATAATAATAACATAGCAACCAACGATGTCCAAGATCAATTGGCGTCATTATCATCATTAGTTTTGTCATCAAAACAACAACAAAAATCATTGCATTCGTTAGCGGCGTCATCGTCGTTGATATCTACTGTTATTTCACAGAAAACTGATTCGATGAAAGCTAGTCTGAAAGCGATAAACAGTTTTAAAGCTGCGAATACCATTACAACATCATCGAATAAATCACCGCCCGTGATAAAATTTACTGATGAAGCTGTAGCAGCAGAAGAAGCAAATGGTGAGAGTAATGGCTACGCCGATGACAAATTAAGTTCAAATAGAAATCGACTTATGGAACGTCTAGATGCTGATCATACAAGTAAAAGTTTGAAAAATAAACGCACAATAGATACTAGTTTTAAACTTTCGAAACAAGTACATCAACAACAAAGTACATCAGAACGTAGTGATGATGATGGTAATGATGACGATGATAATAGTAGTCGACATTACCAACAAGAACAACACCGGCATCAATTCAATCAGAACAATGCTCTTCAGAAACAACAACAACAACAACATATACAGCATTACTATAAACATCAACATACCAGCAATTTCAACAACGAATACTCAACACAATCGCAACAACAGCAAATGCTTCAAGGAAAACACCATGATAGTCAAAGGCAACGTGATTTAACGCAACAACAACAATATCACTACGATCATCAACAATTTCATAATCATCATCAACATCATCATCATCATCACGCTTCACTCCAAACTAATCCAATACACGAGCAACAACAATACCATCTTTCACCAACACCAGTACCATCACCAATAAGAAATAGTATCAAGCCGTCGTATTCAAACAGTTTTCCTTATGGCAAACAAAATATACCGTTAGACGAAAATTACAAACGATCCATTTTGGCGAGTATCAGTTGTCCAAATTGTGTTTATAATATCGAATCCTATTTGGCATCTGAACTGTTCGCGCCATCAATATTATCAACACCATCCATGCTTTCATCACAACTATCATCTGAACAGATGCTACAGGCAACATCAATACCCCAATCTTCCTCATTTTCATCGTCACCATTAATACAACACCAATCACAATTATCATCATCATCATCGGCGTTGTCATCGTCATCATCGAATGCATTCAAACGATATCATAACATAAACGACCAGAACAATCAGGCCAAATCAACATTTCACCAATATCAGCAACAACAACAACAAGAACACCAAAAACAAGAACAACAACAACATCAGCAAAGCCAAGAGATTCATTATCAACAACAACAACAGTATCCGTACCATACAGTCCTCTCACCACAGTATTATAACAACAACAACAACAACAACAATCACTTCAATAGTCAGCCTAATCCTTCACTTTATAATAACAATAATCAGAAAACCAACTACTACAACACAATAAGAAGTAATAGTAACTTTCATCAAAGATTTCATCAATTTGATAGCGATCAAATCCGATTGGAGTCGATCAAACATCAAATTCTATCGAAATTGGGCCTTAAATCGAAACCCAATGTAACACAAACACTGCCAAAACAATTCATAATGGAGACAATATATCGGGCGGAGAGTAGTGGCCGATCACAACAGCCAGTAATAGATTTAAATGGTGCAAAGCAGCGTAGTAGTAGTAGTGGTGGTGGTGATGGTGCGTATGGTGCGAATCGAATGAGAGATAAGTTTAGAGATAGTTCTAGTCGAAGTGATCTAGATGGCGGCGATGGTAATGATGGCGATGATGATGGTGGTGCTAATAGTGATCGCGATAATGCGGCCGAATTAAATGAGTTTTTCTATAACGATAACATCAATACGGAATCAGTGAGAAATCATTTGTTGCCATCGTCGCTATCATCGCCATCTTTGCTAACTAGACAATTCAATCAATTCAAAAATGGTGACGATGGTGATGATAAAATCCAGTCTAATATCGAAAGTGATCGTGACATATACCATAATAAATATTATAGTGGCGGTTATAATTCAATCGATAGTGATTTGCCAGCACAGACACCAGTGCAGCATGCAACATCATCAATGGCATCATCATCAGCAGCATCATCACAACTATCTTCAGCACCGTCGCAAACAACCTCAGCCGAACAGGATGATTTTTATGGACGAACCAAAGAAATCATAACATTCGCTGAAATGGGTGAGTTGAAATTTTCTTTCGTCCTTTTTTTTGTCTGCACAAAAAAATATTTTACTTAGATTGATTACTGTTATTTCATTTGATCAATCAAAAATTACGGTTTTGTTTATTTTTTTGATTAATAAACATGACTTTCCGTGATGTGTTTCAGAGTTTATTCGACATTAATTGAATGTCCTTTTGAAAATTAATGCAGTTTGGAAGATCGCTGGTTCGAATCCAGCCATGGACAATCTTGAGTTGATTCCGGGTGGAGGTGGTTTAATTCAATCAAATCCCGCGGGAGGGGGTCTACTTAAGTTGAATCCAGGGGGTTTGATTGAGGCGTAGAGTTGATCATTCCATATTCTTTATTCCATATTCTCACACCATTCCAAAATAACGAATTTTGTAGAATTAATCCGTCCATCAAATCCCCCATAAATCACTATTGTATGCATGACGTCATCATCATCATCATCATCATCGATGGCGCGACAGCCCAAATTGGGCCTTGGCCTCCAGTAACGTCCGCCTCGAATTGTCTCGATCCTGTGACCTGGCTCTCCAATTGTTGAACCCCAGTATTGACTTGCTATCTGCGTCTATCGTGTCTTCCCAACGTTTCCTCGGCTTACCAACTGGAAGCTTCCCTTGTGCTCTGCCTTCCAACGTTCTTTTAGGTAGCCTATTGGCCTCCATCCTTTCGACGTGGCCAGCCCATTGTAATTTTTTAAATTTAATGCATGTGGATACAGGTGGGTCGTCGTATATATGGTACAACTCATTGTTGCATCGCATTCTCCACTCTGTCCCTTCTTGTATGGGGCCAAAAATTCGTCGTAGCACTTTGCGCTCGAATACGTCCAGCGCCTTTTCGGAGTCCGTAGTCAAAGTCCAGGCTTCGCTTCCATAGAGAAGCACAGGTTTAATGAGTGTTTTGTATATGCGAAGCTTATTATTCCTGTGCACGTTCGTAGACTTGATTATGGGGAGTATGGAATAGTACGCCTTGTTTGCTGCATTTATTCGTCTTAAAATTTCGTCCTTTTCACTGCCTGCGTTGTCAAGGTGGACTCCTAAGTAGATGAAGTTATCTACATTCTCGATGTTGTAGTCTCCTGAGGTCAAGTTTTGTCTGATTGGCGCAATTTTTCTTGTTTGGGTCATTAATTTGGTTTTATCTTCGTTGACCCGTAGATTTATTTTCCTTGCTTCTGACTTCAAACTTAGGAAAGCTTCCTTTGCTTCTGATATGGTCCGTGCCATAATGTTGACGTCATCGGCGAATGCTACTATTTGCGTGGACTTGAACAGTAGTGTGCCTGTTGTATCAGCTGGTATTTTTCTGATGACGTGTTCCAGAGCAAGGTTGAATAGCATCGGGGCAAGTCCATCTCTTTGCTTTAAGCCTGAGTTGGTGTGGAAGCTGTTGGTTGGGCCACTGTTGACTTTGACCTGAGATTCGGCGTTCATCATTGTCACCTTAGTCATGCGGACGAGTTTTGCTGGAATTCCCAAGTCAAGCATGATTCGGTAAAGTGTATTCCTGTCTACACATATCGTATGCTTGCTTGAAATCTACGAAGACCTGGTGCACGTCGATATTATACT
This sequence comes from Nemotelus pantherinus, assembly GCA_963978885.1. Classification (NCBI taxonomy): domain Eukaryota; kingdom Metazoa; phylum Arthropoda; class Insecta; order Diptera; family Stratiomyidae; genus Nemotelus; species Nemotelus pantherinus. The sequence continues at coordinate 11,817,591 of OZ022267.1, read as the reverse complement.
ACCAGCATTCTCCAAGCACCTGTTTGACTGAGAATATTTGATCTATCGTAGATCGTCCGGACCTGAAGCCACCTTGATATTTTCCTATGATGTTATGATAGAAGGGCTTCATTTTGCGTTCAATAATTTTGGACAACACTTTATAGGACGAGCATAATAAAGTGATGCCTCTGTAGTTTTCGCAACGTAATTTGTCTCCTTTTTTATAAATGGGGCATATAATACTTTTTCGCCAATCATTTGGCAACTGTTCTGCTGCCCAAATTTTTAATATTAATTGGTGGAGAATGTTGCAAAGAAGAGTTCCACCGTTTCTGAGTAACTCGGGAGGTATTCCATCTATTTCCGGAGCTTTGTTTATTCGAAGGTAACGTATGGCTGCCTGAATTTCTTCGAATGTTGGTGGAGGGATGTAAATGTCCTGATCTGCTTCTGGGATATTTGGATCTGCTGAGTTTGTCGTCGGCGCGGGACTTAGCAGCTGTTTAAAATACCGTGCCCATCTTTCTTTAATCTCGACCGAGTTCGCGATTTTTATCCCTCGCGTAGCTGTTTGATTGAGGAACACGCAGCTCGTAGATCATTATAGGTCATGTTTTTGTTCAGTTTCTGGATCTTATCGTTGGTAAGTTGGCGTTTCTTTTGGCGACACATTTTTTTTGCCTGTCGCTGGAGGATGTTATAATTTTCGGTTTTAGCGCGTGTTGGTCGTTGGATTAACTCTTTGTAAGCTTCATTTCTCTTTTTGAGAGCATCTTGACACTCATAATCAAACCAGTCATTCCGAGGGTTTTGGCGTTTATGTCCTAAGGTCTTTTCTGCTACTGTTTTGATACCTTCTTTGACCTTTGTCCACATGGTTTCGATATCTGCGTCGTTTTCTCCCTCCAGCGGGATATCTTAGAGTAGATTTTCGAGCGTCGACATGTGTGCAATAGCTACCGAGTTTTCCTTGGGTTTTTTTTAGGTTGTATTTCGGTATTCGTGAGTTTGAGTGCTTTTCACACCTCAAAATACAACATCGGTATTTCGCTCTGATAAGGTAATGGTCGGAGTCACAGTTCGCGCCACGTAGTTTTCGGACATCAAGAATGCTGGTGGCCACCCTTTTTTCTACGAGAACGTGGTCTATTTGATTGTAGGTGCGACCATCTGGTGATGCCCACGTTCGTTTGTGTATATCTCGATGTGGGAAGTATGTTGAGCTTACAAGAAGGTTCCTGTTAGCTGCGAAGTCAATCAGACGCTGCCCGTTTTCGTTCGTAATTGGATGAAGGCTGTGTCCTCCTGCGGTTCCTCTATGGGCCTTCTCACGGCCGATTTTTGCATTGAAGTCACCTAGAACAATGTGCTGTAAAAGTCGTCCTTCGCTGCATCGTCCTTGTCTTCGGTTGGAGCATGGCAGTTCACCAACCAAACATTAAAAAATTTTGTTTTGATGCGGATCGCACACAGTCGCTCATTTATTGGTTTGAAATTGGTGACGCATTGTTTGAATTTATTGTCTACCATAAATGCAACTCCTAACTCTCGACTTCCCGAAGTTTTTCCACTGGTAAACCCCGTGTGCGTTCGCATTTTATTAATTTTGCTGCCAAGCCACCTAGTTTCTTGAATCGCCAGAATGTTGAAGTTGTATGCGGAAGCATCATTAAGAAGCTCTCGAAGTGCCCCTGCTCTATATAGCGATCTAACGTTCCAAGATCCGAAAGAGTAATCCATGTTTCGTTGCCGAAGTCGTTGCCGTTTAGTCAATCCGATCCGAGGCTGATCTCCTGGTTCCGTGACAATTGATTTTTTTACGGGGATGCGTTGTCAGCGCCTCGCCCAACCCCCAACCTGGAGAGCCGGTCCGACGGAGAACTCTGTTTTATGGCGCAGAGTGCTCGCCATCACCCTTTCTCGTTAGCTGCGTTAGCATTTCCAGGAGTCACCACGTGGAGGTGAGAATAGGATTTGGTAGTGGCGCTGTAGTTGACATTTCAGCGTGCTTTTCTCAGTTTTTTCGACAATGTACAGCGTCGGATCCATACATTATTCCTGAGACACAAACCTTACTACCCTTTGACACAAACCTTACTACCCTTTGACGTCATAGGACCAATTTTATACCTTAAGTGTCGTGACCTCGTTTATTTGGTTTATGCTCGAGAGTGAAAACAACTTAGAAAAATTGACAAGTGCCCGAGTAGAAAAAAAAGGCAAAGTTGTTCCGCCCAAATGCCCATGAGTGGTTTTGGGGAGCGAAAGTTGAAGTAGGACTCCATTTCCGTAATCGAAATTTACATATATATATATATATATATATATATATATATATATATATATATATATATATATATATATATATATATATATATATATATATATATACAGTCTGTCAAGAATGAGTTTACACATAGGAAACAAATTCAATTTTTCATCTTTCTAATTATAAAATACTACTTTTTATTTATGTAAATGAATGTTTTTTTCTTAATTATAGTTATTTACATTATTTCCAACATATACATACAAAAAAAGTACAACTTTAATGCAAAACAAGAACGAAAAGACCAACGAAAACAATTATTGCAATTCTTGAAGTGTCAAGAAACTCTTTACACAAATTATTATTGTATTTAATATTTACATATTTACAGGATATTTAATATTATTTGGTATATTTAACATTTGGTATGGCCACCTTTGGCATCCACCACACATCGCAACCGATTTTTCATTGAATGAACCAACTTTTGCAGGTCATACGTGGTTGGTATTTTTTGCCATTCTTCGAGAATCGCAATTTTTAAGGCAGTTCGGTTTTTGGGTTGCCTTTTAGCGACTTGTTGTTTTATGTAAGCCCATAAATTCTCGATGGGATTTAAGTCCGGACTCTTGGCTGGCGTATCCATCACTTCTCCGCAGTTGTATAAGGGCCACATTGGCACCATGCCTTATGTTTGTGATCGTTGTCCTGGTAAAGCTTAAAATTTGGTTTGCTGTTATGCATAAACCCGAATTTCTGCGCACTGCTTGCCAAATATGTTTTAAGGATAAGCAAATATGGTTGGCCGTTCATGGTTGACTCGATGAATGCCAAGTCTCCTACTCCTCTGCTTGAGAAGCACCCCAAATCATAACGGACAACTTACCAAATTTTACAGCCGGAATGATATTTCGATTTTCCAACGATGTTAAAGGCTTGCGCCACACTCTAGCCGGTCCATCATTATAGTACAACTTCATTTTCGTCTCATCGCAGAATATGACGTCGTCCCAGAAGTCAACGGGTTGAAAAAGGTGCATCATAGCGAAAGAAAACCGCTTTTCGATGTTTAGTGCAGAAAACAGTGGTTTCTTTCGTGCAGCTCTTGATGAGAACTTATTTCGTAGGATGGCCTGTCGTACTGTTTCATGGGAAACAGCAGCATCACACTCTTCCTTGAGTTCCCTAGCAAGTGTTCTGGTCGAAATCCAGGGGTTTTAATCAAGCTTCCTTATCATAAGGCGCTCTATATGTTTAGATATTTTTGGTTTTGAGCCACCTCCACACTTTGGCTCCAATCTATTCTCATTTTCAGTACGATTTATAACGTTATAGACTGCCATTCGTGCTACACAAAACATTTCCGACAGTTCCTGTGCACTTTTACCTAATTGGTGATTATAGTATATCATCTGAACTAACTCAAAGGATAATCTTTTGCCTGGCATTTTAAAACACAATATCTCACTTATTTATGCGTATTAGCCAAAAATTAATCACACACTAATGATCAAATTTATAGAGCTTTACAATACAGACCAAAAATTATGGTAACTTTACCGTATCGTTGCAATAATGCAAAAAATAAACTTTTGTGTAAAGAGTTTCTTGACACTTCAGGAATTGTAATAATTGTTTTCGTTGTTCTTTTCGTTCTTTTTTTGCATTGAAGTTGTACTTTTTTTTGTATATATCGGTTGGAAATAATGCAAATAACGATAATTAAGAAAAAAAGATTATTTACATAAACAAAAAGTAGTATTTTATAATTAGAAAGATGAAAAATTGAATTTTTTCCCTATGTGTAAACTCATTCTTGACAGACTGTATATATATATATATATATATATATATATATATATATATACATATATATATATATATATATATATATATATATATATATATATATATATATATATATATATATATATATATATACATATATATATATATATATATATATATATATATATATATATATATATATATATATATATATATATCATCATTAACAGCTTTATTCAACCATTCTTATATGATGCAGCCTCCCCTGATGAAAGCATTTCCCATTCGCGTCCATTGTTTTCGGTTCCCGGCTACGCGGGACCAGATTATGTCTGCTTGTATTTTGATGTCATAGTCCAATCTTTGAATTGGGCGTTTCTTTGGTCTCTTGACGCCCTTCGAGTACCACTGTGTTATTCTTGTGGACCACCTGTGGTCTATTCTCCTCGCCAAGTGTCCCGCCCACTGCCATTTTAGGGACTTAATTCTTTGCAAGACATCTGAAGGTTTTGTCTTTCACCTTACCCATTCATTGGTCTTTTTGTCTCTCCTGGTTCTGCCCAATATGCACCTCTCCATCGCTCTTTTAGTGACCTGGAGCTTCTTTGTGATGTCCGTTTTTAGCGCTCGCAGCCGTAGGTCATGGCCGGCAGCACGCATTCGTCCAGGACTCTAGTGTTCAGGTAAACTGGCATTTTTTACTGGAAGATGGTTGAGTTTCTGCCAAATATCGCCCAAGCCAGTTTGATTCTCCGGTTTATTTCCGGATGGAGTGATCCTGACTTATGTATCAGTTGACCTAAGTATATGTATTGATCCACTTCTTCCAGAATCGTGCCGTCTACTGCTATGTCCTTTCTGTCTGTCCACGCGTTGTTCATGTCTTTCAGCTTCTTGAGGTTCATTCTCAGCCCTATTTCATTGCTGACCGTATTCAGCTCATCAATTAAGCTCTGGAGTTCATCGGGGTTCTTAGCGATTAGTACTATGTCGTCTGCGAACCTGAGGTGGTTTAGGTGCTCGCCGTCGATTTCTATTCCCTTCCGCTACCAGTCTAGATTTCGGAATACTCCCTCCAATGTTCCTATGAAAAGCTTCGCCGATATTGCGTTCCTTTGTCGTACTCCTCTGGTGGTGGGGAACTCCGGGGTGTCCTCATATATTTTCACTTTTGCCTTGGCTTCTCTATATATATTGGCCAGTGTTTCTACATAGGGGCTGCTGATTCCTTGCTCGACCAGAGCTTTCACTATCGCTTCTGGATACATAGAGTCGAAAGCCTTCTCAAAGTCAACGAAGGCTAGTGTTAGTGGCAGTTGGTACTCGTTTGTTTGGCTTATGGTCTCCCTTAATGTGTGGATGTGGTCGATAGTGCTGAATCCTGCTCTGAACCCAGCTTGCTCCTTTGCCTGCTCTACTTCCAGTGCTCTCTGAATTCTGTTGTTTATGACTTTCGTGAATATCTTATCAATTACAGGTAGCAGGCTTATAGGACTGTAGTTTCTGATATCCTCTTTACATCCCTTCTTGTGAATTAGAACTATATTTGCACTGTTCCATTGCATAGGTATGTGTCTGGTTGTTATGGAGTTGGTGAATATTTTCGCCAGCACTTGCGATACATTTATTCCAGCACATTTAAGTAGCTCTGCTGTTATTCCACTATTCCCGGCTGCCTTGCCGCTCTTCATTGACCTTAGTGCACTTTCCACTTTTTGCACTAAAACTGTAGGGTCCTCTTCTTCTTGCACTTCTGTTCGCGATTTCTGGGGCTCCGTACAGGTCTCTGTAGAAGTTGGTTATCAGCTCAATGATTTTATCTGTGTTTGTGACTCTGATGTTGTTCTCTTTCAGTACGATCACATGTTTTCTACCAATTATTAGTACTTGTTTGGTGTTTCTAAGGCTGTTCCTATAAACACCATCTCTACCAACTTACTCTCCAATCAAAATTTAATTGTTAATAAATTAGAGAGTATAGTTAAGTCCGATACAAAACCATCAGCAGAGGTAGGACCATCCAATCCTTGTGCACCTGTGTTTGAAATATCACTTCACGAGGAACTACTAAGTGCACATACTAACATTTCTTCAAACTTGATAATGCCGATGAAGTCTACCGTAGATGTCGCAACCTCTCCTATCAAGGAATTGTTCACTACCATCGAGAATCACGAAGCTTTTATTCAACAAAAAACTCTTTCTGAACCTTCCAAGAATGATTCCCATAAGGCAATTTTTAAATTTGGCACTTATTGGTTGGAAGATGATTGGCTGAGACGTATCTCAAAAAGCAAAAGCTGCGAATTACATCATGACGATTTTCAAACCCCCACAAAGTTACCACCAATAAGAAGATTTCGTTTTTTGTAAAAGGAGTACCAGATTCCACCGATAAGTCTTGGCTTAGCAGGACCTTAAAGGAAAAACATTTCATCAGTGATTTCAGCGTTGAGATCTTACCTCAACGTAATAAATTAGCAAGCAGGAGCTACAAAGTTTCAATCCCTGAAAAGTATGCCTAGCTTTTTACTCACGTGAATGGAAGCGGTAAGAGCTATAAATGGAATGGCATCATATTTCGTCGTTGGAGGACCATCATCGCTAGCAGCAACATCAAAAGTAGAAATAAGGACTCCATTGTGACTAGTAATTGTACTTCATCTGTATCTACTAACCAGATAGCTCCTTCAAATCTTTTGACTAGAGACTTCCCCAGCTTTAATCGAAATTCTACCGTCAGGCGTTCCCATCCTGAGACTCATGCTATAGCATATCCAACTCAAGCCTCCTCTCCATCTCAGTCTTCTCATCCCCGTACGGAATGCTCCGACTCAATCGTAACTCGTATTCAAATTCATCCAGCAACTTTTGACACTGCTTTTGCTATAACTTCTGCTAATTCTAATTCTTTACGAAAAACCTATAAACGTATCGGATATCGCTCCTAACAAGATATCCTCAATCAAAAGCCCCAGAATTTTTTACCACAATTGCGGTGGTATGAGGAGTAAAATAAATAAACTCTTTCTTGACACCAAATCTTGCCATTTCAACGTGCTTGCTTTCACTGAAACTTGGTTAAATGACTCCCATATCAATGAAGAAATCCTTGACAGTACCTGGACAATCTTTAGAAATGACCGAGACTATGTTTCCACTGGTCAAACATGAGGTGGTGGTGTCTTACTTGCAGTTAAGAACACTCACTCAAGTGAACTTGTAAACTTTGCCTCGCACAAATTGTTCCAGCATATATTTATCCGCGTTTCAATTGAAAAAACCTCGGTTTATATTGGTTCATTTTACGTCCCACCGACATCTGACGAATCAGTGTACAATTATATATGCGAGCAAATATCTTCTTTTATGGCTTCTCGTAGTGCTGAGGATAAAGTTATATTCTTGGGTTATTTTAATCGCCCGAATTTGCGTTTTGTTTCTGATAAATATGATGATGGTTTAATACCAGTAAACCTACTTGAGTCTTCTGATTTTAACCTTGTCAGTACGTTGTATGGCCATGATTTGCAGCAGGTTGTTCCGACTCCCAACCAAAATGGTAATTGGTTAGACTTAATCTTTACAAATATTTATGACGATGTAGTGGTTAGTCCAACAAATGACGCAGAGAATCTCTTTTCAAATAGTCTTTACCATTCCGCTCTTACGGTTGAATTTTCCACTACAGATTGGAACATGTTAAGTACATACAATAATACGATTGTATACGATTTCCATAATGCTGATTATGATAGCATTCACAATTTCCTTGACAATGTCGATTGGACAAATGTGTTTATGTGCCATTCCCTTGATGATGATGTAGCCATGTTTTATAGAATAGTTTTTGACGCGGTCGATAAATTGGTACCTAAGATAAGGAAAAAAGATAAAAACTCTGTGAACCTTGGTTTGACAAGACTCTTAGACGTCTGAGAAATCACAGAAGCAAACTTTACAAGCTAATGAAAAATCAAGTCGACATTAGCCGTAGTATTGAAGAAGAATACGATTTAATTGCTCATGAATTCTATACTAAGTCTCACGAAGCGTATGACAGATACATTAGAACTACTGGGGAGAATATACTGGGCAGAGACCCCAAAAATTTTTTTGATTTTGTTAATATGAAGCGGAAAGCAAGCGGCTACCCCTCTTCAATGTCCACTGAAAATTCGTTGTTGTCTTCTTCTCCTCAGGAGATCTGCAACTTTTTTGCTGACCATTTTCAAGAAGTTTTTGGTCCAGTTAGCATCCCAACATTGTATCGATTCCCGGGTGCGCCTCAAACAATTTTTGCTGAGGGTATGAAATATTTACTGCCATTATGGAGCTTGACTGTAACAAGGGCCCTGTACCTGATCTCCTCCCTCCTACTTTTCTGACCAAGTGTGTAAAACAACTGATCTCGCCCCTTCATACTATATTCAATAAACTTTTTGAAAAAGTCATCTACTGCAAACTTTCTCCTATGGTCGACGCTCGACTGAACGAGCAGCAGCATGGATTTAGAAAAGGTCGTTCTACTACAACTAATCTTATGGTGCTTGTTTCTGATTTTTTGTGCAAAATTGAGCAAGGTGATCAAATTGACGCAGTCTATACAGACTTCAGCAAAGCATTCGACCGAGTTGATCACTCCATTTTGATCCCCAAGCTGAAACGATTCGGAATTGCAGGTTCTTTCCTAAAGTGGCTTGGATCCTACCTCCACAGCCGCTTGCAATTCGTGAAATTCCAAGGTCTTATTTCTAAGAAAGTCGACGTGAAATCCGGTGTACCTCAAGCAAGTCATCTTGGCCCTCTTCTTTTTAATATTTTTATATCTGACATGTCGGAGGTTTTATCTGACATTCCCCATTTGCTATATGCGGATGATCTCAAAATCGACCATGTCATCAGGACACCACCTGACGCTACCTTTTTTCAGTCTAAACTGAACTCTCTAGACCATTGGTGCTCCGCGAACAAGCTCCCTCTTAACATTGCCAAATGCCGCGCAATTAGCTTCTCTCGCAAAACTGCACACGCTCATTACACGTACCGCCTCAGCAACACGTCACTCAGCAGGGTTGACAACATATTAGATCTCGGTGTCACCCTGGATGAAAAGCTCGGCTTCAATCTACATTACGATAGAGTGTTTTCCCGAGCAAGTAAACAACTTGGTTTCATTAAGCGACGGGCCAAAGAGTTTAAGAATCTTTGGGTTACTAAATCCTTATTTATTTGACTCGTGTGTCCTCTTCTCGAATATGCGTGCACTATCTGGAACCCGGCTTTCGAAATTCACAGCCAAAGATTTGAGTCTGTTCAGAAGCAGTTTTTACTTTTCGCTTTGAGAGAGCTTTTCAACCCTTATGATTTCACTAATCTACCTTCATACGAATATCGCCTTAAATGTATTAATTTGTAACCCCTTGCGCCGAGAAGATTAATGTTATCTGCCTGCTTCAGCGTTGATGTCATCAGAGACGTGGTTAATGTCGTTTACTTGATAGAAAAGTTTGTACTCAATCAGCCCTTGAGAGTCACTAGATCCCGACGATCGCTTATTGAATACCAACACAACACAACATATGCAGCAAACGAGCCAATAAATAGGTGCTGCAGGCTATTCAATAGCATGAGCGAGAACTTTTCCCCTACGGTCTCCAAATCAACGTTTAAAAATAACATCATCTCTCTCTTTATAATCTCCCCAATCCCCACCATACTAACACATATGCATTGTATATTCATTTTAAATTTAAATTTGGTATTTAATTTGTTAGTCACTTATTTGTCATTTGTCATTTATTTATTACTTAATTTGTTGTCTGTTTATTAATAATTTTATTTATGCACTATTTATTAGTCTTGCATTTATATATAGTTTGTTTTATTTTTATTTGGTTTCGTAATTTTATGCATGTACTATTTTATTTTATTCTTTTTTTATACGTGTACGCCTTGATTGGTTAATAAATAAATAAATAAATAAATTTCCTATGGCGGTTTCGACCAGTTTCTCATTATAGCTTCTGATTTCTTCTACCATTTTCTTCCGAATTGTTTTACATAGTTCAGCATACTCGATGCACTGCATGTTGCTTTCTTTCTTCATGCATCTCTTTCTCTCGAGTAGCGCATTGGTTTCCATGGAAAGCTGCCTACGCTGTTTACGTTCTGGGGGCACACCTACTTCTTTAGTACATTCTAGAATGACCTGTTTTGTTTCGGTGCTATTATTAAGGGCCTGCAGTTTTATCCCCAGTATTTCCTGGAAGCAATTTGCTTTTCCCTTACCTTTCCGATGTTTATTCCGATCATAGTTGGTTTCTTCACAAGTCTCATCCTTTCTTTCTTAGTATCAAGACTTATTTTCGCTCTTACTAGTCGGTGGTCGCTACCTGTCCTGAGCTTATTTAACACGCTAACGTCTTTAACTGTGTCGAGCTTGTTGGCGAGCACGAAATCTATTTCGTTTCTTGTGACCGCATTGGGAGCTTCCGATTGGGGGTCTTCTTGAGGTATGTGTTAGTAATGTATATAGCATGGTGGTGGGCATATTGTACTAAGCTTTATCCTCTCCCATTCCTTTTTCCAAGTCCATATAGTCCTACTAATCTTTCGTGACTATTTCGTTTCCCTATTTTCGCGTTGAAGTCCCCGCTTATGTATTTGAAGTGGCTGTTGTTGTTGCCTAGTGCTTCCGTTAGGTCGCTGTAGAATTCCTCGACCTCCTTGTCTGTATAACTGGTCGTGGGGGGCATATACTTGCTCTATCTAATAATATACTACTATAATAATTTATACTACACCAGTTGCTCAGAGTGTGCAGATCATTCTGTAGCTGAAAGCAGTCTTCAGTTGTATCGATTACTCTGAAAATTTTAAGATCGCCTGCGTAAAGAAGGTAGAAGGGGTTTAGGAGACCTGACAGATCGTTAATGAAGATTAAGAACAACAAGGGGCCAAGTATCGATCCTTGCGGAACACCAGAAGTGGGATAGAAGGGAGCAAAGAAGCAAGAGTTCACAGTAATAACACAATCACGTTCATAAATGTAAGAAGAAATGAACCAGGAGAGCAGCGGTCCATAAAAACCATATTTCTCTAATTTCAAGAGAAGAAGCTCGTGATTGACAGAGTCGAATGCCTTAGAGAAATCAGTGTAAAGAAAATCCACCTGTCTTTGCTGATCGATGGCAGAAGCAACAGTATTGCTGAAAGATAACAAGTTGGTAACAGTGGATTTATCTTTGACAAATCCATGTTGCTCGTTGGTAAGGAAAGGCTCGAGTAGAGGATAAATTCTGTTGTAGACAAGTCTCTCAAGTAGCTTGCTAAAGCAAGGTAGAAGCTATATTGGACGGTAATTGGAGGTACGAACGGGGTCACCTGGCTTAAGTATGGGAAAAATGTTGACTGATTTCCATATGGAAAGAAAAACACCAGAGGCGATGCTTAGGTTGAAAATAATGGGCAAGAAGATAGTGACTTAGTTAGTATATTAGGAATACCATCAGAGCCAGAGGAAGCATTAGAATCGAGACTACTCATTAAATATTCAACTTCTAAAGGGTTTGTACGAAACGAAGAGAGCGCTCTAAGGTTAGCGCGAAACGACGAGGGAGTGGTGAAAGAAACATGTGGAGGAGAAAGAGGGTATTGTAGGGGAGAAAATGAAAAGAAAAAACGAGCAAAAAGCTCACAGGTCTCTTCAGTTGTAGCGGCAGAAGTTTCATCAAGAAACACATTTTGAGGAATGACGGGGGATTTTTTCAGTGAGTGAATAAATGACCTGAAGAGTTTTGAATTGTTGGAACTAATAGAAGCCTCAACTCTGGCAACGTAGGCACGCATGGCTTCTTTAGCGACCCTCTTTGCATGAGAGCGTTGCTTTTTAAACTCAAGCAGGTCGTCATGCAAAGCTGAACGTTTGAATTTGGCACGAGCAACATCATTTGCCCTAAGGGCAGCAGCAACTTAAGAGGTGAACCAGGGAGCATCATTGGGTCTCATGGGACGACATGTGGGAGTGAAGCGAGGAATGAGATTAGCGAGGAAGACTTAAGTCCTATGGAGAGCCTCATTAACGTCAGAACAGCGAAGAAATGAGTACCAGTTAATATGATTGATTTCGTTCGCCATTCCAACAAAGTTGGCTTTAAAGAAATTGAAGCGTTGTTTGGCTCATTCAAACGCTGATTGTGATAGGTTTTTTTCGAAACTTAATTTGATCAAAATGAAAAATAGCAATAAAAGGAATTTAGAAACTCTGAATGCAACAATATTTGCGTTAGAATGTATCGGTGAATCCGTTTGTATGAAAATTAACCCTCCAGAAAGTAAGGAAAAAACATATTACTAAATTTTGTTAGTTATAAAATAGTTCCTCGAATAAATTATAGTTTTTGACTGAAAACCCACCTTTTCTCTCTCAATCATTATTTTGTTTTTGCCTTTCGACCGAAAAGCTGGACTATTTTTGTAGCCGCGTTCTATTTCCTTCTTGCTCACAAGTTGCCAAATGATAAACATGGCCCCTAATAAAACTGTATTATAATTAACGAATAAAAGAATCGTTTTCATGGAGAAAATGAATGTTCTATCAAAAACTGAAATATTTAGGTTTACACAAATACAAAGTAATGGTGTACGGTAAAAACGTAAAAATCAGGTAATTTTTGAACATTTGTACGGCAATTCAAGCCAGAAGACCTGGCAACCTTGGTTGGTGCATAGGTCATATGAGTGGAAGATTTCAAGGTAGACGCCAGCAAAAAAAAATCTGGCTCGCGTTTGACGGATGGCGTTGATTAAAGCACTCTGAGTTTAGGTCAAAGGGTGTCATTGAAATTCTTGCGCTCGACTAGGAATCCAAGAGAATCCTCCAATTGATATCTTCAATGAACTTTAAAATCGTGAATTTGTTATGAACTAGTCAAAGTAAAGACCGAACTATATTGACCAGAGATAATATCCAATCAAACCTAACTGGCAAGGACATCATGAGCTCCTTGGATTTTTTTGAATTTTAAATCTGAATTTTGACTTGCATTTCATTTTCGAGACTAATTCATATTTCGATATCAATTAATGAGTTATCGAGTCAAATTAATAAATTTTTTTCCAAATCTGGGCATGCGCAAGATATGGGCGAAGATGGTACCCAGGGTCCTCTCCGCTGACCAGAAGGCTTCTCGTGCAAGGATCTCTCGTGAACTCTTGCAGCTGTTTGAAAGTGATCGGAATTTATTAGACAATGTGATAATGGGTGACAAGACGTGGATTCTCGAATACGACCCGAAGTCCAAGCGACAAAGTGCCGAGTAGCAAACGCCCCAAAAAGCAAATCGCACATCAAGTCGATGCTCATCGTCTTGTTCGACTCGAAAGGCATTGTTCACTCGGAATTCTTGCCTGCAAGACAAACAGTGACCAGTCACTGTACTTGGAAGTCCTTAAAAGGCAGCAAAGCAGAGTGAACCGCGTGAGGAAGGATATCGTAAAGTCCTGGCGTCTTCACCATAACAAAGCCCCGTCGCACACTGTCCTCGTTATTGTGCGACTACACGGCCAAAAGCGGTGTGGCAATACTGCCGCAGCCACCCTACAGCCCGGACGTGGCCCCTCTGGATTTCTTCTTATTCGCAAGGATAAACAGACACCTCAAACACCACAATTTCGGAACTTTAGAATCGGTCCAAAAGGCTACGACGAGATATTGGAAGAAGGTTTCCGTCAACGCCTTACATGATGGGTACCGCAAGTGGAAGGAACGCTGGCGCAGGTGTTCTGATGCGGAAGAAGTCTACTTCGAAGAATTTTAACCACTTGTAGCTATATCTGCAATATCTCACTCACTCAAATCTCACTCAACTTTATTTTGGGACACCTGTACATATATATATATATATATATATATATATATATATATATATATATATATATATATATATATATATATATATATATATATATATATATATATATATATATATATATATATATATATATATATATATATATATATATATATATATATATATATATATATATATATATATATATATATATAAATAGGACGTCGGCAAGGACAGAATAACAGACGGACAGTGCTACATGCTCCTTATCAACCCGCAGTAAACGAGACAGGGAACATCAAATGGGACGTTATTGGCATAAGCACAGTAAGACGGAAGAATGAAGGATGTATCGAACTCCAATCTGGACACACGCTATACCACAAAAGAAATGAAAATGGCAGGACAAGCGGAGTAGGGTCCCTGATCCACAGAAAATGGAAAAACAGAATGGTTGGATTTAAGGGAATCTCAGATAGGGTAGCCAGTCTAACCCTTCACTTATTCGTTTACACTTTACTATCGCACTTTTATAATTCCGCGTTACAATAACTCACTTTATCGCTTTCAAACAAAATATCCGCGCCCGGATACTGATTTCACCGTAACAGACTTTTCGCTGTAAACTGACTCACTACTAACTCGCGTGTGCAAGCTTTCGCTTCTAACTCTGTACAATCTATCGCATTGTACCAAAACTCACTATCAACTGATCCCGAAGACTTCTAGCGGCGATATTTATATCCGGTCTGGTGAGATAAATTACTATTGCCTACATCTAGGCCTTTCTACAAATGTGTCTTGGGTTCTCGATCCGACTTCGAAAAGACTATTGGGAATTTCCGTTGCCATGTGAGATCTGACTCATGGTTTGGGTTCTGGAATGTTCCCTTTTTACTTTCTAGAGGGTTATTCTACGTTTTATCTATGGATTGTTTTCGTTATTTGAATACATGTATGAAATACATGTACGGGATGTATGTCGAGTATTCCCTCGCCGTTTCTAGCTTTTTCTGGCGCCACCATACAACATACAACAATATTTTTACATACAACAATATTTTTAACAAAATTAATCGAAAAGTGTACTTACATTAATATCCTTTCTATCTAGTGCGGTGTTACCGATTAATAAAAACCCCGTCAAGTGGTGGCCCGGATAGGTGAATCTTAGTTCGTGGGCTAGCTCAAATATCTCCCTTTCTGCTGTTCACTTTGATTTCGCAAATGCGAACTCGCAGTACAGACTATTCCTTTCACTGAACTACTTTATATATTCAACAATCAGGTCCCTGCTCGGGCGCCAGTTAAACAACTTTATCAGTTGTGTTATCTGGGGGTATATACAGTAAGTAATATATACAGTAATGAAATCTTTCCACTTCACACTGTTTTTCGTAGCGATCGGAATCGATCTGCGTGTAAAATTTCACTAGGAGGTGGTTTTTTAATTGCTATTCATAAATCTCTGAATGGAACGCTCTGCAGTGATTTCATTCCCTCCGTCCCGGTGAAATGTGTAATTGTCCGCATTTCTCCTGCATCATCTGTAGTGCTGCTTGTTTCCTCTATCTACATTCCTTGTAGTAGCCCCGTTCTGGTCTATGGACGTTTCTTTGCGGAACTCTCGTCCTACCTTAATAACCGCTTCCCTTCTGCTTCCTTACTTTTATGTGGTGACTTTAATATGCCGTCGCTTGTTTGGGATGATACTTTCTCAAATATTTTGTCTTCTAGCAATATTTCTCTCGCTATTTCTTCCTTTATGTCCCTTTGCTCCATTTTCCAATTTAACAACGTACCGAATACTAACAACAGGATTCTGGATTTCGTTCTAACTAATATTCACCCTTCTTCCTTTTGCTTGAGTCCTTCTCTGTCTCCGTATGTGCAACCTGATCCTCATCATCCTCCTCTTTTTATGGAATTAACACTTAACCGTTCGTTTAAAGTCAAATCTATTTCCATTCTTCGTTTTAATTTAAAAAAAGCAAACTATTCCGCTTTGTCCAACGAAATCAATGCTACTAACTGGTATAATTTCTTCAGAGGGCTAAGTGTGGATGATGCTCTTGAAAAATTTTATTCCCTCTTGTCCAACTTAATTTCCTGCTATACTCCTTCCTTCTGCTGTAAAAGAAGTTCCGATCCTCCATGGTTCACAGTCGATGTTGCGGTTGCTCTTAGAGCCAAAGATGCGGCGCGTAGTAAATACAAAAGGTCTGGCTCTCTTAATGACCTTTTGAATTTTCAAAGGTTACGGGCTGCTGCTAAAAAAGCAGCCAATGACGCAATGCGAGCCTACCTGGAGCATGTCGAAACTTCTATTACTTCCGACAATCCTAAGCATTTTTGGTCTTACATCAAATCCCTTAAAACCTCTTCTGGCATTCCTTCTCTTATGTATCTTCATGATAAGTCTGCGTCCTCACCACAGGATTCCTGCGAGCTCTTTGCACAATTTTTTTCTTCCTTTACCTCCCATATCAGTAGTTCTTCGCTTTCAACAATTTTTCCCACGCCTGATCGTACCCTTTCCACTGCTTTAACTAATCCTTTGGAAGTCGAATCATTAATGTTCTCCCTCGATGGAAGTACTAGCCTCGGTGCTGACGGCATTCCGAATTTTTTTTACCTTCCTCTTTGTGTGTTCCTCTGTCAATAATTTTCAACATTACCATCTCCACCGGTACCTTTCCTGCCCTTTGGAAATCCACCAACATATTTCCCATTCATAAAGCTGGCGATACTTCTTCCATCCCTAATTACCGTCCTATATCCCGTCTGCCACGTTTTAGTAAGCTCCTCGAAAGAGTAGTTTAAAATAGAGTGTACCCTTTTATTCAGCCCTTGCTGGCCAGTGAACAACATGGATTCGTTAAAGGTAGGTCAACGGTTACAAACTTATAGTCTTTTACAAACTCCGCAATCGGCAAGCAAAAGCAAATAGATGTCCTATATACAGACTTTGCCAAGGCTTTCGATTCTGTTAACCATGTTATTCTTCTGTCAAAGTTAGCAGGGTTTGGTCTCTCTGATGTCCTCTTTTCTTGGTTCTCCTCCTACGTTCGTGATCGTTCTTGTGTTGTGATTGTTAATTCTTGCTCTTCTCCACCCTTTTTTCCTACCTCAGGAGTACCGCAAGGATCTATTCTTGGTCCTTTATTGTTCCTTTTGTTTGTTAACGATCTTCCTTCCCTCTTTAACTCACCCTGTCTTTTGTACGCTGATGATCCCAAAATTTTAAGAGTGATAGAATCCGCTAGGGACTGTTCCTTATTGCAGAAAGATTTGGATATTTTGGCTACCTGGTGCGCAGCAAATTCTCTACTTTTTTACTTTTTTCCTCCTTCCTTCCACTCTCTCCATCACTCAATCAGTATGCACGGTCCGTGTTCATCAACGTATTATCAAACATATCGTCCTAGTACTTCCCAGACAATTAAAAATTGGTATAAGGGAAGATACAATTGTTATTAATTTTAATCACATTTCATACCTTAAGCTATATGATTGTCCTCGTTGACATGTGTCCAGAGAAAAGTCTACAAAAAACTCTGGTATCTTCTTCATTAAGGATTGGTGTTTTTGATGTGAGATTTCAAGTGTACCTTGAACTCTATTATGTTTTTCGCTGATTTGACCCAGTTCGGCAATGAATTGTAATATGCGATAGCCTGCTGTTTTGGATCCATCTTCAATCTATCTGTTCTTGGAGTTGTAAGAAATAAATTTCTAGCAGTTCTGGTTTCCCGGTTAGTTATCTCCAACACAGTGCGGGGGATGTAAGGCCATTTCAAATTGTTGCTCACGATGCTAAAAATCAGTTTTCCCCTTTCAAAATTAACTAGTTGTTGAATATTTAACAATCCTGTTCGAGTGTACACAGTAACTGTTGGTGTTAGAGTCGGCATTCTAAACATAATTTTCAATCAACTCAATGTTTTGCTTTGATGTCTGACTCCATAAAATAGTTCCGTATGTGATAGTCAAAAGAATATAAGCATTAAACATCATTAATTTAGTTCTGGTTTCCAAGAACTCAAATTTTCTTAAGGCTGCGATCATTGGTGCGACTTTATGTCTGATGTGGTTAATGTGCTGTAACCATGACATTTTCTCATCCAGGATTAAACCAAGATATTTCATTGATTCAGCTTTTTCCAGACGAATTCCGTTTATCTGAATAAAGGGGTTTATAGGACATTTGTTTTTCTGCTGGAAAATTATGTACTTGGTCTTGTTGATGTTTATAAGCAGTTTGATATGCCTAAGCCACACTTGGTATGTTTCTAGATCTCTATTAATTTTATACTCCAGAGATGGTTCATCCTTTCCAGAATATAAAAGGAGTGTGTTAGCAGCAAAAAGGACCAATTTGCCAGACAGGTGGAGATGTTGAATGCAGTTCACATACAGGATGAATAGTACTGGTCCAAGAATTGATCCCTGCGGTATGCCTATATTGATGAAACGCTCCCGACTGATGCACTGTAATTGTTTTGTCACAATCCGCCTATTCAATAGATAATATTTTATTATCGAGTTAAATTTCTTGCTAATTCCATATTTTTCGAGACGTTGAAGGAGTTGAAATTAATAATCCATTTATTGATAATTCATTAATATATGTTGCCCGCTGGTTTACATTTTTTCCTGCTTGCATCAATTCATTAATAACTCTCCAGTATTTTGAACTACTTCCAGCCGATGTTTCAAACTTTTTCGAGTAAAATTCCCGTTACGCTTCCTTTATCAGTGGACTCGACTCCCTTTTTAACACTGTGTAGTTCTGCTTCTTAACTGCGGAATTTTTATCTGACATGTATATTTTGTAAGCTTTGCGCTTCTTTTTAGAGACATCTATAACTTTTTTGGTTATCCACGATTCTTGGCGAACTCTTATATGCTTGGTAGTTGTTGCTTTGTTTTTGGCTTGAGTTAATATGCCAATTAGTTCTTCGAAATTCGTCACTATGTTGCTACGTAGATCATCGATAACATATTTTTTAAATTTGAACTTACAAGTAGTATTTATGGCTATTTTTTTTGGAGGTAGCTTTGCTTTAACATGACTCTTTATTGACAAATTTATTATTCTGTGATCCAAGTCTGGCCATTCAACATCTTCATATGTGGTTCGATCAGCTAAATATGCATTTGTTACGACGACATGATCTATTAAGGTTTTCGATGTTTGTGTTATGCGTGTTGGTTTAGTCGAATTCAGCAAAATTCCGTTATTGTAAGTCAAAATATCATAGTGTGCTCTAGTGATATTGGATGCCGTCAGCAGATCAATGTTAGTGTCAGCTAGCGTAACAAGCTTTTCATAAGATGAATAGAGTACATCGATATGATTTATAAATTCAAAGTCATCTTCAAAAGGCGCTTTACAAAATGTACCGAATCTTATTTATTCAAAATTTAACTCAAGCTCTACTATGATAGTATTGAAGTTATTAGATACATTGACAAGCCTTGAACGGATATTAGATTTGACAAATATCGCTGTGCCTCCTCCACGCCCTGACTCTCTGCAACAAAAGTAGCCAATGTATTCATCGGGCGTATACATTTGTATTTCATTATTGTATATCCATGTTTAATTTAAGATAACTACATCGATGTTGGTTGAACTAAGGTGGACATTTAGGTCATCGATTTTGTTACGAATGCTTCTTATATTAGCATACATTACTTTTAGAGTATTGGTGGTTTGACTCATCATACGTTAAGTAACTATAATCAATTTTATGTTGATTTATTACAACCATCCTTTTATATTCTTGGCATTCGTAACTGTCGGCCCGGTGATTTGTGTGGCTATGCCCCTTTTGGGTACAATTCACGCATTTCAAAATACTTTCAGAACACGTTTTTCTTGAATGATTTCCGGTACATATAGCACATACATCTTTGTTCTGGCAAGACTATGTTTTGTGGTTGAAACCCTGGCATTTGTAACACCTCATAATATTGTGGTCCTCAATGATGTAGTGTGATCCAAAGTCGATATTAATAAACTGGTTGACCATTCGCTTAAATAATTTACCTCCCACTTCAATAAAGGCAATCCATTTGTCTGATTTACGTGCCTGCCTCATGTGGACAATTTCAAATTTATCGTTTAAGTCGATTGAATAGTTCAGACTGGCAATTTCATCCTTTAATTCCTACGTTGTATATTTTTTCAATAAGCCTTTAATTAACAATCGCGGAAGCTTTTGCTTCGTTATTTCAACTGTGTATTCGCCTTTAAGCTGCTCCTTAGCTTTCCTAGCTAAAATTTCAGTATTTTTCAGCGAATTCGACTTGATGAAAAAACCGCCATTACGCAGTGGTTAAGAGAATTCAACTGGAGTTTTCAATAACCGCGGTTTTATTTTTTCCTTGACTTCTCGAATCGTTTTTGCAGAGTCCTGGTCTTTTTTGGGCTTAATCACTACTCCTCTGTTGAATGTATCTTTTTTTGGTTGTTCGGGCATTTTTACAACATTTCCATAAGATGTTTTTGGCTCATTTTTTATATTTCCCAGTTTTTCTTCTATATTTTTTACTAACCGGTGGGTTGTTTCAATTTGCGATAGTATTCTGTCGTCACGGCTTTTTTTTAAAGTAGCATCGCATATAGTGCATAACTACTTTACTTTGTCGCCTAGTTTCATAATGTTGTTGTACTCCTGGGTAGAAATATTAATGCAAGCAATGTGATACCACGTATTGCCGCAAAAACCATCACAAGCAATGCTTTGGTGGTCGTCCTTCACCAATTTTCGGCATTTCCCACACTTAGTGCCGTCACTCATGCTGGCAGCACTGTTTTTCAATGTAAGCCGAAACAAAACTATCGCAGACACACACCAATCAAGACACTCGTTCCTAATAGATTCACCGCCAATCACACAAGAAATGATCAGTGAAAAGAGAACAGATACTGTTTTACAAAGGTCCTCTTGATATGAAAAAACTAGCAAAAAAGAAAAATATCACCGAGCTCCAAGCACAAGCTGCGCAGGAAAAAACACCTTTAAAAACACACGCCAAAAAACAAAATACGAGGTTATTCAAAACTTTTCAAGTCTGTTTCTTAATTATAAAAGATCAGCTGATCTGACACACGTCTACTCGCTTTGACAGGTTGTCAAATGTTTTCCTTTCTGAATTTCACTTAATTTTAATTTTTCTTTTTCTTTTATTAAATGTTACATTTGATTTCTTCGGCCTAATCTTCGGCCTGCATTCACCGATGCTGAATTCGGAGCCGATGGCACTTTTTGTGGCCGAAGGTGGTCGAAGCCGTAGCCGAAGCTTCGGTCGGGCACAATTTTTCTCTTTTTAACTTTCATATTATTGTGCCTTTTTTCTTTGTTTATATATATATATATATTTGTTTTCTTTTTTTTTTGTTATGTTTAATCTAGAATTGTATTTGTTCTGTTGATTTGGACATTAATAAATAAATAAATAAATAAATGAAAGGAAACCACTTGAGTTATGTTCTGAACACTTCAGTGTCTATTTTATTAATGATTCAAAACAAGGAAAATTCTCTTTCTAATATTTTCTATTGTTTTCACAAAAGTCATGAAGCTGCAAAAGGTAACTTGATTTATCTGGTCGGTCTGAATATTATGAACGTGTTAGCTTTCATTATTATTTTACTTATTGTCTATTTCAAACTTATTTGTTTACTCAATTAGTTATATATTTATGCGTTATTTATTTTTACCTTACACTTTTTTTTTTATCATTAGTGTTGTATTCATTTGTAGTTTTTAATAAAATATAGTTTGATATTTCACATTTATATGTATATATATATATATATATATATATATATATATATATATATATATATATATATATATATATATATATATATATATATATATATATATATATATATATATATATATATATATATATATATATATATATGTATATATATATGTATGTATATATATATTGAATAATTAATAAATTAAATTATAAATAAATAAATTAAATTATTTCAAAGCTCTGTGCACGCTAATGGTTTCGCCTTAAAATCTGATATCTGATTCAAATGTGATTTGATCTTTCAAAGGTCTCCTCTCTTCTAATCCTTTCCCATTCCACACACATAGTCCGAGGGGAATACGATAAAGATACAGATAAAAGTATTCTCAAGATATACATTTTGTTTAGAGAGATGAAAATAGAAATAAAGCAGATTATAATGACTATAAGCAACATCTTCATACTCTGAAGTACATTTAGTTCAAAGCTGATAGAATTATGCCAGTTGCATTAAATCGATAAGCCAAAAAAAAAAAAAAATAAGAAAAACACAAATGGAATTCAAAATAGAGAAACTACAAGATTAACACATTTCGTCTTGCAAGTGATAGGGTAACGATAAGTACGAATATCTTTTACATTCGGATTTAAATTTACTTGAGATTGAAATTCAAAAAAAAAAAATAGTAAAATTGTAAAAACCATCATTTGTACACAATCAATTAAAGGTGATGTATAATAAATGATGTGAGCACATAACCTTACTGTGGTGTCTAAATGATGTGAAAATTGAACTTTCAATGTTTTATTCTTTCTTTCTGTACTGAAGATTGAGCTGTGAGAAGAACAATAAAAAAAGAAAGAAAAAAGAAATACAAAGCCAACAAAAACACATATAAAATCTGATTTACGAAAATAACCACTATGTTTTTTTTTCAATTTTATTTTGTTAGAATTGTATTATTGTTTCAATGAGTGTTTCAGATTTTTTTTTACATACATATATACACATATACGAAGCTACATACTTAAATCGATTTAGATTTAATTTACATATATAATTGAATAAATCCAAAGTCTAATCCATTTTCCCGACAATTGACCGACAATTCCACAACACTCATCGTTATGTCGCCAGACAAATCTGGTTGTTGTCTAGTCAGTCGTGTTCGTCGGACGGCAAATTAAGTAAAACAAAAAAATATACATATAGACAAAGCAAGAGCAAATAGGTAAAGCAAGACATTGACGAGGAAATCAACGTTAAAATTGCAATTGTCGATCATTGCGAAAACAGATAAAACAAATAATTACATAAATAAATAAAGCAAAAATATAGCAATTAATCAATATTATTAATTGATTAAAAACATTAATTTATTATTACGACATCGCTTGCTATATTTACTGACTGACTTGCTACACTGGTGGCGATAAACACGCGTAAAAGTTAAATAAAAACGTTAAAATTTTAATCCAATAATTGTGTTTTAACCGACAATGCTTATTTGCGTGCCTTAGCATGTTTATATAGTGTGTGTTAGTCGTAAGAGCAGTGGAAGTTTGGTATAGGCCAGGTGAGACAAAACATTAACGTTTGTTCAATGAAGGGATACGGAAAAAGTAGGCATCAATGCGAATTAAAAGGATGAGTAATAAGTATTTGAATTACCAAACTGGACAAACTAATTGGAATAAACATTCACGTAGTTTTGAAGGGGCTGAACGATTTTGCAAATGATGTAATATGTTTCAACAAAACCGTTTTTTTTTTAAATAACTTCTAGACAATGATTCCTGTCCTGTTAAAACATAGAAATCTATATTTTAAATATATTTATTATTTTCAAATATCTATCTTCATTATCTTCAAATATCTATCTTTATGAATTCAAAAAAACCAAAATAGTTAGTTAGAGTTAGCCCTATTTTCAATTTCCGATTGAAGCATGGAATCTATGATGCAATACCTCGAAAAATTGAAGCGTATAAAATTGATATTGTGTTCGATTCCTGGCCAGGTTTAGTTATTGTCACATTTTTCCAATATATCTGAAAAATACTTTATTTTAACGATGGCGCCGACTATATATGAGTCAGTATTTTAAATCATTTGAATGGTAACTGTTAAGGCATTGATTTAGTAATATAATCCGGAGTTTGATGCCTTTTTCAGTGTCTATTTTTCAACGATAATTACGGAACAGAATTGTTTTCAAGGTTCTTTCGCAATCATTACCCATGGTTGGAATGAGAGCAACGACACTTTCAATTCTCTCGCCAGCTTTGATTTGAAGGAATCGCCACAATTGTCATAATTATTTTTTTATTGCTTCAGTAGTTTGGATTGATATGAAGAATAATACAGGTTTCTTGTAACAGGAAGATACTTAAATTAGATGAAAAGTTTAGAGTTTTCATGAATCTTTTTGAATTTAAGGGAAAAAATGGTTGAAATTTAACCGCGCCCAATGTGGGCGGTGGTTAAATAGGTGATGGCTCCTCTGAACTTGAAAGCCTGTGGACGAAAGAAGCTGTGCTGAAAGGATGCGCCAAAGGTGGACAGTAACGGCAATGCAGTAAAAACTGTAAGTCTTCTTCCTCTAGAGCAAAAAAAAACCTGACAATCCAGATATATAAAATATCCTGGATGCTTGAAAAAAAAAATCACTGAAAATCCTGGAAGGATTGAAAAAAATCATCGGATCATAAAAAATGCATAAAAGCTTTGAAAAAAATCAGCGTGGTCTAAAAAAAATCCTGGAAGTCTTGAAAAGAAATCACTAGATCATAGAACAAAAATCATAAAAGCGTAGGAAAATTGAGAAGTTGCCCCGAGTGATCTGGATGCAATCGGTTCGGAGCATAAATGTCTTGAATGGATGATTACTGGGGGCAAAGAACGCAAACTGCTCATTGCTGATCAAAGAATAGCTGTCAGTTGTCAACAGAAGATGTTCCTGTACAGAAAGTCCATGCTTTCCGCTGAAAATTAAAAAAATCGAGCTGACGCTGAGAAGAATCGTATAAATCGGACGACTCTCTACCGGCCAGCACAGATGCCAAATCTGCCAGCGGTGAAGAGCGAAAGAAAAACAAAAATGAAGTGAAAGCCAATGCCGGCGTTCTTGAGCGCAAAGTTCCAAAAAGTACCAAAATCAGTGACAAAGAGAGAGAGAGAGAGAGAGAGAGAGAAAGCAATTTTAATCAACCTAGTCCTTTAGGCAAAAACACATCATCCGGAGGGAAGAAAACATACGTAAAAGCTGCATTTTGTTCTCTCGTCATTATGCTACGTTTGGCCAACAATGATGGCAAAGTGACCGATTATCAGTGCACTATTCTTTGGAACGGACGGTGAAGAGAGATAGTGGAGTCGGGACCAGTTTAAAACTTCGCGCAAGCAAGATTTGTGGACCGTCCCCTTCGAGTCACCTGTTCCAACCAAACATCGAAAGAGCCGCTGGCACAGATCGGTCCGAAACTGGATGCTCTGACAATCGGCCCGAATTCACCATTTTGGACCCCCGTATTGGAAAACCATTTTGTCATGGCAGTTGTTAGTTTGCTGGCTCTCGCAGAAGGGAACACTGGCATCAATGTGGAGCATTAGGTAACAACTTCATGCTCCAATTTTTAACAAAATCAACTGGTAATCGTTCTGGAGCAGCACGAGAAGTTTCTCGGTACTCAGGAACAGATACCACATGATGTTGCGCTGCTTCTTGTATACGATTCAATTTCTTAAAATTGGTTTTAATGAAATATGCTCCTTCTAGGAACTATTAGCAAGCTAGTTAGATACAATATAGTATTTTACTCATTGGATCCGAATTTTTGTCCTTCTAAGGAATCACACGTACAGTTTATCTTTGATGGTTACTACAGCCATACTCAGAGCCTAGAACTTCTAGACTCTGCCATAACAAACACGATACCATTATAAGTGGCTACCCACACTGGGCGCACAAATTCCATCCTGTAGACTAAACGTTCATAGGGACTCATAAGAGTCAATGCAATGAGGATCTTTACAAATCTCTGGAATCTCTCGAAAAAAATCTTGGGTGCTAAGAAATAAACAGGGAGCTCTCGAAAAAATTCTAGAGTTCGGGGAAAAAATCATGGAAGCTCAGAGGGCTCTAGAAAAATGCCGGGAGTTATGAGTGAAAATTCTAGACACTTGGAAAAAAAATGAATGATTCTGGAGAAAATTCTAGAGGTCTGCGAAAAAATCATAAGAGCTCAGAAAAAAATCTGAGGACTCTAGAAAAATTACTGAAGTCCAAGCGAAAATTCTAGGCACTTAGAAAAAAAAAATGAAAGTCTCTAGAGAAAATTCTAGGAGTTTGGGAAACTATCATGGGAGCTTTGCAACATACCGAAAAATTGGCAAAACTGCAAGCATATCTCTGCATTCTACCTATACAGAGGAAGCGGGCTCATGGCATCATAATCAACCGACTCAGTTCAATCAAGGCGGCAAATATACTTTATGTTCAAAGATCAACGAGGCCGATGATTCGTTTTTTGGTTTCCAATCTGCTTGATGCCTCAGTTTACCTCGCTTTTGACTCGGCCTTGACACTAAATCTTAGAGACTAGAACTTCTGGTGGCCGGTGATGCAAACTTCCGGCACACCAGATGGGACAGCAACAAATGTAAAACCGGAAGAAACATAGTTTTTGATTTTATAGCTCCTGGTTGGCTAATGACTCAAAACACTAGAATTTCCTCCACCTTTTTTTGCCTCGAACAGTGATACGGTTATTGATAAATCAATATGTTTATCTGGAAAAGCTCGAACAATAGCTGGGTGATGTGTATCGGATGAGGTCTCAATCTTTAGTCACCACTACTTGATGTTGTCTTAATTGAAGGACCACATGAAGCACCGAGTGGGCTTAATGCAATAGACTTCTGGAAGAATAAATATGCAATAGAATTTCAGTCTTCCCGATCTGTAAGAGTAGATTCAGCAAGACAATTCTTTGGTGAAACCACGAGTCTCACAGGGAACATATAAAAACTTGGTGAAGTAAAGTAAAGTAACCCCACAACAACCCTCGTACGGTAGAGAGCTTCATTACAATTAAAGCTGGTAGAGAGATTCATTACAATTGTTCAATTATTGTGAATACGAGTGTGGAGTGATTAGTTCCCCGACTCACTTTACCTCTGATTTAAATCAGGTACCTAATCAGAGCTAGGTGAACTCAAAGCTTGGTGTAAGGATCCTCGTGCGAACCTGGATTCGAACCAGGGACGCCACACGCAAGAATCCAGTGCTCTATCCACTAGGCTACTCAAGCTTCGGTGAGGACCTCCAAAACGGAATCGTTCAGACCATTCTACGAGGGGCTGGAAAGTGAATCAGAGACAAATCAACTACGCTGGACTGTTTAAAAGCCCTTCAATGATGAATGACATGCATACCAACGAAAAAATTCATACGAGCTGGCTTCTCATTTTCTGGTTTCAATTAGCATCAACTTCAAGCTGCTCACCAATCCGAAAGTTCGTGACATAAGCTAGAGTCTAGTATTGAATTTTGTACAGATATAGGTCGATATGGTTTTGCGAAATCTTCCAAATAATGGTGAGAGAAATATTAAGGTCGACGCTGGATTGACAAGTCCATAGTGTTCGACACACTTTTACCTTCAGACTGGTTCAGATGTGTTGGGTTTTTCTACATTTAGATCTCATTCTTTCGGTCTTCTATACATTTGGCGAACTGACTTGTATAAGTATTTTTTCATAATTTTCAACAAAAAAATAAAATAAAAAACATATCTGAACATAAATGTCAAAGAACTGTCAAATTTAACAGCATGGCATGAAAGTTATCTCTACTGGAATTTTTTTAATTGAAGATTGTATTGCTTTGGGAATTTTAAACCGTATGTGGGCATTAAGCGCCGAAAAGTAGGCAAGACAAATTTCTAAATAAATTCAAATTGCGAGAAAATTATCAGATCGTCATGAAATTTCCAGAACGCATTACTGGGCACATATAATCGGTGTGCGTATGTGATTTTTGATTAATGTGCAAGTAACCTTCTAACTACGGTAGCTACCTAAACAACAAGCTGTCAAATCACCGTCCCTCCCGAAAAAAATTGCTTTTTAGAAAAATATGCCATTTGTCAAAGTTAAATTAAAATTTTTGGAATTCTTTTTTGCATACGAACGGTAACCCTTCAGTAAACTGCCTCCATTTTTTAGCACCCGAAAAATCAGATTCCATTGAAATTCACAGATTATATTGATTTGAATCAGGACCAGATCTGGTTAGAAGTGGTTTGGAAATGTAAGCAACCCTATGGCAGGGGTGCCATCTTGAAAAACCACGAAGTAAAATAAAGGATTTTCGCTCTATTAATTACGATACTGTCATGAGATTTTAAGAAAATTCGCATAGTGAATGGACCGTCTTAGTATAAACCACGTTTAATATCATTTTGGTTGAAAACTTTGATTTGGAGCTGCCATATATGGCATTTTTTGACCGTTCTTTTTACGAAAAGTTGCTATCATATAATTTTCAAATCATAATGAACGTGTAGATAATTATAATGATTTTATAGTGACGAGACACTTATCACCGAATGTTTCAATTTCGGAAATTTTCACGGGTGGTAGCCCTGACATTTTTTTCGCCCCCTACAACTTCGAACGCAATCAATGGATTTAAACCAAATTCACAGAGTGGTTTGATTCTAACGTGAAGCAGATTTGATTAGCAAGGATGCAAGCGAAAGGTTGCAAATATCTGACATTTCTGTCATCACAGAAAAACTGTAATGCACATGTTTGACAGAATCAGACAAAGACAGAATCTTCGAAAATCAGTATTCTTAGAGTTTGTTTTTAAGTAGCATAGAATACGGTCCTTAAGGCAGTATTCTGGTCTAGAGGCTCGATTTTGAGGTGATTTTACGGACGCAATAAAAAAAACCCATAAACAATTTTGGTATATAGTTTTTTACCAGTCTTTTATTAACATTTTAAAAGAACAAAAATGTATTAAAAAAAAAAAAAAAAAATTGATGCAGATGCAGGCCGGCGAAATGAAGGCTAAAAAAAACTTGTCTCATGGTTGACATGATTTCAACCTTCCTGGTGGTCTGAAACATAAATTTTTGGTGAATTCTATAATAAAAAGAATGTGAAATTTGTCTGACGTAGGCGATTTGAAAAAACTTTTTTTTTCACAAAATGGCGTCCATTTAAAAAAAAGTTGGTTTTTTGCCTCATTTTTTCAACTTTGGGGATTTTTAATAAATAGTAGAAAAAAAATTTGAAAACTCCCTACGTCAGACGATAACCAATAGTGTTTAGAGGGTTTGTGCCAAATTTCACGTAAATCGGTTTATTACAACTAGAGATATCATGTCAACCGTAGCGAGAAAAGTAGTTCCGAGAAAAACGCGTTTAAAACTTGTAGTCTCCTTTCGGGCAGTTAGTTGGCATGTCACAAAAATAGCTGTAACTTCAAAAATAATTCGAATTTCCGAAAGTCCTTTTAAAAGCTTATTCTGAAAGGTCTAAACTTTGAAAATGTGCAAACGAAAAAAAATCGATTTGATCAAATTTCTAGACCAGAATACCCCCTTAATAGACCAATTGTTCGTTTCAACCTCAACGGTATCTACAGCCTCAACTTGAGTAGCCTAGTGGGTGGAAAATTGGCTTCTTTTCTGTGAGGTCCAGGGTTCGAATTCAGGTTCGGGCCAGGGACCGGGCACCGAGCTTAGAGTTCATCTAGCTCTAAATTAGAGATGGGTAACACGTGAGTGAAGCAATCGCGATGAAGCAATCACTAGCCCCCAACACGTGTGTCGACACACTCTATACTGAGCGAGCTGCTTCACAGGTGAAGCAATCACTACAGTATGAGCGAGCTGAGCGTTTGGTGAAGCAATCACTTGCACTCAACAAGTGTGTCGGCCGACAGGTTTGTGTACACACAGTAGAGCTAGAGATGAACAGCACATGAACGAGGCAATCAGTTGATGTGATTATGAGTTTGTTTATGAGCTCGAACTTGATTATGAGCTCGACAGTTTTGCACAGGAGCGAGTCAATCGTTGCACATAAGCAATCATTTGCGCGAAGATTTCCGTGCCGCGGAGCCTTTCACGGATCTCGTTGGAGTTGAGCGTTTGGTGAAGCAATCACTAGCCTCAACACGTGTGTTGGCCGACACGTTTGTATACACACAGTAGAGCTAGAGATGAGCAGCACAAGAACGAGGCAATCAGTTGATGTGATTAGGAGCTTGTTCACGAGCTCGACACTTTTGCACAGGAGCAAGTCAATCGGTGCCGCTTCGTAAAGGCTGTAGGTAATGCCGTACAGTGCAAGCATGCCGTGGTTGGTTGTGATGATCGAAACTGACCGTCGCGGAAGAACATATGTGCACTTTATATGTGTATATGATGAAGATTTTGATTGAAACTTTCTTCCTGCAGACTTTCTCAATTTTTTTGTGATTGGATGCAGTGAGATTATCTCAGGAATGCGATGTCCGATCGAAATGAAATTTTTTAAGGATATTGATGAAGTATAAGAGGTATAGATATTGGATAGGGATATTCGAGCAAATTTTCAGAAACAATTATATTTTGATGGAGAAAAAAACCTCAAAATACGAGAATGGGCGAAATGAAAATGGTTGGGTTTGCCCGCTTTTTTTGGATGATTATCGCTGTGATTATTTGTTATATCTGGGAGTTGAAGTGGGTTTATAATTCAAATAAAAAAGTTTTTGATTTTCATTATCTCTTGAAGTGTATATTGAAATCAGTGTACATTTCACACAATTCGATGCAGTGAAGTTCAGTGTATTTAAATAAGATACTTGTGAAAATTTGTTTCTAATTGATCATTAGTCTATAAATTCATTCACCATTGATAAATTTAAAATGGTAAACTTTTCAATTATATACCGTTTCGAAAAAAGTTTTTTTCGCTGAGGTAACGTTTTAGAATAATGTGAGTGGGGAGTACTTCAAAGAAAGCAACTATTTTCCTCATTTATATTGTAGGAAATGCGGCCATAAAATGTTCATGTGATTAGCATCATATATATAACAAGTAACAATGTTTATTATTCACAAATTTTGAAATTTAGACATAGTTAGGCTATAATTAGAGATTAAGCGTATATACTGGAACAGGTATTCTTTTGGGGTAATCAGTACTTAGTATGCACTGAAAGAAAAATCTTGGTATAATCAACAATTTTCCTTAGTTGTTTTTGCGTCAACTACGGGCTATGGTTAAAACAACCATAAAAAAATAGTTGATTACTTTTATGCACCATGACGCGTGGTTGATAAACAACGTCCGTGGTGCAAAAAAGTACTGGTTCAGGCGGTAACGATGTATTGATATAATTTTCTCTAAATGCTTGTATCATTAGAGGAGCATTGATAAGCCATAAACCATAGCAACATAATCCATCCAAGCCTTAAATAGAAACAGGACGTGAGACGTGAAATTGAGTTCATATGCATAGCTGCAAGCTGCAGCATCTATAAAAACAATAGAAACTGCTAAAAAATTTCAGGCATTGGGACAATCGTATTCGTTTTCGGGACTCCCTGTTTTATAACAGTGATCTGCAAACAGAAGACTTATATTTTGTGAATAGAAGAAGGGAAATATAAAGGCTTCACAGCATAACATGAATATGAATTATATCGAACATCAAACCGAACACAATTTTGCAATGTAGCATATGAAACTTCTATGATAGAATAGGAGTATGAGTATGAGGAGTATGAAAAATCAACAGTTTGCCTTAGTTGTTTTTGCATCAACTAGGGCTATAGTTAAAACAACCATAAGAAAATAGTTGATTACTTTTATGCACCATGACGCGTGGTTGATAAACAATTTCATTCGTAGCATCAAAAACATCCAAATCTTGAAATCATTCTACTTTGCGTAGAGTAATTCCAAAGACGTTGCTCACTGAATTACGTTTGTTGAAATCAACTATTGCGAAGTAGTTTAAGTACCATAAAAACAGTTGATAATTCGAAACGTTGAAGTTTTGAGTGAATTGATGAAAATTTTTCTATTTATCAACTAATTTTCGTGGTTATGAAACAATTAAAACAGTTGATTTCATGAACGTTGCGATATTTTTTGTACAACCAGAACCAACTACTTTTATATCGTTAAATTAACTATATTAACATAGTAAAAATAACTATTTTCCGAAGTTCGTTTAACGATTTTGAATGAATCGTTGCAATACTATTAAAAATAATTGAACCAACCAAGAGTTTTTCTTTCAGTGTGAAATTCAAAAATACTAGGTTCGAGTGTTTTCGTATTTGCGAGTATTTTCGTACTTGCAAGTATTTTATTCAAATATTCAAAAAGTTTCTAGGGCAAAGGTAGCTGAAATCGGACAAAATCGGCCAATTTTGGGTGAGAGTGGTTTGGGACATAACGGGCCAAGATCTATTTCTGCGATACAAAAATTTCAGTTTTGTAGGGGAATAAGGGGTTTTTTTGGCCATAGTTTGGCAAAAACTGCCTTTACGGCACTTTCGATGATTGAAAATGGTCGGAGAGTACAATAGTGATATTTTAAGGGCGAGAAAAAATTTTGATAGGGGAAATTGGGTGAAAACGTCCTGTTTTACCAAAATTATTTTTTTGGTCTAGCATGAATTCGGAGACCCTTCTGATTTGTTTCGGGTCAAATTTTCATACAAGTCTGTGAAAAAGCGGTCTAGTTTCGAAGATACGGCAAAATGAAATCCGCCGGAAAACCGTCTGGAAAAACTGAAAGTAGCACTTAAAGTGCTAAGGAGGAAAATGTTGAGATCCTTTTTGGTTCGCCAGTTGGCTTCTCCGGCTGTGCTGGGGCTCTCCTCGTGACTCAGTATCCTTTGAAGATTATCTTGCACCATCACCATTCTGGCTTGGGAACCTTGTGTTTGGAGGGTGGGGAGGGCATATCATACTTTTTCATTACATCACTGCAAATTGTATGTATAGTATATATAGCATACTTCAACAAATACTTGCTAGTATTTTTGGAACATGTATTTTTTTGTACTTGTACTAGTTATACCTAGTATGTGAAAATCCTAGTACAACCCGACTCTAGTTATGGTATGGACCAAAACATGCATTGAAGACCTACATACATATTTCCTCTACTTTTCTACGAAAATAGGATTTTCTGACGGACTAGAGTTTTTTAATTTGTAATTCAAATCAACTATAGTTAACTAAGCTATCGGACACTTTCTTTACATTTTAAAATCTTTTTCAAATGTTCAAAACAAAAAAAGACACTTATTGAAATAAATACTGGGAAATTTTCTGTGCGTTTAATTTTCTTTGTCGCCTTTTCATGGCCATGTATAAGCGGTAAATAGAAAAAATACTAATCATATGCATAATCCTTTTTCATAACTACATTTTACATCAATCAAAAACGAATTGACACAATTGATTGACTCACACTGATTGACTCATCAAAATGAGTGAGTCGAAGTGTGTCGACACACTAAACTGAGTCGTTTTTCCCATCTCTACTCTAAATGGGTACCTGACCTAAATCAGGGGTAAAGTGAGTAGTAGAACTAATCACTCCACACTCGTATTTGTATATTTGTAATGAAGCTCGCTCTCTCTCTCTCTCTCTCTCTCTCTCTCTCTCTCTACCAGCTTCAATCGCTAGACCCAACAAGGGCTGTTCTACTGTACAGCCTCAATTTAAGAACAAGTGCTAGTCCTCACAAAAAAAAACCATAAAAAAAATAAAACAAATGCGAAATAATGGATTTATGAATGATTAGTGCTCAGCGCTCAGTGGTAGCTGTCAAATTTTGGAGCTTGTGTTTAGTGACTGATTTTAAATTTACTATGCGATAAATTGAAATAAATATTTGCTTATTCTTCTATTAGAATTGGGCAAATTGTTTGCAATCAAAATCTCAATTAGTTTTATACTTTTTGTTCGCTGACTTTGATTTCTCAATTTCAAAACAAACATTTAACCTCAAATTGCAACTATGTCGGTGTTAAGCTTGAGTGAGTGCTCTTCGTGTGCGAAAGATTTGAGAGCGGGAGATGATTTCTTTTATTGTGACACTTGTAAGAGACCGGAACATTCTTCATGTGCTGGGTTGTCAAGATCTGCAATTTCACAATTGAAATCAACAAATAAGAAGATGCTTTTCATATGTACATCATGCACTGCGAAAGATGTACAATGCAAAATGCTTTTAACACTCGGTACTGCCCTCAAAGAAGAGGTTGACGTGCTTAAAAAAGAACTAACTAAATTAAAATCAACTGATATTACTTCTGGTAATATGGAAGACTGGAAATTTGAAATCGAAGATCGCAGAAAGCGGGCATCTAATGTCATTATCCACGGTATCCCGGAAAGCAGTGTCATCGGTGATCGTGATCAGTCGCTGCAGATAATAAACAATGTGATTTCACCTCAAAAACTTGAGTTAAATGATTTTAAATTGATGAGAATCGGCAAGTTTGATTCGAATAAAATACGGCCAGTCAAGATAATTACTATGAGCCCCAACATTGCACTTGACATCATTAGAAAAAAGAAAGACCTTCATGTGAGAAACTATCCGAATTCGTCAAATTTGAATATTGTATCTGATCTCACCCTTCGTCAACGTGAACATTTAAGCTCGTTGAGATCTCAGCTACAGGAACTCATTAAAAGTAATCCGGAGGCCACTATTAAATATGTAAATGGCTTTCCTCGCATTGTATACGGCCACACCGCAAAAAACTAAATCTTTCACTATATTACCAAAACACACGCGGAATCTGCTCAAAACTTAACGAACTAAGACTTGAATTAGCCACGACAACATATGATGTTATAATCTTCACTGAAACATGGCTCAAGCCTAATTATTATTCTTCTGAGCTGGGACTGGATAAGTTTACAATATATCGACGCGATCGAGAATTATCTTCAACCAGTAAGCAAAAAGGTGGCGGCGTACTCATTGCCGTCAAAAATACACTTAAGTCCACCTTAGTAAAATGTCAGCATAACGACTTGGAGCAGCTGATTGTTTGTATCAAAACTAAACCTGCTTGTACACTCGTATCAACTGTTTACTTGCCACCTGATGCGACTGTTGAGTGCTATCGGAAGCACGCAGAGGATGTTGCAAACTGTTCCAGTAATTTTCCCGCTGCTAATATAATCGTTACCGGTGACTATAATCTCCGTGATGTGGAATGGAATGTTCGATCTTGGTCGGTTAACAACTCTAATGCTAAAAGTATTGAGATTATCAACTCATTTTCTTTTTTAAACTTTTCACAGTTCAACGATGTTAAAAATATTAGTGATAACATACTTGATTTAGTTTTCTCAAATTTAGATGTTATTAATGTTGTTCAAAACAAATTTCCTTTATTACCTATAGATTTGTATCATCCAGCATTAGAAATTAATGTCGAATTACCCTCTTTCAGTCAGCCAAATAGTAGCAAGGAATCATCAAGTATCTTTAGCTTTAAAAACGCAGACTATGTTAACTTAAATGCTGCTTTGTGCATTACTGATTGGTCAGTTTTAAATTGTATGTCATAAGATGATGCAGTGGATTTCTTCTATACTAAAGTTAATGATTTGATCAACATTTATGTCCCACGTGTTCGCTTAAATGATGACAAATTTCCACATTGGTTTTCGTCGGAATTAAAAAAATTAGTCCATAACAAAAAAATTGCTCATTTAAATTATAAATCTACTGGAGAGTTACAATACTACAACTTATTTTCTAATTTAAGATCTAAATGCAAAATTTAGACCAAATTTGACTACCGGCGCTATATTTATAGATTAGAGTCTCAAGTTACGGATAATATTAAGTACTTTTGGAGACATATTAACTCTTGCAAGGCTGAATTTGGACTACCAAATACTATGTATTTAGATAAAATTCGAAGCTCAAATTTAGCTGATATAGCAAACATGTTTGCTGATAATTTTTAAAGGGTATATTCTAGTGATATAAGTTCCTTTGATCCTCCTTTGTTGAATAGCTCATTTAGCCTATCTCTGTACAACATAGCTTATGACTCGCTCCGCGAAAAATTACATAATTTGGATGTCACAAAAATCCCTGGCCCTGACAATATTCCTCCGGTTTTCCTTAAAAATTGTGCTGAAACTATAACTCACCCACTTCTCTATCTATTTAATAAATCTCTGTCATCGGGCTCTTTTCCAGTGCGGTGGAAATCTAGCTTCGTC
This sequence comes from Nemotelus pantherinus, assembly GCA_963978885.1. NCBI lineage: Eukaryota > Metazoa > Arthropoda > Insecta > Diptera > Stratiomyidae > Nemotelus > Nemotelus pantherinus. The sequence goes on along the minus strand of OZ022267.1, from coordinate 11,781,628 downwards.
GTACCTATCTTCAAATCTGGCGACAAAGCTGATATTAAAAATTATCGTCCTATTTGCATATTATCTGCTATCCCTAAAATTTTTGAAAGTCTGGTCACTGATTTTATTACACCACTGGTCCGCCCACTTATTATACAAAATCAGCATGGTTTTTCCGCGAGAAAGTCCACCTCGACTAATCTCATCTCATATCAAAGTTATATTTATAAATCCTTTATGGCTTCACTACAAGTACATTCAGTTTACACGGATTTCTCAAAAGCATTCGACAAAATTAATTTTGATCTCCTTGTAATTAAGCTTGGTAATATTGGTTTTCATGGTTCAATGCTACGCTGGTTAAATAGTTACATAAGAGATAGATCCTTAGTAGTAAATGCTAATAATCATTATTCTCGTCAAATTTTCCCGACATCAGGCGTTCCGCAGGGCTCTCACCTAGGCCCACTTTTATTTTTGCTATTCATTAATGATATACATACGATCTTTCAAGATGTTGAATTCCTACTATTTGCAGATGACTGCAAAATATTTAAAACGGTGTCTTCTATGGATGATGTAATGACTCTTCAGTCAAATTTGAACAAATTTTATGCATATAGTGTACAAAATTGTTTGCAGCTCAATTTAGCCAAATGTCAATACATTGTTTTCAATAAATCAAGAGTCATGTTTCAGCAAACATATACCATCAATAGTGTGCCTCTTTTGCAAGTTAATATTGTTAGAGACCTAGGAGTCTTGTTTGATACATCCTTAAATTTTACTTATCACATAAATGATATTTCACAGCAAGCGCGTCGAATGTTGGGTTTTATTATTAGAAATACACGTAATTTTTATAATATCCATGCACTCAAATCGCTGTATTTTGCTTTTGTTCGGAGTAAACTTGAGTATTGCTCAGTTGTTTGGAATCCTTGCTATACGACTCATTCGCACGCAATTGAGAAAGTTCAACAAAAATTTCTACGTTTTATAGCTTACAAGCTTCGCATTCCTTGTGAGAACATTGACTACTCAAGCATATTGACTCTGCTAAATATGAATACACTAGCAGTACGCAGAAATTATTTTGATTCTGTGTTCTTATTTAAAATTGTTAATGGCATCACTGATGCATCAGCTATTTTACAGGAGTTTTCATTTAGAGTCCCAAACAGACAAACCAGATCTAATGAACTTTTCCACCTTTTGATGTGCAGAACAAATTATATGCAGCATTCACCTATAGAACGATTGAAGGCAATAGGAAATTTTATATCTTCTCATGTAGATTTATTTAACTTGGATCAAATCAATTTAAGAAAATTTATGCTTGGTATGCATTATTAACAATTCACGCTTATTTTCGGACATCTCTTCTGATATTTTTTTTTCTTCACATAAATATATATCCAGAACGCATTTAAAACATCATTTCAGCGACCACAAGTTACGTTTATTTAAGTTAGTTTAAGTTTTATTGCTATTTGCCAGCTACCATGTAACTATATTTTAAAGGACATCCGTCCGTTTATTCAAATAAATAAATAAGTAATAGGATGTGGCTGAGAACTGTTATATTTTTTGAGCTATTGCCAGTTGCACTTTGACTCCCTTCCTCTCAGTGAGCCTTCATGTGCTCTCTTTTTCCTTTCTAGTTTATTCATATCTCTTGGTCGCTCCCTCGTAGATCTGATACTTTAGGATCCTAATGCTGGTTTAGGTAGATATCGTTTTCTCTCTGTTCTTGGAATCTTAAGATAGCAAGGGTACTGTTGGGATGTCTGTCGATTGTGCCGAACAGTTTAAGTGCCTTGTCTCGTATGTATTTGTCTATTGTTTCTATTCGTAAGTCCATGTGCATGTCAGTGTTTCTGAAGGTAGAAACACACTGCTGTCACGTCACGTGAGCTCACGTATGCTCACGTGCCTTTACATCAGCTGACCTCACGAGCCATAGATCTGCAGTACCATTTTGTATGATTAGAAGCACACTGGCGGCACGTCACGTCACGCGGACTCATGTGCTGTCACGTGAGCTCACGTTTTCGATCATCTGCAAATTTAGATTTTGGAGCTCACGTGACAGCACGTTTAACATGTAACGTATATTTTTGAATGTCGTATATGGCGAAATAAGTACTGATTAATCAAAATACGCATTATAAGTGCATATATGCGCATTGAGTGACGCAAATATTTGTTCGTATATGCATTTTCTAATTGAAATCGTATTTTTAGCCAGTTTTAGTCGATCAACTTAAATTAAGTGCAACTCACGTGAGCTGCTATCATGACACAAGTGTGTTTCCAAGCGTGAGCTCATGCCTCCACACGCATGACGTGACAAGGCGTGAGCTCACGTGACGTGGCAGCAGTGTGTTTCTACCTTGATTGTCCAGGGTGCTCTTGTTAATTTCCTCAAGGCCAGGTTTTGGCAAGTTTGTAACCGTCTCTTGTTTGTTCTGTGTGTTTGGTAAAACATGGTGCTTGGTGATGGTTGGTCTGATGGTCTGCTTATAGATAAGGGCTCTGTTCTTAATATTAAGCTTATTTCATACAAGTAATGGGTACAGCTGGTGCAGTATTCCGCTAACAATCATTTGTTTGTTTTGTATGTGCGTATTCCACGAAAGTCTTGTATCAAAAGTGAGTCCTAGGTATTTGGCTGTCGTTTTCCATTCTATGGGTTCGTTGTCTACTGTAAGTTGGCTTGGGTTTTGTCTTCGTCGTCTTGTCACAAAGATCGCTTGCATTTTTTTTTGCATTAATACGAACCTTCCATTTCTGGAAGTAATCCATCAGTGTATCTATGTAATGTTGGAGATTGTTGGCTATAAATTCAGCCTGTCGGGATGTGTAGTAGATGCAGATGTCATCTGCAAAAAGGGAGATTTTCGTTGTGGGCATCATCGGGATATCTGCAGTATATAAGGTATACAACAGTGGTGAGAGTAGAGAGCCTTGCGGGACTCCGGCTTCTATTGGTCGTGTGCTAGAGAAGTGGTCGTTAGTACGAACTGAAAAGGTTCTGCCCTCAAGAAATGATCCAATCAATTGTATAATGGGTTTTGGGATGTTAAAATCGTACATTTTTACGATAAGACCCGCGTGCGAGATCTTATCGAATGACTTGGAAACGTTAAACATGACAGGGCCTGTTGATTTCTTTTGATTGAATCCAGTTATAATCTGCTGTATCAATCTGGCTAGCTGTAGCTCGGTGGAGTGGTGGGACAATGGATTTGTCAGTGACTACTTTTTCGAGTCGTGAAAGTACAAGCCATTTAACTAGCTTCACGATCGTGGATAAGAGGCTGATTGGTCTCCAGTTTTGCGGAACGATGAGGTCTTTGTGTGGTTTTGGGACCACCGTAATTGTTGCTTTTTTCCAGCGGCTTGGCAAATTATATGTTCGGAAAATCGCATTGACAATGTCCGTTATCTCTTGGATTTTGTTGTCTAGTAAGTGACTGATGCAGATATTTGTTAACGTGTCTAATCCTGGTGATTTACGTTTGTTGAGCCGAGCTACTAACTGCTTAATCTCTTCTAGGTCCGTGGGGCGGATCTCTTCCTCTGTTTGGGTGGCTGTCTCTAAAATGTTGGTGGCTCTTTCTTCAATCTCTTCTTCCTGATCGTATTTCTCTGGATTTGTTGCGTTCTCTTTGAATTGCAGTTCCAATATGTCTGCAAAAGCCTCTGCTTTTCCCTCGTTGCCGTATTTGAGGCCATTAAAGCCATAGATTGCTGGTATTGCGACTTTTTTCTTCTGTCTAAAATATTTAGTCATTCTCCAGAAATTGTTGTCTCCTGTTTTCATACTTAGAAGGAAATTTTCCCACTGTTCGTTTTTGAGCAGTGAGATCTGTTGGCTGATATGGTTTGTGATACGGTTCACTTCCCGTCTTGAGCTGGGATCTCCAGTGCGTCTAACTCTTCTCCTTATTCGATTTCTTTTGTTGATCAGCTCTTTAATGTTCTTTAAGAGCTCGAATGCGTTATAGCCCTCTATTGGGGTCTTTGTGGTGAATTCTTCCTTCACTTAGGCTATTTTTGTTTTCAATAGCTCTATCAATGTCACTGGCTGTTTCGAGAGGTGGCAGCGGGATCTCGGTTGCCAACGCGCTCTGAAAAGCCTGCTAGTTAGTTTTAGATTCGAATTTTAGGGGATCGTCTATGTAGACGTCTTCTATTAGAAAGAGTGCGGGCTTATGGTCGTATGAGAGTTCATTTAGTACAGTGGTCCGCACATTGTGCTGGAAATCCAAGGAAAGACATGGTTGTTGGTTATCTCAAAGTGGGTAGGCTCATTTGGAATATGCGGGCTAACCTGTTTGTCCATGACAAACTTTTTTAGCACTCTTCCCGCTCTGTTGCCGCTCCTGTCCCCCCAGAGTCGGTGGTAGGCATTTAGATCTCCCGCTATAAACACTGATCATTCCTGATCAAGCGTTTTGGAAAGCTCTGGGGTAAAATGGAGTGAGCCTGGGGCTTTATAAACAGAAATTACCACGAACTCAAAAGACTGAGTGTGAACTTTGATTGCTGTTGCCTCTAGTTGGTTGCGGCTGGGGATGGTAATATGATGGTGGCTGATATTTCCTTTTACGAGGATGGCGATGCCACCTCCTCTGCCAGTGAGCCTATCATTTCTATAGAAGTGATAGATATTAGTTTTGCCCATACGTTTTAGCAATGCCTAAATGGATTCAAAACTTGCCATCTAATGTATGGACCAATTTCGGATTTCAGTCAATTTTAATTACCACAGTCATAGATGACTTTGAAAACATGAGATGAAATACATACGCATACACACACAAACACTCATAAAGAAATACGATTTCAGCTTGTCATAAATATTCGAGCAAATCAAATTCCTCTACCTGAATAAAGTTTATGGTCATTGCGTATATCGGTTACATATTACAGCATCGCTCCAACACTTCTTAAGGCTCCCATAACGTACCGAAATTGAGTGCTCTAACTTTCGGTCAAACGCGAACACTATGTGTCTTTTCCCGTTTCCACATCCCGTTTGCAGTCCTTGCCATCAAATTTCATCCTTCGTATGCCATCGTAAAAGATACTGCAGTCAGGCATTTGTGCATGCATTTTTCACATGCTTCCATCCGCCATAAATAAACGAGTGACTATATATCTGTATCTATGCTAGTGCATATCAGCACACACGAAACTATATATATGTATATATATGTATATATATATATATATATATATATATATATATATATATATATATATATATATATATATATATATATATATATATATATATATATATATATGTATATAGGCCATACTATCTCGTAAAATACTCGTTGACTACTATTGTGATACTCAACCCCCACACACAATTGTGCTCAAAATCGAACAGCACATTCAGCATGGAAACATGCAAAAATACGAAAAATAAAAGTACAAATAAATGTTCCATACGATTCGGCTTGCGACGAAAGGCAGTATAGTAGTCAAGCTAGCTAGCTTAAATAGCAATAACAACAGCAACGATTCAAAGCACAATCCAACGAACTAGTGCTATGAATTGTTTCCGACTTTTAAAACGGTCCGGTCCGCGCCATGATCCGTTTTTCCAGGCTTGGGCATTCATTGTATCCCATTTTCTGTCTTCTCCTGTACACACAAACACACACATTATTCCCATTGCAACGTTTAACCATTGCTTGGATTGAAATAATTATGACTGCCACTTGACCAAAATGACCAGTATGTTCAACGGAACTGGCATTACATTTTCCCATGTTCGCCATACCATTTGAAGACATAGTGGGAATCTTAGGCACGCATTTGAGTGCCGGCGGACTGGATGGGTTTGGGTTGGGGGGATTGAGTGCTGGCGAGGACCGAGGACCGAGGACCGGTGGGATTGGCTCAGAAAAACCGGCGACGACGATGAAAACGAACACTATCACACTATGCCAGGCACATTGGCCAGACATATTCCGTACGACCGACCCACTCCTGTTGTTCTGCACCACGCATCACCGATTCTGATTCCTCGGCTGAAACCAAGTAAACAACATTGGGAAAGGACTTTCTCTTCAGCAGACTGTATGATTCCGTTTCCATTTTTCGGTTTCTGTATTTCGTTAGTCCGCATTGAACGGGGCGTATGTGGATATACGGAGGACTTAATATGTCACGAGAGTGAGGACGGATGGATTATATCCGTTGCTGCCTGCTCACACTACGGACCCTAGTAAGGGCTATAAGAGCACGAGTTGTCGACTGGTACGACTTAAGGGCAGACGCCTATGCTTGCCATTTCACGAAATAGCCTGGAAGACAATTCGCACTGTCCAAATATAATTCTGAGTAGAAATATCGAAGGTGGGGACAATGAGGTTGTTGAAAGCGAATAGTGAAATCATAGTCAAGAAAGATGGGTCCCATTCACCTTTTTAGTTTGGTAGCTGATTATTGCTGATTCTTTCTGAACGAATTGTTGCTGGTAGGAGGCAAATCGACTATAGTACTTCTTGATTTAATTTAGAGTAGTTTGATGCAGCCATCTGCGGGTCGTTGATGAGCAATGCAAAGGACCGAATTCTCATAGCTTCAAGCATCGACGAAACGAAAGATTAAGGTGAAGCCAGGAGAGAAAAAAAAACGAAGCGAAAAATTCCCATACGACAACGAAGACGACAACGACGACGACAACGAAATGAATCTCAACTCGCCCTTGTTGTTCGTCACTTTGCCGTTCGCCTCCCTTCAAGGCCATAGCCATCGAGGAACACTATAGGACGTTTCGTCCGTTCTCGTGTTGGTGTCTAGGTGCAGGATTCTAGCTATGGCGTCACGGTGGAGCCAGAAACAATCGATCGTATCTGAATGTCGGAATGTCTGAACATAGTTTCTGGAGAGAAGAATATGTATCCATACACATAGGTATATTTAAAGTCAAGTCGGCAAAAAGGATTTCGGAATGACTGAAAAATTGCCATGCTGCTTCTCTATATGGTTGTAGCTTTCTTGTCTCCTGGCACCATATCGATATTTCTCCAGAATTGTAGTACTGTCGTATCCCCGTGCCGTGTCATGCTTTACTATCCGGTCTTCTGGTTGACTCGTTCAATCTGTATTCATTGTATTTTTAAATTTTTTTTTTTTTATATGTTTTTGAATGCAACCCCAATAGCCTAAAACGTATCACTTAATTTATGTATCTTGAGCGATACTTCATCGCATTATTAGCTAATTACACAGCAGAAACTAGCCCAGCAAACATTGCATATAGATTTTAATTGTCTCAAACTGATTACGATTTGTTTTAAGCTCTATATCTGCCCCGCTGCAGTGCATTCAATGCAATGTCACGTGGAGAAATTTTTGTTTTGTTTTTGACAGATTTATGGTTTTTGTTTTGTTTTTTTTTGTAGATTTCGCCAATATGAGAATGTAATAAGTGTAAAAATGATTTGAAATAGGTTGAAAATGAAATCAAAAGGCTGAAATTGAATGTTATTTACTCATAAAGTAGGAAAATTGTTGTAAGTAATTATAGCGCCCAGTGTGGTCGATGTAACACAGGATTTCATGAATATTGATAATTTAATGGTAAAAACCCTCAAAACTATCATTTAATGTTGATAATTTACAGTAGCCAATTACTTTATCTATGTGAGCGTAACTTTGAATCGTTCTGCAGTCTTTAGTTTTTGAAATCAGTTTTTTGTTTTGCTCGCGAATTCTAAACCTAATTTTCAGAAGATGCTAAATACTATTTGTTTTTGTTTTTAATTATAACAAAATATCTTTAGCCCGTTAGAGCTCGTGTAGTGTAGCGAATAGAGCAAGGTCTTTTAGTGTTTGGGATCCCTGGTTCGAATCAACGAGTTTCGGACTAGAGACCGCACACCGAACTTTAAGTTCACCTAGTTTCGAATAGGTATCTTAGTTAAATCCGAGGTAAAGTAAATCGTATTCACGCGTTGATTGTAAGCTTGTAAATGAAGCTCTCAAGCAGCTGAGCCCAAAAAGAGCTGTTATGAAACTACTTTACTATATCTTTAGCCCTTTGGTGACAGTGGTTGGTATTTTTAAAGGAATTTCTAGGTACCTCAATTATTCTAAACAGCACAATATTGAAAAGGCAGAAGTATATATAGGTGAAAATCGATAATGTATTTTGGCTTGATTAGGATAATGTTTTGAAATTTAGTTGTAATGCTTCTTAAAGTAGGCAACTAAAAAAAATACCTAAAACTAGGCAACAAAAAATTAGGAAAATTTTGAATTTTCATAGTTATATCCGTTAATTACGAAATTGACAGAATACATTAGCAGGCACAAGAAATAACCATAAATGTGCGGGTAACTCTGAAGCTACGGCAGTTTCGTAAACAAAAATCCTTCAAATCAACGACCCTCCCGAAAAATCTTCTTGTTTTGTTTTAGTTTAGGAAAACAATAAATTTTGTGCCTTGTCTGCACAGTTAAATTGAAGTTTTCGAAAATGCTAATTGCACAAGAACGATAACCCTTCAACCAAATGATCTGTTTATGAATTACGACCCAATAGTCAGATTCGAATCAAAATCTACAGGATCAAGTATTATAGAAGTGTTTTAAAAAATGCAGGCAACCCTGGACCAGTGATGCTGTCTTGTCAAAATCGTTCAATAAATAAAAGCTGTAACTTTCGATGCAGTCATCATTATATAACGACATTCACACAGTAGATGGACCTTAGTCTTAGGCAAAATTTAATAGAATTTCGGTAGAAAAATTAGTTGAAGGATGCTAGCTATGGTGATTTTTGTGAGTTTTGTTTTGTCATAATGCGGTGAATGTAAGCGACACATGTTTAAATATCGAAAATTTTCGCAAATTCGTGCGAGCGATAAGCCTTGAATTATTTTTGCCTCGTCTGACTTCGTGAATGGAAGCCAAATCATCAGATGTGCTGACCTTAACACGAAACAGATTTGATACATTTTTTGGTTGAGGTGGTAGCATACCGTTACCAGTATGCAGGATGATCGTCTCGAACCGTCATCTGATAACCAGAGGAACAGATGGGCTTGAAGCATAAAGGCTGCCGTTCCAAAGCCGAATGACCCGGAACGGAACGGAGCAGAATAGAATACCAGTGTGTATCTTGTGGGTTCCAATTGGTCTTTCGGTAATTCTCTTATCGAGAAAAACATTTTTTTTTCTGGTCCGTAAAATGAAGAACGGTCTCTTTTGGTTTTAAGTGGCTGATGCCCGGAATGTTTTCTTTCCTTCCCATTGACTGCGATTGAATCAAAAACGAGTCGGTGGTGGAGAGCGATTCGATGATAAAATAGCTTATTTTTTGGAAATTTTACCAAGAGCGACGCAGCGAGAGAACAAAGAGTGAGTACGAGCAGTGCTGCCACTTTGGATACCTTCGTATCATTTTGGATACGAATCAAATTTGAAAAATCCAGATGATACCATGATACGCTGTCCCCAAAGTGGATACTTTGCTCGTCAATTTTAATTTACCTGCACAAAAACGTGTGTTCATAACAATTACTTTTTTTTCAATTTTCATTACATTATATTTCAAATAGAAAAGTTTGACTGCACAATTTTATCATACTGCTATATAAATGAAAGTAGCAACATTTCCTTTCGAAAAAGTTTGGCGTTGTATTCAAAGTGGGTATAAACATGATGTGACTCAAGAAACGGACAAGAAAGAAAGTAGCTCAGGAAGTATCAAAAATGTACAATAATTTATATAATAATTTATAATGTACGATAATTTATATAGAGCTGAGTAGGTGAATTCTTCTAACCCTCAAAACGCATAGGCCGCTGCTGAAACATATTTTATTCTAAAATTGAATGCACTTCCCATCTTACCTAAGAGTTATGCAGCAGTGTTTAAGAAGTTTCGAATGATTTCGTTGCAAAGTTGCAAAATCCTTCCCAAAATCTTAAGCAGCTCCTCAGTTGAAAATGAGATATTCTGAATGATGGTGCTGAGCTCGTAGCTTGCTCCATTTGTGCCTCCAAAAGAACGTTTAGAGTACCTGCGCTCAAACTAATCTAAATGCCCTCAGGGTTCATGATGCACAACATAGCGTTCGGTGTCCTGCTTTAAACCTCACGAAGGTGCTTTGCCTCACTGATACTCCCCACATTTTCACAGAAAGATCTCCATGAGGCCCTCTTTGCCTTGCGTACGGCATATTTAAAAGCCCTCAGCTTCGTTTTATATAGCGACAAATCATTAGATTTTTCAAGCTATTGAAATCCTTCCTACATTCTCTTCGCTGGGTGCTGATCTCCATGATCTCCGGCCAGCCACGTTGAACGATATGAACCTATTATCGGGGAATGAACACTCTAGCAAAACCCTCTAGTCACGGAGAAGATGCGAGTGCCGCCCACTTCCCAAGGTAACGTCATGAACTTCTTTACGGTTTGAGTAAAAGAAGATCGGTTCGCTGCTAGTATTGGCCATGAAAAGGTGGTGAGCAATGACGAAATCAAAAAGTTTTTCACCTTGGCCATTTGAGTAAGAGCTACCCTCTACTTCATTATTAGCATTAGAGTCAGCCCTTAGAAAAAGATGTACACAAATTTTCATGGCTTTAGTCACAACACCCTTGACAATGTCGCATAGATGGCTAGTGACATGATCATGTAGCAGGAAACAAACCAGCATGACCTTTGATCGATTTCCACTGCAACAGCCATGTTATCTTTGTCACAGAAATTGTGTAGTAAAAGGACGTTAGTGGTTTTCTTGACAACAATATAGACACGTGGCTTGTGTAAGCCGTCAGGTACTATCAGTATGCATCCATTGGTATGTAACCCGCAAACCGGTTGTTCGCAACCCATGGTTCTTGGATTAGGATTAGCTCTTTCTCTGTCCTAGACAAGCGGAGAAGCAGGGCAGCTGATGCTGCTTTGGTATGATGTGGATATCTGCAGTACCTTCACCATCATTCGTTGTTGATAAGGGTAAGGTCGAACTCCTCCCCCTCGGACATATAAGTTGCCCAAGCCCATTCCTCTGCATCCAGAGTCATGAGGTCCAGGCAGCTACCCAACTCAGAGGTAGTCCCGACGCTGACCCCATCAACATAGAGGTTTCCGCATCCAATTCTTCCTCAAACGTCGCCCTCAGACAGGTGGCAGTCCCCTCTTCAAGTAGTTCCCCGGTCATTTGAGCCACCTATTTTGAGTCAGGCTTTATATTTATCGAATCTTCTGAAATAGAGCTCTTTGGCCTGTCCCTTCAACAGATTCGTAGAGCCAATTTCTCGACTCTGTATCTGATAACACTCTTACAGGGCATCTAAAACCGGCAGTGCTTCTTCATTTACAATGAAAACGGCCTTCTGTCGATTATCTACTATGAGCAGAAAATTTGAAACAAATATATTTTTAGCTTCTGCCGAGTTTTATGCATATGATTTGTTAAAAGCTGAATGTGATTTTTTGATTAAAATTTTGATATTTCTTAAAAATATATGTTCGATTTTACTATATGCTGTGGTATGAATCGCCGCTTTATGTTAAATATCGAAAATGACATTTTATATTTCCGACAAAAATGGCTGTTCAGAGCCACGCAGAGCTATTATACCAAGGTATCAATTTGATACGCATTGCTAGAATTGTGGGTACGATGGATACGTTTTTCTTACTAATTTTGTCGAATTTGGATACGATATGAAAGGTATCACCCTTAACTGAAGCGGCAGCACTGAGTACGAGCATTCGTTGGTCGTTTCTTACTGAGATTTTTTTTCTTTTGAAAATTTCAATCCTCACAGAAACACATTGCTGTTTTCAGCTGATGCTATATTTTAGCTTTGGAGCGTCGGTAGAGTGATGACCGATGATTAGGTCATCTGATCGCTCTCCACAAGTTCAGCTTACCGTGCACTGAACTTGTGTCCTTGTGTCTTAGCAGAGCTAAGAATTTTTATGTGACAAACATATTTAAATCTGATTTAAACCTGGTAGATATGATTTAGTGGTAAGCTATAATAAATCCGTATCGAAAATATAATGTTCTATTTTGAAATAAAAAAAAAAATACCTACATAGAGAATGTATAGACGCAATATCCTAACTATATTTAAAAAATAGATAATTTCATTGAAGGTTTTATTTTTATAGATTTTGATTAATAATTTTATCATCACTAAGACATTTCGTCTAATTCAAATACAGTTTGCTAATGTAAATCATCCAATGATACTTTCTTGATTTGCACTTTAACCGTCTTCAAGTCAATGTTTTGTTGCTGTTGTTGTTGTGCTTGATTCAATTCAAAGCAAATGTTTTTTTATTCATAGTCATCACAAAAGCTTGAAATTTCCCACAAATTATTTAATAATAAAAAAACGCTTTCGTAGACGGAAAAGGACAACAAAACATCCGTACCCCGCAGATCAAACACCAAAAGCCGTAAATTCAATAGGGGAGAAATTGTTAATCTGTTCAGACACAGGGTAAATAACAAGCACCATTGTCATCATCATCATCATCATCATCATCATCAATACTATTAACATCATCACCTCACCACCGCCACAATTATCACCCTAAACCACACAGGGTAGACATATATGACATAAATTGGAATGCAGCAAGCATATTGTCTACACATGTCTACAACACGAATCGGTAACAGACAACGAAGGGTGATGATGGTGATGATAAAAGTGGCACTTGCTCATGTCGCGACATAACCACTTGACACAAACTTATATGTTCTGACACCTAGCCCGAAAGCGATGTCCTTAAGAATTTCTCTTATTAACGGTATTAATTGCCACGCGGCGGTAGATATGACTAGACTTAATTGATGCTGCCGATGTGACAAGCTGGGCCGAGATGAGGCTAAGGCAGAACAGGGGCCAGACAAGGATGAGTTTTTAGATTTGGAATTGTGTGCTAGAATGTTGACTTGCTGGCACGACATCATAGGCCTCCACCAGGTATGTGCACATGTTTATTTTTTTTTGTTAAGTTGCACCTTCGCTTTGAAATTGTATCTCGACGGAGATGACGTCGAAGCGACCTGTGGAGAGCAGGAGTATTGCACCGGGGAAAAAAATTAAAAAAAAAACAAGCGAGAATCACGACTGTGTGATTCTATCGAAGTGCATTCTGCAATGAAACTACATGGCATGGAGCAGGAAAAAGTGCAGAAAATAGCTCTAAGGGTTTTGCAATGGAGAGTCGGAAATGAAAGGCTAACGCAAGAACTGGTTGCAAGGATGTGTCGTTGTGGTGCTAGAGAGCCTTTGACGTTGGCTTTCTGAATCATGGCCTCGTCATGCAGATTTGCGGAAGTCTCGAGCACCAGGCGGCTTCGTATCATTCGTGGGTAGGTACGATACTATACTGGAGAGTATGCAGTGAATTATTTTTTTGACGTTTATTTTTTTATGTGTGATGTTCTTTTGCTTTGGACATTATTCCTGCGATTGACAATTGAAGTCTAGACAATTCAAGATGACTAAGCTTGTTGGATTTGCATACTACATGATTAATTCTAGACGAGCACTCAGCTATTTTTGCTGCAGGCTATTCTACAAGTATATAGAAGATTTGACTGACTTTTTGTATACACTTTTTGCAGTAGTTTTTGTAGCCGAATGAATGGAATATTTTTGAACTAAAAGCTTACAATAAATTGTATACTACATGGATTGGCATAGCTAGAATGAATATGGATGCTGATTTTACAGTTTATGAACAGCCAGAAAGCTGAAGAGCTGCCAAATTTTGATAACTCAATCAGTACGTGCAATCAAAGCGAATTGTGTCCCTTTTCAGCGTAATGGAAAGACACCTGCCATTAAACATGCATTATACATTCGAAGCAGCATTGACCAGGGATTTTCGATTCTATACTTTGACCACCGCACTGCAAATTTCCCCCGAAGTTAAATATCTTCCTGACAGACTATGAATGCATTTTCTACTTTCAAGTGAGACGCGGAAAAAAACGAGACCACGATATACTTCAGCTTGTCTGCCTTTATGAGTGGACCAAGACACATGTGACCAGACCTACTAGATACTAGTTTGTAGTCTGGAAACTATTGATCCCGGTTAAATTTATCGCAAAACACATGCCACATTTGTTCTTTGCTCTCCCTTAAAGTTTCTCTCAGCGCTTTTTCTACCTTGTTCCTTTCTGCAATCGGTTTCGGATGCTTCCGAATCGCTGAGCTCGACACTGGTACCCTAGAACTCTTCGCCTAGCTTACGTTATCTTTTCGGTCTATCAATAAACTGAATGTTTCCTACTTATCCTACTTGACATGCGCTGCCTTGACCAAAGCGCTCAAAAGTAATACTAACAAAAGATACTAAAGAAAATCGATACGAAATGGCTATTTGTGTACCCAAAATGGCTATCTGTATGTGAGTTAGCCTTTTTAATACACGCACAACATTGCTCTCTCACAAAAATTCCGCTTAATGCACCCCTTTCTACCGCACTCACAACCAAAAAGCCCTAATGCTGTCTCTTATTTACGAAAAATGTGAGGGATATTAGATCGGGGTAAAATCGTGCAACGAGCAACACGAAAAGAAATGTCAATGTCAGTTTGATTAGTTTCGGTGAATCAGAACATTGACTTTAAGTCTAAATTTCTCACAAAAAATTTTGAAATTGTTGGGCGTGTACCGTAGAAACATAAATCTACGTGAGTGCGCAATAAACTGTGTCGGTTTCCCGAATAAATTAGCGGTCGAAAATTCCAATATAGTCCGAGAGTGAAGTGCCGCGTTCCAAGCTGCAATAGTAGCCACAGAGGTGCTTTGCGGGGATATCGTATTTTGGGTAAATGAAAGTAGCCTTTGGAATCAATTTCGTCTTCTTAGTTGATTTCATTTACAAAAAAACATTTTAATCTTCACTCGCCGGATGCCGCAAAAGAAATGTCAAACGACATTCAAAATGGCGGTCTCTCGTGGTTTTTACATTGTCGTTACCATATGAACTGTGTAGCAGTGACGGCTCGTAGCATAAAAATTTGGGTCGGCCAAAACGGAAGTTATATTTCATAAGTTTAATTTTTTGTAAAGCAAATAAAATTTGATCTTCGTACAAAAATATGTTCCAATGAAAACCACGAAATGTGCTTGAGCATTGTCGTCAAGTGAGAGAGAGAGGATGTAAGTGGGGAGGAGAAAGACAAGTGCATTAAAACCTAATGAGTCTGAAAAAAGTACGTCTCTAAAATTAGCAAACAAGCGCAAAGGTTAATTCTCAAAAGCGTATACAATAACATTTTTGATATTCATTCTTTCATATCATGCTTTATACACAGCGAAATAATTGATTATTTCAGTATAAAAAATATCGTTTTTCTTCAACTAATTTTCCTTATTTTGCTTTTAATGACTAAGTATTGGAACGACATTGAGCTTCAAGCCAACTGTATTAAAAACTAAAAAAACTTTTTTCAACTGAAAATTTGCTTATCTTGTCACATCGTACCAAAGACATTACTAGTTTTCCAAATTAAAAACTGTTCATTATGCATTTCACAAATTAGTTATTCACAACAACGATTAATGTCAAATTAATGTCCAAATCATATGTCCAATTTTTGTTTTATCCTATAAAGTTTTATCCTATAAAAAGATTATTATTTTCAACCACCTTTTTTACTTGTATTATTTTATTTCTACACCATCTCCACTGCTCACTTTTCAATAAAAACACTTTCCAAAAACCACTTTATAACAGCTTAATGCTGTATAATAACTACACTTTCCTACATAAAACATAAAATCGATAAAAAATATTTATTTTATTTGACCAGCATACATCAAGATTGACTTACTACTTTTACATACACTACCTTTACATACACTATGTACATACGCGGTAAGAAAATTCGTACTTAACCTTTTTCTATTCATGCAATGCTATTTAACAGAAAATGAATCTCTTCACGAACAGAAAGCATCCCAAGATCGCCTAAAGAGTAACATAACAGAGCGTCTACGCTACATACTGTTGTTAGCCAGCAAATTGCGGCTGGCCGCAGAAATTTTTGCATTGCCTCATCTATATGCGGGGTGTAAAATTCGTTACAAAACACCCAACTAAATAGCTAGTATGAAAATGTTGTTTTGAACGGAGGCTATCTGCAGAGTTTGGAGTATCGTAGACTGTATCAGACACGGCCAGTTTGGTTCGGGCCGCAATCTCGGCCGTGTATTTGCTTGATTTTTGCTTGTACTCGCTGGGTATGATGCGGCCACCGCTTCGTTGGGTGTATGATGCATCGTACTCGTATGTACATATGTTTGAACGGAATGATGTATGTTGAGAGAGAGTATGTTGGCCGTCGTGGGAACGATGCACTTGATTGATGTTTTGCTCAAGATAGTCGCTTACACAAACCAGGATTGAGGCAAGATTGAAATGAAAACGGTCGAATGCAAACGGGTCGTTTATTCGTTTACACTAGACTATTTCGATGTAACTTTAGTTTGGTCGGAGATTGTGTACGCGGCGTATGAAAAACTTAAGATTGAATAAGGCAGATATAATTAAGAAGTAGAAGTAGAATTAGGAAGTTGTAGTTGTATAGTGCTTAACATTATTTATTTATCTTTCTTATTTTGGGTGATATTAGTCAATTCTTTTGGTACGGCCGGGCCGACCCTGCCGCCCCTGACGAGCCGCCACTGCTGTGTAGGTTACACACCCGTACTTCAATCTTACACTAATAAGCAGAAAGTCGAAAATTTGACCTTTTCTCTTGTTCCACCTCTAATCCATTCTCTCTTATACCTGTGGAAAAAACACTCGAAACCACAAGTGACACAGACAGAGCAATTAGCACTCTGACAGCTAAAATCAAGTAGGCAAAAGGAGGCTACGCTTGCGAACTCCCAAGAGACATAAGAGATAAGAGGAGGAACAGAATACAGAGAAGAGCTAGCATTAGAACGGAAAAAACCAGCTTACAAACACCATCAGCTGTCGGATCTCACAATTGCGCAATCAAAAGTGTGGTGACTTTCTTAACAGCATGGAGTCTGGGTACAGCAATTACTGGCGCGTGACAAAATACTTTCGCCACGAAAATAAAACCGTCGTGCCCCCCATACATGGGCCATATGGGCTAAAGTTTAAACCGTAAAGTTTAAAAAAGAAAACCGTTCTCTGATGTATGACCTTAGCGAGAATGAGGAAGTTTCTGAGTCTGTTGATCGTCTCTTTGCTTCTGTGCCAACAAGAGACTCTCAAATCAAACCATCTGACTTCGGAGAGATCAAGCGAATTGTAAATGGGTTAGAAAAGCGGAAATCACCTGGGCCAGGTTCTATTGGCAACGGACGGCTAAAATATTTCCCCGACAACACACTGAAAGCCTTGACGAACATAACCAACGCCATATTTTATACCGATTATTACTGTGGTGCCTGAGCCAGGCAAAGACCTTCGATTCCCACAAAAATGGAGGCCAATAAGTCTCCTGTCCTCCGTAGGAAAAATCGCTGAGCGTCTTCTTCTCAACCGGCTAAATGAGATGAAAATCCCGGAGTTACAATTTGGCTTTAAGCCACTACATTTCACTGAAATTCAGCTTGCAATATTGATACAACACATACGTACAGGGCTCAACTAAAGAAAATCAACGGATTTGGTCATGTTTTTGATAAAGTCTTGCATGCGTGACTAATTTTCAAACTGCAGGCACTCCAAATACCACTACCGTTCATACAACTCATTGCATCATTTCTCCAGGGCAGAACTTTCTGCGCTAGAATTAACTACCACCTCTCGACAATGTGGACAATAAAAGCTGGAGTCCCGCAAGGTTCAACACTCTCCTCAATTTTGTATAGTTTGTACACATGAGACATCCCCGCGATTCCCAATGCAAAAGTACGCCAATGATACATGTATATTCTATATCTCAAAGCACGCAGAAGCTACATCTTCAAACCTGTAAACCTACAAAGACATGTTATTGGACTATTTCCAGAAATGGGAAATCCAAATAAACGTTGAGAAGACGCAAGCCATCTTCGTAACGAGACGACACAGACAACCACCACCACCACAACTAATAGTCGACAACCAGACGATAGACTGGCAAAGGACAGCCAAATAATTGGAACTTTCTTTTGATGACAGATGTTCATGAACCAAACCAGTGAGGTAGTAGAAGTGTAGATGACATTGACGGTATAACTTTCCCATTAGCCCCTTCGATTCTCTCGCGCACAAAGCATGTTAAAGCAGCAGTTCCGTTCATTGTCAAATTGAAGGAGAACTACTTGGATTTGACCAGATTTGACAATGAACGGAAAAAAAATTACTACCATCCCCTTCAATGTAAATCCTATGGGCAGGTCCACTCCATTTCTACTACATCACTGGACTAAACACATAATTGACAAGAGACAAACAATTAATGGAATATTGAGTAGATTACAACCATTAACCAGACCAGACAAACTGAACATGACTAACAAAATGCTACTGTATAAACAAGTATTAAGACCAATGTTAACTTACGGAAACACTGGGTAGTATCAGACTTGCAAGATAAAAAATAAAACCTCGCCCTGAGAAAAATATTTAGAATTTCATGATATGTTAGAAATACGGACATACATAGAGAACTGACCCAATCGACCCGATCGACATCTACATACGTGATGAAACATTAAAACTATTTGACAGATTAGACGGAAACCCTAATGTGCCAAATAGATATTGGCCGAGCCCATGCGAGCCGAGTGTGTGGGCGGTCCAGATGAGCGACTTTGACAGGTGTCACAGGCGCTCGTGCCACATCCGATCGGAATGGATGTTGAGCACGAGCCAAAGCGATTCGAGACGAGCTGTCAAATGCCGTCCACATGTTGGCGGCCTCGTCTGACTTCGGCTCGCCTGGCCTCGGCCAATATCTATTTGCTACATAACAGTACCATCTTTCAACAGCCGGCCGCCTCTGCAAAAAGGACAACAACAACTGCCTCAGCAGCTCATTCCACAGCAGCTCATTTCACAGCAGCTGCAATGTCATTCTCCAATGGCGTCTTCAGTGTCGTCTCCTGGTCCCACACTACAACCTGTTAGTGCCAATGATGACGATTCTAATGGTCTTAAATCTTGCTTTCTCGTGTTGGGGCTGATACATCTGTGGAGGACTTGAAGGTGTATATGTCTTTGAAGCTTGAAAGAGATGTCAACGCCCCTTGCAAGAAGCTTACGAAGGATTTGGACAGCAGCCGTATTGTGAACTCTTTCTTGCTGACGTTTTCGATTGAACTAAGCGTGATTGGGCGCCGTGATTTCTGGCCTCCGGGTGTTTTGGTTAGAGAATTTGAGCCCCGACAGCGAAGAAAATTTTCGGAAAACTCCGGTCCGGGTCCCGCCAATTTAATCAGTTCCTGTCTGCCTAAAAATCAACGTTTTAACCTCTATTACCAGAATGTTCGTGCAAATTGGTGCAAATCAAGCTTGCCTTATAATTGCTTCCAATGATTTTGTCTGTTTGACAGAAACTTGGCTTTCTACAGATCTTTTTAGTGATGAGTTCTTTCCCCTGCATAATGTTTTCAGACATGATCGCAATAGTGATTAATCGAATAAAACAGACGGTGGTGGAGCCTTAATTGCCATTCGTAAATCTCTGTCTAGTTCACTTTGTGCTGGCTTCGTGGTGTCTCATCCTGTTGAGTGCGTTGCTGTTCGTATTTCCCTATCACACAACGTTTGTTTATTACTTGTATCTGTATATGTACTTTGTAGTGCATCCCTCTCCACGTTTGAATGTTTTTATAGTGGGCTGTTTGATTGTATTATGTCTTACTATCCACATTCTCCTATTGTTGTTTGTGGTGACTTAAACTTGCCTTCTATTGAATGGGGCCTCTCGTCTTTACCCATTTTGTATACGAATCACTTTCCATTTCCCTCTCATAAATTCTTTCATTTTGTTCTTTATCCCAGTTTAATTACATTCCAAATAATAAAATCCATTGTTAGACCTTGTTTTTTCTAATTTTCCTTCTTCTTATCTATCTATTTTCGCAACATCCTTTCCTTACGTTGATCCTGACCCTCATCATCCCCCCCCCCTTTCCATTGATTTTTGTTTATTGAATATTCCACGCACCAAAAGCATAGTTGTGCCGTCTTTCAACTTTTTTAAGGCAGATTATGAACTAATTGCTGCTGAACTCCTCCTTATCAATTGGTTTTCTTATTGAAATCAATGATGCTGTTTCTTGTTACTAATGTTCGAAGAACAGTAGTATTAAAATCACTTTGGGCAAAAATTCATATTTCTATACCTATATAAGTTAATAATTTTGATACAAGGTTGTCTAAAAAAATATACTTTATTTAATTTGGTTCGATGTTACAAAGTGACTGAACTAGAATCTAATCTGCATTCCGAATTTATGCGATTTTGATGTGCAAGATTGCATTTTCCATAAATGTGGGAAAATGCATATTGTCGTCGTTCCCACATGATCACGTTGCTCATGTTGTTGTCGTTCCCATATGGTCACGTTGCTTCGAATTTCGTCTGGACATGAGGAATGCTGAGTTGGTGGATGGCAGGTGTTAAGTCTTCCCCTCTTAGATTCGATTGTCCTCAATCGTTAAAAGTATGGCAGGTTATTAAATCGTTGAGGTGTTGTGATGGAATTCGGAGAAAGATCGGGTACTGATGATGCAACAGGTTCATCTGGAATGGATGAATTTGTTACGATGATTTTTGGTGCTTTCGATTTTTTCAGGAGCCTCCAAGTGATGAATGATATGATTAAGCCAAATGATGCGGTGAGTGATCCATAAGATGTAACTTTGTGGAAATAGGTTTCGGATTCAAATTTTTGTAGCAGGTTGGTATTATTGATGAAAATTTCGCTCATGTTTTTCCCCGAAAGTAGATCTTTTTGCTTTTGTATTGCTGATGTTGGCTGAAGAATTGCAGGTAGCACCTCCAATGTGGAAAGTTCCTTCGATATAAATGTTCTACCGTTGACTTTGATGGTGGTGTTGTGGAATTTGACAACGAATGTTCCGTTGAGGTTGTGCATCGATCCTTCGACTTCCATAATTCCCGTATATTGATTCAGGAAGATTATTCCCAGCGATATTTCCTCGATTGATGGCAGCTTTTGACTATTGATGACTCGACAGGTGGCATTTAAACTTTTTAGTAGATTTGGAATGCAATCGGTTGTACTTATGTCTATTACATCGTTTTGATTACAGATCAGAAGGTTATTGAATGATTTGCAATTTCCCGTCAACCCATATATTTGATTCTTTAGCTTTATAATTTTCTTGAAAGGAATGTCGTATATTAAATTTTGTTTTTTTATTGGTTTTACTAACAATGTTTGGAACAATTCATTTGTGGTGATCGGGATGTTTATAATATATAATATGCATTGATTGTTTGTTATAATTTTGATTTCAGAAAAATCTAGAGCTTCTTCCACTGTTGAATAAGGCAATGCTTCTTTATCTAATAATTTAGTAGCTACTTTAATTTCTTCTTTTGATAAAATAATAGAATTTATTATGCCTGTTTTAGCCCAATGTATAGCGTAAATTATGTTGGTAAGGTCATCTTTTATAAATCTTAATCGAAACTGAATATCCATTACAAGACTATTTTTTACATCTTCGTTTGCTTTTAACATTTCCTGAATTGCATTTGTGATTTTTGTAATGTTGTTTATCCTGTCGTTATACAATCTATTTATGATAAACTGTTTATTATTGTTTTCTAGAATATTTGACATTTTTTGTTTGATAGTGACAAAATCTTCATGATCTGGGTTGCCGGCCAACCATTTCCACGCGGTACCAATAAAATCAAGCGATCTTTTCATTTGGCGCGGTTTCAAATTGTTAAGCATACCAGTGATCTGCTGTGCCTCGTGTTCTAAATAATGAGAAAGAGGGTGATGGCGAGTCGCAGGTAGGTTAAGTAAAGTGTTGATGTCTTCTATTAATGTCCAGTATTTTCCTAAGTCAACTATGTGGATCAGTTTAAAGTTTCCGTGCCGTAGTTTCGTATGTCCTAGATTGAAGGTAGCGATGTGAGCGTTGGAAAAATCCAAAATCTGGATATTTGCGAGAGTAGGGCAGAGGAGCCATCTGAAATAAAGTACCTATTAACTTTTAATTCTGTCTTTGTGTATGGTTTTCCCTGTTTCAGTTATTATTGTAGTGTTTTTGTTTTCCCTAACCGTTTCCTGACGGTAACGTGGGGTTAGTTTTGAGCCTAAACGTTTGTTTTGCCTAACATATACTATTTCTCCTACTTCATAATTTTTAACTGGCTGTCGCTTTTTGTTATGGTGTTCTAAATCCTTTTGCTGTTTCTGCGTAATTTTTTCAATGTTTAACTGCCTAACCTTTTCTAAATCTTCAGGACTCATATTGGGGCTTCTACCAAAGTAGAGTTCCACTGGTTTTTTCCCTGTGGTAGAGTGGATTGAATGGTTGTACTCGTTTACCGCTCTGTCCAAGAGTTCCTGAAAAGATCGTTGTGGACCATCTTTTCTAAGGCATCTCATTATTTCGCTTAATGTGGAGTGCCAGCGTTCGACTTGGCCATTGACTGTGCTTTTATAGGGCGGAGTTCTATAAACTTTTATTTGAAGGTCATCTTCCATCATTGATGTTAATGATATAGACGTCAGAGCACCTTCGTTGTCGATTACAACGTTTTCAGGCACACAGAAGAAGTAGAGAATGTCTAGTAGAGGCTGTTTTATGTCTTCGATTGATTTGGATGCGATTATTTTGGCTTGTGCGAGTTTAGTAAACTTGTCTATTGCGGTAAGAACTAATTTCTTCTCAGTGAGGAAAAGGTCGAGATGGACTGTATGTCCGGGATATTTGGGTATCGGAGTTGGGTTTAAAACAGGTTTATTCGGATGTCTATCATACTTGCTAATTTTACAGGTCGTGCAACGTTTTAGTAAATTTTTAATTTTGGAAGACATACGTGGGAAGTAGAAATTTTCCAGTAATTGAAGGCGATTCTCTTCTGCATTGCGATGAGCTCTATGGTGTATTGTTAAAATCTTTTCTTCCTGTTCTACATCGCTTGTGAGATCTTCAACCAGTTTTTGTGTAAACCTGATTCTATAATCACGAAAATGAGGAGGATATATTTCCTGTATTTTGCCCATAGTTTCTTCACTTGTTAGGAGTCCGTTGATCGTATCGGGGTTGAGATATCGTTTGAGGATGTTGATAAGGCTTGTAGTAGAGTATTTTGTCTTTATTATAGTGTGTCTTGTGTATTTGTCAAATGGATGGCTGATTTGGTAACTGTCTTCTTGGCCAATTTTAAGGATTATCTGATTTCGGAAGGCATTAACAGGAGTTTCTACAGTCGGTATGAGATTATGGGAGGAGCTATCGTCGCTATGTTGAGTTATGGTCAGAGAATTTATTTCGTTGTGTTGTGGGGGTCTTGATAAAGAGTCAGCAACAACATTTTCTTTGCCTGGCTTGTACTTCAGTTCGTAATTGTATTCCTCAAGAATTGCCTTCCATCGTTTCATTTTGCTATTTGTGTTTTTATTACTTAAAGCGTACGTTAGTGGTTGATGATCTGTATAGATAATGACTTTTCGGGATCCGTATAGGTAGCTTCTCAACGAATTTAGGGCCCAGATTATTGCCAGCATTTCCTTTTCATTTGCGGCATAGTGTTCTTTCGTTTTATCAAGGGTACTAGAGAGGAATGTTATAGGTCTATTGTTTTGTGAGAGTACGGCTCCGACTGCATATGTAGATGCGTCGGTAGTGAGTTCGAAAGGTTTATTAAAATCAGGATGGGCCAAAACTACTTCGTTTGAAATAAGTGAATTTTTAAGTTTGTTGAAGGCTCTTAGGGCATTTTCGTCCAGGTAAATCGGCTTGTTTTTGGAGAGATGTTTGGACACACGTCCGTCTTCCCCTCTTAAGAGGGATGTCAGGGGTTTTGCGATTTTCGCGTAATCGCGAATAAAGCGGCGGTAGTATCCTGACATTCCGAGGAAAGAGCGCAGGTCTTTTAGTGTTTTGGGAATAGGAAAATCGGCTATTGCTTTAACTTTTTTGGGATTGGTTTTTATCCCGTCCTTTCCAATGATATACCCTAAGAATTCTATTTCCTCGTGCAAGAACTCGCACTTATCCAATTGGATTTTTAAATTGGCTGCCTCTAAGATTTGAAAAATTCTTTCGAGATTCCTGAAATGATCTTCGTCATTTTTGCCAAATATAATGATGTCGTCTATATAAATATAGCAACTTTTACCTATTTCGTCTCGAAGAATGTCGTCCAAAGCTCGTTGGAAGATTGAGGGTGCATTCTTCAGACCAAATGGTAGCCGAGTGTATTCGAATTTTCCGTTGTTTATAGAGAAGGCTGTTTTTTCAATGTCAGATTCCTTGAGAGGAATCTGGTGAAAACCGCTTTTAAGGTCAATAATGGAGAATACTTCGTTTTTCCCTAGATTGGACAAGACTTCGTTAATCTCTGGTATAGGATAACGATCAGGAATAGTGATTGAATTAAGTTTTCGGTAGTCTACTACCATGCGGTATTTCTTTTCGCCTGAAGCGTCTTCTTTTTTTGGGACAATCCATACTGGAGAATTGTAGGGGGATCGTGATGGTCTTATAATCCCATCGGCGAGTAATTTCTTTACTTGTTCTTCAATTTCGTTTTTTAAGGCCATGGGATAAGCATATGACTTCGAGTATACGGGGCTGTTTGATGTTGTGCGAATTTCTCCTTTAACTTTTGTTGTAAAGGTCAATCGCTCATCAGGTTCAGTAAGAAGATTGGGGAATTTGTTAATGAGATTCATTAATTTGTTTGAGGCATTCGAGTTGAGGTGGGAGGTTCTAACGGTTACGTGATTTACGGTTTCCGAAAAGTGTTGTTTTAAGGGTATGCTTAAGTTCGGGTCAATTGTCATGTAGTTCTGTTTAGTATGAATGATGGCGTTTAATTCTTTTAGAGTATCGTTGCCAATGATACCGTCAAAAGAAATGAGGCTTGGTAGTATAAAAAACTTTAGGGGATGTGAAGATGGTCCGAAAAGTGGTATGTAGGCATGATGTGTAATTTTAACACAACCTGCTATAGATTTAGCGTAAAATTCCTTTTCATTACGATATGGGTACTTTATGTGCCGTGGCTGAATATAGTTCTTGTTAGAACCAGTATCAATTAGAAATTTTAATAGCTCTCCACTTCTTAGATTAAGTTGAAAATAAGGAAGCGAAGAGCGTTTCAGCCTAAAAAATATATGTCGTCAAGGTGTTCAGTTTCTTCTAGATTTGGGTAATTTGTCTCGTTTGTATTGTCAGGAGGCGTCGTGGTATTATGGTCGGGCTGTGGATGGTCAGAAGGTTCGGAAGGAAAAGGTTGAGTATCGTCTAGTCCTAAGTACTCTAAGAATCCTTCTTCATCTCTAAGTCCTGGGCTACCGAATACTTCGCTATGTATTTCAGGCATTATATTATGGCTTTGGGTAGTAAAATGAGTGCGCTGGATCTTGTTTGGCTGCGGTTGCGTTGTCTGTTGCCTTTTCTGTCCAAATCCGTGCTCTATGTGTGGTCTGTTTATGTAATTTGCATGGCGTGACCGCAGAGTTTGGTCAACATCCATTGGTTCTGGCCTATTTGGTTTTGGAGGTAGCTGTTGAGGGTTTTGATAAAACACAGGTGGGCGTTGATTATAGAACTGAGGAAGTTGAGGCACCTGGGGGTTGTGCACTAGCTCCGGGAAAAATTGCCGTCTTGGAGCTGGCACGGGAGCTGGAGGACGTACGTGCGAAAATTGCCTCCTCGGTGGTACCGGTGGGGCATTCTGGGGATAAGATTTGTTTGTGCGAATGTGCGAACTGTTCGCATGTTGTGTGCGATAATCAATATTCTGTAGCTTTAGGCATAGATGTAAAGCTTGTGGGAGATCTGCAGGCTCTCTAATGCTGAGAAGTCTGGAAAGGTCACCTCTAAGTCCTCGAACAAAGGTATCTAAAGCTTTGTCTCTATATGCCTGTGTCATAATGTTGAGCGATTCTTGGCTCATATCCATTGATCCAAGTTTGTTTAGAATTAAGGACAAGTGATGGTAAACTGTTTGATAGAATTCTGATATTGTGTTTGTTCCCTGCACCAGCGTGGTCATCTGGTACTCGAGAGTTCCCAGGTCGCGCTTATCCGCGTAGTGAAGAGTCAAACACTTGGCTATTTTCTCCCAATTGAGGGGAGTGTTGTATGATTCTAGGGCAATATCGGCATGCCCTACAATCTTGTTCCGGATTACGGACAGGATACCATAGTATCTGGCTGTTCCTCTTAAGTGACCATATATCTTAAGTATACGATCCACGGATTTTTTCCAGGAACTGAATTCACCTGGATTCCCAGAAAAGTCTCTCAGGCTTTTCACTACATCTGGTATCTTGTCCATGTCGGCCAAGTTGGGGTCGGAATTGATATTAATTGGGACATCAACGTCGTTGTTGATATCTGAAGCGGGGTTCATCAGGGAATTGAACATTTGTCTCCCCTGCACTTGCAGAGTAGTAGCGACAATTTGTGCGATTATGCTTCTAATGTCCTCCCCGATAACTAAATTAGTAGGACCGGAAGTCTGACCAGCCTGCTGAGCTTGAGGCTGAGCAGGAGGCTGAGCAGGTGCGTTTGCTGCGGCATTTGAGGTACCGAGTTCTAGACGAGGGGGTCTGAGTAGATTATTTGGATTAGCCATTGCGAATCAGAAGATCACTGTTATAACTCTCTTAAAATATGGACCACCGGATACAAAAACAAATTATTTTCGAACGAGTTTGATTTTCACTTTTCACGAATAAAGATTTTGCCACTTTTCACTTCACTTATAGTATATATATATGTAATATGGTAATATTGTAATACAGTAAGAGCACTTAATGCAATATAATAATAATGCAAATTTGAATTTTGTTATATTATTAATGCTTGGATATTCTTTATGTTTGCAAATGAATGAATTTTAAAATGACCTTTTGTAAGATTAATCAATTTGAGAAAAAAGTTATTGAATCAAAAAAAAATTTTAATGAGCAACAGTGGAAGACTTACAGTATCGAAATAATTTTCTGCATACTCGTATGTAGTTTTCGCTGCTCTAATTTGTGGACCGCTTTTCTGCACCAGTAGGCTATCCTGCGATGTCCTTTTTGCCTCTCCTTGTTTATCGGTTGGGGCTACTAAGGGGCCTGACTTGGTAGAATGTGTTTGCTTCAGCACTTGGTTCTCGTCCTGGATTTTATTTAGTCAACTTGATTTTGTTTTATGCGCCTGGTTAACACACTTTTTTTTTAAAAAAATACTTTGACTACTAAATGGACCATTGGCCAGCCTCTGCGCAATGTTCGACCTTACTATGGCTTAATTATCTAATGATTATTAGATAACCTGGTCTATCCCACAAACACACGAAAAGGGTCCCTGCTCGGGCGCCAGTTAATAATTTTGATACAAGGTTGTCTAAAAAAATATACTTTATTTAATTTGGTTCGATGTTACAAAGTGACTGAACTAGAATCTAATCTGCATTCCGAATTTATGCGATTTTGATGTGCAAGATTGCATTTTCCATAAATGTGGGAAAATGCATATTGTCGTCGTTCCCACATGATCACGTTGCTCATGTTGTTGTCGTTCCCATATGGTCACGTTGCTTCGAATTTCGTCTGGACATGAGGAATGCTGAGTTGGTGGATGGCAGGTGTTAAGTTATATACATATTTATTTATCATCAAAAAATTTCAGTGAAAAGATCTCAGGAACGCGCAATCCGATTGAACTGAAATTTTCAGGATACATTGGTTTATGTGCACAATAGTGCCAGGTCTCACAAAAAGTTCAAAATCTTTAACCCTTTGGCGCTGGCGGCCATTTTAGTGATATTTTGAACATACCTATTATTCCGTCCACAAATAATTTTTGCAAAAATAAAGTTAACAAAATAAATTTCGAACGTGTTTTAAATGTGAATCGGATAATGTTTTGGAAATTTTTGACCCCATGTGTGCGCTAGGTGCCTAAAAAGAGATCGGGAAAATTTGAAAATTTTTAAATTGCGATAGCTTTTGACAGAGCTATCATATCATTATGAAATTTTCAGAACATTTTGGTACTTTTTAGTTGTAAATATGTGTTGCTTTTAATGAGCGTGTTGGTAACCCTGTAGCAAAGACAGGCGCTGAAAGTGAAAACCTTCAAATCATCGACTCTCCTGAAAAATTGTCGCTACTTGAAAAAACAGCCACTCATATGTAAATCTTATGCTTTGTCTATATAGCCCAAGTAAAACATTTGACATTTTACTACGAGCCAGAACGGTAACCCTTTCCCAATTTACCTATATTTTTAGCATCAAAAATTTCTGTTCCAGGGGTCTTACAACTCGATAATCAGATACAGTTGAAATTTACAGCTCGTATTGGTAATAAATAGGAACAAGTCTGATAGAAGTAATTTTGAAATTTGGGTAATTCTGTACCAGTGGTGCCATCTTGAAAACACACTAAGGAAAATAACTGCTTTTAGCCCTATAAATTCTGATTCAATCATTCGATTTTAACCAAATTCACACAGTAGATGAACCTTACTTTAAGTCACGTTTGGAAGAAATTCGGTTGAAACTGCTAGCTATGGTAGTTTTGGTGTCTTAAATTTTGAAAATTCGCTCAGGAAAATAATGCTCTTTGCCCTATACCTTCCAGTACAGTCATGAAATCACAACGAAATTAAAATGGCAAATTAAACTTCTTATAGGCAATATTCAGGAAAAATCTAGTTGGAAAAGTAATGATAGGGTTGCCACCTATGGGCGTTTTTGTATTTTTTTGGAATATCTTTAGTAAGCGATTTTATCACAGAATTTTCAAATCGTTGTGATCGTGTAGTGAAAATAAACACCAAATACTAAGATCTAGAAAATTTGAAAACTTTTGCGAATGTTTAATGGTTGTTCTTCCTCCCCTTTTCTTTCCTACTTCTGGTGTTCCCCAAGGTTCCATCCTTGGTCCCCTTCTTTTCACGTTGTTTATCAATGAGCTTCCTGGTAACTTTCAGTCTGACTCTCTGTTGTATGTTGATGATCTTAAAATTTTCCGTGCTGTCGCTTCCGAAAATGATTGTTGTAAGTTACAATCGGATCTTTTCGTTTTAAATGATTGGTGCTCTGCGAACTCCCTTGCTCTTAATGTTTCCAAGTGCTTCGTGATGTCTTTTTCCAATAAGCCTAATCTCATTTCCTTTGAATATTTTTTGAGTGATAGTCTTTTGAAGCATCTAGATCAACATAAAAACCTTGGCATCATCTTTGATCCGAAGTTAAAATTTGATCTACATGTTTCTTTTGATGTTGCTATGTCTTCAAAAGTAGCTGGTTTCGTTCTGCGCTGCAACCAATATCAACACATGCGTTCGTCTTTTTATTTCTCTTGTTCGTAGCATTGTTGAATATTGCTCCCAAGTGTGGTCTCCTCGTTTCGTGTACCTGTTGAATCCGTTCAGCGTAAGTTTACTCGCTGCCTTTTGTACAAGTTTAATGTTGCTTATCGTCCTTATGATGACCGTCTGCTTTTCTTAAATCTCCATTTCCTGAGTACTCGCAGAATACTCCTGGATGAATGTCTTCTTTATAAGCTTTATCATGGCTTACTCTTTTCCAACTTTCGCGCGGGTCATTTCTTACGTGTGTCTGATCGCCCGGTTAGAACTCAATCGTTTTTCCTCACTCCCTTTGCGCGTACTCTTGTATATTTCAACTCACCAATACCTAGGATACTTAGAAGCCATAATGAGCATCAGTTTGGTCCTTTGTCCATGTCTTTTCAATCTTTTAAAAAACATGTTATTGATATGTTAAAGTAGCCTCTTAGTTATTTTTATTGTGTTTTTCCCCTTTATTTTTTCTTCTAATTTTATTATTTTTATTCCTTTGTTTTGCTTTATATTACTGATTTCATTTTTTGTTTGTATCTCATTTTTTAATTGGATTTTCTGTTACATGAGATTTAAATAAATAAATAAATACCATTGAGGAACTGACATATACCATCAAACCGATCTAGTGACCGATACCTTAGCCTGCGACAGCTAACGGCATAGTGTGGAATATCTGCACTAAGGGATGATTTTGTGTTAAGGTGAGGAGTGAGATTGGCTGAAAAAGATGCCCACCCAGAGGAGTGCACTAGCTCCAGGAATAAGACAGTTCCACATCGATAAGGACCGTAATCTGGTCTATCCTGACGTATGCGTCCCCATCGTGGATTACCTGTTTCAAAACTGTCATGGTAGGGGCGGCGATATTCGATAGGAGAGTCTTGCGTCTCTGCACAGGCAGGTTCTACAGCCCGGTAGCTAAGAAGTGGCCGAAGAACCTTCTTCTGTATCAGGAGTCGGGACTAAAGCCACTTAAGGACCAGTTTGTGGAAATAACCTTCCAAGGACAGACAGACGGACATGAGAACGGACTGATCCGGCCATTTGGGCGTACAGATGGTTCCAATGAGCAATTTATACGACCCGCAAAAATAGCATACCATATGCAGCTCATGGGTGCGCTATTTAATAATGTAGGCCTTCCGTCGAATAGAAGAGACTAGATGTAAGACCTAGGTTGAGATTTAGGTCTAATTAGGCTAAACTAATTTTAGGTTCAAGTTAGGTCTTAGCTGAAGTGTAAGGTAGTTTTTAGGCCAAATATTGTCCAGGTAACCACAGCAAGATAAAAACTAATATCCATGAAAAATAAAAATAAAAACAAAAAAAGTCTAGCGCATAAAAACCGCTGGAAAACTGATTTTCGCAGAAATTGCCATTGAGTGACAAAAAAATGTGGAAAGACGTTATTCACTTTTTTGTAGTATCATATCAACCATTTCTTATCCAATAGCAACAAAACCCAACTATAACATAGATTATGAAAATATTCAGTGCTGGCAGCACTTTTCCAACGAAGCATACTTAAATCAACTTACCCTTTGAATTTCGTTCTCATCGCAGGATTTCGTCGAAAGTTTCAGCGGTTAAACGTTGTTTGAGGCTGCCATCCGAAAAATTTTCAAAATTCGGAAAATTTAAAAATTGGTTCCTTATTTTTATTGCAAATGCTTTGCACATGGGTATGTGATTTGAAGCATCTGTTGGTGGAACATTTACGAAAATGTCTGATGCTGGTTACCCTGTGTTAGCAGCAAAGCAAAATATATATCAAATCTGCTTCACGTTAAGTTAAACCCCTTTTGTGAATTTCGTTTCGGTTGAGTCACTGCGCTGGAAGTTATACGGGTGAAAAGAATTTCAGGGCTACCACCCTCAAAACTTTTCAAATTTTCATTACGTTAGTATTTGCTGGTAATTTTCATGGTAGGATCATTTCCATTTGCAAATCTAATGACATAATCGCTTAGTAAAGAAATTCCAAAAAATTACAAAAATGGTCATAGCTGGCAGCCCTTTCATGATTTTTACGGAATTCCTTCGTCATTTGGTTAACAATAAGGTCCATTTACTGCATGAGTTTCGTTTTGGTTTTTGACTGGACTGGAAGTTATAGGGCAAAAAGTTTTATTTTGCTGAGCAAATTTGCAAGATTTAGGAGACAAAAATCACCATAGCTGGCAACTCTATTCTAATTTTTCAACCAAATTTCCACTGAATTTTGTCTAGAGTAAGGTCCAAATATTAAGTGAATTTTCGGAAGTTATAGGCCAAAAATCAGTTTTTTCTCAGTGATTTTTCAAGATGGTGCCACTGCCACAGAGTTGCCCGCATTTCCCTTCTTCCAGACCTGGTCCTAATTAATACCAACTTGTCCTGTAAATTTCATTATGATCGGATTTTCCGGTCGTCAGTTCTCGTGTATAGAAGTTTCGAGTGTTGAAAATAGAGGTAATTTGGCGATGGTTTACCGTTCTTGTGCAAATCGGAATTTTGAAAATTTTAACTTGACATGATGGACAAAGGTTAAAATGTATCAATGATTTGAAGTTTTTATGAAAAAGCCAAAATTTTTCAGGAGGGTCGATGATTTCAATGATTTTTTTTCAGGAGCCTGCCGTAGCTACAGGGTTACTTGCACTGTCTTGAAAATCCATGTGTATTAAATCTTGGTCAACTTCAATACGCTCTGCAATTTTCACGATGATCGAATGTTTCGGTCAGAAGTTATGACAAATCAATCAAATCAGCACCCACACATGGCTCCAGATTTCCAATTTTTTATCATAGGCAAGCCTAAAAGATAATAAGGTTTCATAGCTTTATAACAAAAATATACACGGCTTGGAAATATAGGAGTACCTGAAAATTCACTAAAATGTCCGCCGCCGCCAAAGGTTTAAAGATATCTGAATTCTAGCAAATAATGGACCTACCCACTAAATACATCTATGTCATCCGAAAATTTCAGCTCAATCGGATCGGTCACTCCAGAGATTATCTCCCTTAATCATTTTGCTGCTATATATATATATATATATATATATATATATATATATATATATATATATATATATATATATATATATATATATATATATCAGCAAAATAATGATTAAGGGAGATAATCTCTGGTGTGGAGTATACTATCTCTCTGGAGTATATATATATACCCTAGCTGGCTCAGTGGGTAGAGAGATGGAGTCCCACGCGGGAGGACCGAGTTCAAATCCCAGGTAGTAGATGGTCCATTGGGAGATGGTAATTCCGATGGACTATCCACCCCCCCACCATTCCCATCCTACAAACTAACTTCACATAAAAATCCCACTTACTCTTACCCCTTACCAACCCGCAACGAGACAGCGTGGTAAGGTATTGTCTCAAAATCCCCCAACATGAAAAGAAAGAACAAGCACCAGCCCTCATTCTCCGTAGGCCAGAGTGGACCTGGGACTGGTAGCTCCCAGGAATCATCCACGAAGGCAGAGGGTGTTAAGAATCCGCGGAGGTTAAATGGCTACCAACAAAACATGACAGAGCTACATATAGCGACATATAATTGCCGATCGCTATCGAACCAGGCAAGACTAATTGAACTAGAGAAAGAAACAACTAAAATTAAATGGGATATTATTGGCCTGAGCGAAACTAGGCGTAAAGAAGAAAGCTGGCTGACACTTGAATCGGGTAGCATCCTATACCACCAGGGGACCCAATCAGTTAGAACGAGCGGAATAGGGTTTCTTATTAACAAAAAATGGGCAGGCAAGATAGATAATGTCACAAGCTACTCGAATCGAGTAGCCAGCCTAACTCTAAGGCTCTCCCAAAGATACACAGTGCAAACCATACAAGCCTATGCATCCATAACTAGCCACACGGACGAAGAAATTGAAGAGTTCTATAATGAAATAAAGCAGGCTTGGTACAATAACAACAGCCACTTCAAATTTCTGATAGGGGACTTCAATGCTATCGTAGGAGGAAGGAAGGACCACGAAACTCTAGTAGGGAAATTCGGTTTGGGTATTAGGAACGAGAGAGAAGAAAGATTGGTCCAATTCGCTCGCCAACATAATCTCTACATAGCAAATTCGTTCTTCAAGAAAGGCCAAAATAGAAAATGGACTTGGCAAGTCCCCAATGGAGCCACTAGGAACAAAATTGACCTGATTCTAACCGGCAGAATAAGAACAATAAAGGATGTATCAATAATCAATAATTTCAGGACAGGAAGTGATCATCGTCTGGCTAGAACAAAGATTACCCTAGATCTAAAGACAGAAAGGCTCAGACTAGTAAGAAAACCAACAAGAGCAGGTACTAAAACTGACAACGTCAGAAACAACGCCATTCTCTTCCAAGAAATGCTAAATTACAAAATGCGTAATAAGGACGCAACGCACCTCGCAAAAACCATCTTGAAGTGTACCGAAGAAGTAGGTGGACCAAACATAGACAGTAAACACCGCAAGCTCTCAAACGAGACAAAGGCCTTACTCAGAAAACGTAGAAAAATGAAGTTATCCTCGAACATCCAAAGGATTGAATACACTGAAACCTGCAAAACGATCAGAAAGAGGATAACAGTAGATGTAAGAAAATACAACGAAAAATTAGTTGAAAGCGCCATCGAAAGTAATAAGAGCCTCAAGAAAGCGAAAAGAGCATTATTGATTGGTAGAAACCAAGTGATTGCTATGCAACACGAAAATGAAAGGGTAACCGATGGGAAGAAAGTACTGGAGATAATAACCAACTTCTATCAGGACCTCTACAAAGCCCCCGAAACAAGCCAAACAATAACAGCGACTATACAAGAAGCACCTGAAGAAGATGTCCCAGAAGTTCACATTGATGAAGTGGAAGCGGCGCTGAAACAAATGAAAAATGGCAAAGCAGCTGGCAATGATGGCATCACAGCGGAATTATTGAAATACGCGGGCAGGAAAACATGGAAGATTCTGGCGGACGTATTCACAAGCTGCTTCAGAACAAGGAAAATTTCTGACCAGTGGAATAGTGCCAATATAATTCTGATCCCCAAGAAGGGGAACAGGGAAGATATTAGAAACTACAGGCCGATAAGTCTACTCCCCGCGTTCTACAAAGTATTCACTAAAATCATCAATAACAGAATACAATCAACCTTAGACACAGAACAACCTCGAGAACAGGCAGGTTTCAGAAGTGGCTTTAGCACCATAGACCACATTCACACACTGAGAGAAATCATGAGCCGAGCGAATGTGTATGAACTTCCCCTCGCCCTCGCGTACATTGACTTTGAGAAAGCCTTTGACTCAGTATACCCCGAGGCAATAATAAGAGCACTTATAAACCAAGGTATCGAGAAACCATACATAGAAACCCTGACCAACATCTACAGGAACGCCAAAGCGAAAGTCAAAGTGTTCGATGACACGCCAGAGTTTCCCACACAAAGAGGTGTTAGACAGGGGGACACCATTTCGCCAAGACTCTTTAACGCCACCCTGGAAGAAATCTTTCGAGGCCTAGCATGGGACAATAAAGGCTTAACCATAGATGGAGAACGGCTAAGTCACCTACGATTTGCAGATGACATAGTCCTTCTCGCCCAAAATCAGGGGGAATTACAAACGCTACTCGAGGATCTAAACTCAGCTAGTGAGACAGCAGGACTGAGAATGAACTTCAATAAAACAAAGGTTATGTACAACGAATTCATAACGAGAGGCCAGGATAGAATATCAATTAATAACACAGATTTGGAAGTGGTAGACGAATATGTGTATCTGGGCCAAACAATAAGCAACTCAGGATCGCTACTACCCGAAATAAACAAAAGAATCAAACTAGCGTGGAGTGCGTTTGGGAAAAACTGCATCATCTTCCAATCAAAAATGAACCCTACCTGAAGAATGGATGCATCCTGCCGGTCATGACTTATGGCTGTGAAACATGCACTCTGACAGCAGATACCACAAGAAAGCTTCAGGTTGCCCAAAGAGCAATGGAGAGATGCATGTTGGGCATCACAAGAAGAGATAGGAAAAGACTTAACTGGATAAGAGCAAAAACACAGCTAACTGATGTGATTAATAGAATCAGAAGTCTCAAGTGGCGATGGTCTGGGCATTTGGCAAGACTATCGGACAATAGATGGACCGCCAAAGTCATGAACTGGTACCCAAGGGGAGTCAAAAGACCGAGAAGGCGCCCAAAACTAAGATGGGACCATGACATAAGAAAGCTAGCCGGCATAACCTGGACACATATAGCCAAAAATAGACAAAAATGGATTGAAATGGAAAGCCAATACTTAGGGGAGGCTACATTATGATCCATATGCATGATTGACAAGTTGACAATGATGATGATGATGATGATATATATATATATATATATATATATATATATATATATATATATATATATATTTATACATATATATATATATATATATATATATATATATATATATATATATATATATATATATATATATATATATATATATATATATATATATATATATATATATATATATATATATATATAAAATATGAATTTTCGGCGAAACGAGTTTAATACTAAAATTTCTTCGAAAATCAGTAAAATCGATACGAGCCAGCAGGCCAAAATAGTATAGCCGCTAGATTTAAGGTTTCCATTGTTAATTAAACTTAAGCTAGGCTAAGAATGGACAATCAAAATAACATAAAACATCATTTCAATTCAAATTCAAAAAGCTACAAATATCATCAAGCTCGCCGCCCTTGAAAACTGTAAAAATAAAAAAAAAGGAACCAAAAAAAAATTTTTTATAATACGTTCATTTTGCCTCAAACCCTATCAACTATTATAAGAATAAATTTCGCAAAGCAAACGAACAGAATGTCTACATCTCTTTCGACAAATCAGTAAGCGTAAGCTAACGCTCACTATTTATTACAATTTGAAAATGTCGAAAAGTCAAACTAGCTTCAGGATGTAGATAAAAATGCAAATCGATTTGCAATTTCGTGATAGTTGTCCAGACTTTTGTCGAGACAATAAAAAAAAACAAAAACAAAACAAGAATCGCTTGAAATCGTAATTGCATTTGCATGCAAATCCCTCTCCCCCATAGAAATTCAATCGAATTGTTAGGATAATGTTTAAACACTATTACGATTTGCAAAAGTTTTTCTTATTTAGATTCGTGCACGTTCCTCAATAGGCCCCTTCGAACATTCTTTCTTCTTCTTATTCTGCTGCTTCCATTACTCAACAACAGTTATTTCTCCACAGCCTCCCTTGTAAATATTTTGCCGTTGTTCTGGATTACAACACCGTATCGGCTGTATTTAATGCTTGACT
Organism: Nemotelus pantherinus; assembly: GCA_963978885.1. Lineage (NCBI taxonomy): Eukaryota > Metazoa > Arthropoda > Insecta > Diptera > Stratiomyidae > Nemotelus > Nemotelus pantherinus. The sequence goes on along the minus strand of OZ022267.1, from coordinate 11,744,769 downwards.
TAAATTTCGAGTTTTAATTCGACGCTGTCCAGGATCGTTGTTAAGTTCAGCGAGGGTGGTGCTGGTGGTGGTTTCTATTATGATTTTGTTGTTTTGCTTGCTTTTATAAATGGATATACAATGACATGTGTACATCAAATTGAATCTATAGAATGCGCATTTCGTTTTCGACGGGTGTCTAGTTTAGAATGGATTTAAAATGATGGCTTCCAGAAACTTGCCCAGTCCCAGGAAGGACTTAGAGGTGATAAAACAGTAAAGCTTAAATGTCAAACTGTAGGCTTTTTATTAGATGACTCGGTCCCCTTCATCTACTTGCAAAAAGAGTTTGATACCAAATGAAGACTGCTTTAAATCCGATCGGCCCACGTATCAGGTTACTCTCGATGCATGGCGTAATATTAGCAAATTGGCAGTCCGACCCTTCCCGGCTTCCACGCTAAAAAAAATAACGGATAAGTTTCAATTTCAATTTCGCTACATTGTTTCCGACTATAAGTACCTAGGTCTAACATTCATTTAATTGCTTGTTTTTTTCATTTTGCGCTCGTTTTATGTAATTATTTCTGCCACCATAGCAATTGTAGGGATGGTGTAGGCTATTGCTGGTGGGCCGATGATGATGGCAAACGGCAAATGTGCTATGATAGGGGTTGGAGAATAGCCGGCCGGCGTAGAAAATACACGTGGCTCAGAAAAGCTGAATCGTCGTGGGTGCAGGTGGTGGTGGGTTTGCTGGCGCATGGTAGCGTAGGGTGTTCTAGTTTAACTTTTCAATTTTGTTTTTTTTTTCTGCTGCTGCTATTGCTTTCAGGATTTGCTTGAGCTTAGTTTCGAGGTGCAGTGGGCATTTATTGAGTATCATTCGGATAATACGTTAGTTATGCTAAAACGGCGCCACATTTCAATTAGATTGGTACCGTCCACTTCCGCACACACGCAAACGTTCAGCGTGTATATTACCACTGTCGCACTGGGTGCCTTTTCCATTTTTCTTCATCTTCTTGCCCACCACCAGCAGCTATGCATGTCGTCTCCAAGCCGTTTTGTCTTTTACACTGTCTGACTAATGTCTGGCTGATGGATAAGGGAACTGCTGTTATGAATAATTTAATGGAGACAAATTTATTTATACTGTTCATCGTTCGTCGCCGACATTACGCGGTTGTTCAGTTCAGGGCTAACGCCTAGTTGGCGGTACATGTCTGTGGTGACAGATGGATGCATGATTGAAATGTGATGGAAAAACACAACCGAATTGAAACAGGTAGGCCGGGCGAAAAAGATTATACCGTAAGTTTCAGTTTAATTGGATAATACTCAAAACGAAAAGTATGCAAGTTTTCATTCGGATCTTCCACGTTAAAATAGGCCATGACTGCGAATCGATGATGCTGCGATATTACGTTAATCGTAAGTTTTTGCATTTTGCATGTATTTTTTATGTAATCCATAATATTTATTTATTTATTTGACTAAACAATAACATATTTAAAACTGTTTTTCTTCAGCCAAATTACCATTACATTTCGACATGTCAGCAGATTTTTAAGTTTATTTATATATTTATTTATTTACTGTCCAAATCCGCAGAACAAATCCAATTATAGATTAGACAAGAAGAAAAAATAAAAATACATATATATATATATATATATATATATATATATATATATATATATATATATATATATATATATATATATATATATATATATATATATATATATATATATATATATATAAAAATATATAAGGAAAAGAGAAAAAAAACACAATAACATGAAAACTAAGAAAATTAATAAATTGAGAATGGAATAAAATAGAATAAAAAGCTAATCGACCGAACGTTAGGAAAAAGGGTCTGATATCTCTCTGAGGGAGAAATCTGATGAGGAATCGGATTTGGAATCCCTCCTTGCCGATGGGGTTAGTGTCGGAACTGCCTCCGAGTTGGGTGGCTGCCTGGACCTCATGACTCTGGGCGCAGAGCAAGAGGCTGGGACGGCTTCTATGTCCGAGGGGGAGGACCTTGATCTAACCCTAATTAACTAGCTCATTAATGGTGAAGGTACTCCAAGTGAATCTTCACCATTCCACAGCAGCATCAGCTGCCCTGCTACTCCGCCTGTCTAGGACAGAGGAGGAGCTAATTCTTATCCAAGAACCATGGGTTGTTAACAACCGGGTTTGCGGGTTACGCACCAATGAATACAGACTGATAACACCTGACAGCTCTTGTAAGCCACGTGCCTGTATTCTTGTCAGGAAAACCATAAATGTCCTTGTATTACATCACTTCTGTGACAAGGATAACATGGCTGTTGCAGTGGAATGCGACCAAAGACCATGCTGGTTTGCTTCTTGCTATATGGCACATGATCATGGCACTAGCCCTCCCTGCGATATTGTCAGGGGGATCGTGGCTGAAGCCAGGAAAACAAGTGTGCCGCTGATACTGGGAGCTGACGCTAACGCTCATAACGAAGTATGGGGTAGCTCCAATACAAATGGTCGAGGCGAGGAACTTCTTGATTTCATCCTTGCCCACGACCTCTTCATCGCCAACACTGGCAGCGAACCGACCTTCCTTACCTCAAACCGAAGGGAGATGCTTGACGTTACCTTGATTAGTGGGCGGCACTCGCAACTTCTCCGTGACTGGAGGGTTCTACAGGAGTGTTCTTACTCTGATCACAGGTACATATCGTACAACGTGGCTGGCCGCAGAGCGCTTCGAGTTAAGCCCAAAAGCTGCCTGGTGCGATGCGCATCCATGGATAACCAGGACTGCCTTGCTATCGCACAGAATGATTCCTCTGCCCAGGACTTCCTAGCGTCCTCAAGATATTTTTGCCTGATGGCCAATTTCACCGATGCCATCGGTATTCCTATTGTGGAGCAAGAGACCTCCGGTAACAAGGTTCCAAGCCTTGCTAGCTCATCGGCGTCACAGTTGCCCTGAAAACCCCTATGTCTAGGTACCCAAATCAATTGAACAACCGAATGTCTCGATATCTTCCTAAGAGATGCACGGCATTCAGCAACAATGACGGACACTGTACAAGGACCAGCAAGGGACTTAATAGCCGCTTGGCTATCTGTGAAAATACCAACATTGACCCCGAATATTCGATTACACAGAAGCCAGTCGATAGCCTGAAAAATAGCCGCAACCTCTGCCTGAAAGACACTACAGTGATCTGGCAGACGGAAGGACAACTTAAGATTCAGCTCATCCGAGTATACACCACACCCGACTCTGTTGTTAAGCTTAGAGCCGTCGGTGTACACATGGACAAGCCCACTTTCGAGGGTGACGCCATCACGCCATTTATCCCTACCAGGAATGCGAGTTGTGAACTCCAGATCTAGTAGGCATTGCGGTGCGATGTAGTCAACACCCGCTGGAGCGGGAACTCCCTCGGCCAAAATTCTCGCATGGCCGACTTCTGTTCTATTCCATGCCGAGATGCAATTAAGTCTCACAGCACCAAGATTGGCTTGTAGTAAGATAAGTAGTTTGGTTGGCAGCCAATGAAGCAGCACGAATAGTGCCTTAGTAGGAGTGGATCGGAGCGCTCCAGTTACCAGCAGTGCACCCATCCTCTGCACTTTTTCAAGCTGCCGTTTGCAGGTTGCCTTAAGAGCAGCCTGCCACCAGAACGCTACCCCAAACAATACAATTGGCTCAACCACAGTAGTATAAAGCTAAGCAACAGTACGAGGCTGTAATCCCCAATTCGCTCCTATGGCTCTTTTACAGCAGTAAAGTGCGTTGAAAGTAAAGTAAAGTGCGTTTTTGTTACATTGTAGGTCCACAGTAACTTCGAGTCAAGGATAAGCCCTAAGTACCTGCCCTTCTGGCTCAGTCCAATGGAGACCCCATTTAGTTTGGGTAACTCAAATAAGGGAATTTTGTACTTTCTTGTAAACAGTACTAGCTCCGTTTTACTAGGATTCACATTCAAGCCGCATTCACGACTTCAAAGTGAAAGAATGTCAAGAGAGTGATTTAACCTCTCCGATAGAGTAGATAAATACTTTCCCGACACTGCCACAGCTATGTCGTCCGCATAAGCAATCACTTTGCAGCCGGCACGGTCCAGTTTCATTAAGAGAGTATTCACCGTGATGTTCCACAGCAGGGGAGAGAGGACCCCACCCTGAGGTGTGCCCGTACTGACTCCTCGTCTTACGCTGACATTCCCCAGGGAAGAGATTACCACTCTACTTTTAAGAAGCTGCACAAGGAAAGCGATCAGCTGCTCATCGACGTGTAGCACCGAGAGTGCCTCAACAATTGCGTTACACTTAACGTTGTTGAAGGCTCCCTCAATGTCCAAAAAGGCAGCAAGCGTATATTCCTTTAGAGCAAGAGATTTCTCAACTTGCTCAATGAGGACGTGAAGAGCAGTCTCAACCAATTTGCCTCTGGTATAGGCGTGCTGAGACTGCGAGATCAGCACAGGATCTATTGATTTTTTTTATATGGTAATCAATGATACTTTCCAAAATTTTAAGCAATACAGAGTTAAGACTTATTGGACGATAGTCCTTCGGCTTAACATGCGAAACTTTTCCTGCTTTAGGGATAAACACAACTCTAGTTTCCCGCCAGCTGGAGGGAACATACGAGAAGCGTAGGCAAGCTTTGTAGATCTCTCTGAGCCATGGTAGCGATACTTCCATGGACTGCTGAATGTCAGCCGCAAGGACGCCATCAGGCCCTGGAGATTTAAACGGCTCAAAGGAGTTTATAGCCCACCTTAATTGAGAATTTCATATTCTGAACGGCATTGTTGAATTGTGAGCTTGCTCCGTTTGATGCACCGCTTCTAGAGGGCAATAATTGCCCGGAAAATGCGCGTCCATAAGAACGTTTAGTGTATCTGCGCCCGAACTAGTCCAAATGCCCTCAGGGTTCATGATGCACCCCATAGCCTTCGGTGTCGTGCTTAAGACCTTGCGAAGGCGATTTGCCTCGCTGAGACTCTCTACGTTTCCACAGAAAGATCTCCACGAGGACCTCTTTGCCTTGCGTACGGCATACTTAAAAGCCTTGAGCTTCGTTTTGTACATCGACCAGTCATTAGAACTTTTCGAGTTGTTGAACTCTCTCCTACACTCTCTTCGCAGGGTGTGGATCTCCATATTCCACCAGGGAGGCTTGGGATTCCCCCTGACTATGGGTGGTTTACACGCTGCCCTAGACGCGGAATTGAGAGAACTAGTGAGGGTGTCAACCGCCTGATCTAATTCATGGTAACAGTAATATCGACCGAAAAAAAAACAAATAAATTGACTACATTAGGATACATTCCCAGTATATCAAAGAATTTATTTTTTAAAGTATTTTTAAACACAGATAACGTTCGCGGCAAAGGACCAAGGTTAAGGCTATTGTGTTGACGAGGCAAACGCAAAAGGGGGAAAAGAAATAGGTGTTGGTACGAGCAAATGTAACATTAAAGTTAAATAACGTTCTATAAGGACGGCCCGATTCTCTAACAGAAAGTTGAATGCTGGGGTCAACCAATATACTGGCGTTAAAAAGTTTAAAAAGGAGGCACTCGTCGTGGAACACTCTACATGACTCAAGGGAAAGAATTTGAAGGATGAAGAGGCGCATACTGTAATCACAATACGGATTCAACCGCATCAATCAAGTATCCGTAATGTGAACACCAAATATTTGGCAACAGTATTCAAGAACACTACGGACGAAGGAAAAAATAGATTTAGAGAAGTGGAAATATGAACAAAACGTTTAGAGGATCTAATGATGAAACCAGAAAAACGAGAAGAATATGCAAGTCGAACTTCAATTTGGAATCAAAAATCACGCCCAGGTTTTTGATACTAGAAACAGCATTGAGAGGAGAGCCAAGGACACAGAAGGAGAAGAAGAAAGCGGATGTTTTGTGGGCGAAAGACATTTAATGACACTTCACAACATTCAAAGTGAGGGAATTAGCAGCGCACCAGTTAGTAAGAGCATCGAAATCGTTCTGCGATATGGTACAGTCACTAGCGGATACAATAGCTCTTAACATTTTAAGATCATCAGTGTACAAAGGACAGGGTGAATCACAGAGGGAAGGAAGATAGTTAATAAACAAAAAGAACAACAAAGGGCCAAGAATGGATCCATGCGGAACTCCTGAGACAGAAAAAAAAAGGTATAGGTGAGCAAGAGTTAGCAGTAACAACACAAGAGCGATCACAAACGTAGGAAGAGAACCAACAAAAAAGGGATAGACCAAACCCTGCTAACTTTGACAGAAGAATATCATGGTTCACAGAACCGAAGGCCTTAGCAAAGTCAGTATAGAGGACATCTACTTACTTTTGCTGGTCGATAGCGGAAGCAACGGTGTTTGTCAAAGTCAATAAGTTTGTAATCGTTGACTTACCTGTGATGAATCCATGCTGTTCACTGGCCAGCAAGGGCTGGACGAAAGGGTACACTCTGTTGTAAATGACTCTTTCAAGGAGTTTACTAAAACATGGCAAAAGTGATATGGGACGGTAATTAGAGATGGAAGAAATGAAAGCTTTATGGATGGGAAATATGTTGGCTGATTTCCAAAGGGATGGATAGATCCCGGTTGAGATGCTGAGGTTAAAAATTATGTCAGAGGGACAAACAAGGAAGATGAAAGTGATTTCGTGAAAAAAATTGGAATGCCGACAGCACCGAAGCTAGCGCTTGTGTCGGGAGACAACAGTAACGATTCGACTTCTAAGGGATTAGTAAAAAAAAGCAGATAGGGTACAATCGGGTGCGGAAAAACGGTTGATGGCGAAGAGTTACTATGATGGGAGGTGAAAGAAGAAAAAAATTGAGCAAAGAGCTCACAAGAATCTTGAAGTGAGGACGCAGCCTTATCATGAAGATACATAGCAGAAGGAATGCCGTAGAGATTTGATATAGGACGAAAAAGGCTTAGTATTGTCAGGAGTAATGGAAGTTTCGAAATGCTCAAGGTGAGCACGCATTGCGTCATTGGCTGCCATTTTAGCAGCAGCTCGTAACTTTTTAAACTTCAAAAGGTCATCAAGTGAGCCAAACCTTTTGTATTTGCTACGCACTGCATCCTTGGCTCGAAGAGCAATCATGACATGGGCGGTGAACCACGGAGGGTCGCAATTTCTTTCTCAGCAAAAAGAAGGAGTGTAGCAGAAAATTAAGTTGGACAATAAGGAGTAAAATTTGTAGAGAGTGTGGATGAGTCCTCTGAAGAAATTATACCAGTTAGTACCTTTTATTTCATTGGATAAAGCGGAATAGTTTGCTTTTTTAAAATTGAAGCGAAACGTAGAGGCAGATTTGTCATCAGACGAACGGTTTAGAGGTAATTCCATAAAAAGAGGACAATGATGAGGATCGGGGCGCACATACGGAGATAGAGGAGAATTCAAGCAAAAGGAAGAATGGTGAAGGTTAGTCAGAACGAAAGCCAGAATCCTGTTGTTGGTATTGGGTACGTTGTTGAATTGGGAAAGTGAGCAAGAGGAATAAAGGAAAAAGTAGCGAGAGAAATATTGCTTGAGGACTAAATACATGACAAAGTATTATACCAATCATGCTTCCTGCTTTAGGGATAAACACAACTCTAGTTTCCCGCCAGCTGGAGGGAACATACGAGAAGCGTAGGCAAGCTTTGTAGATCTCTCTGAGCCATGGTAGCGATACTTCCATGGACTGCTGAATGTCAGCCGCAAGGACGCCATCAGGCCCTGGAGATTTAAACGGCTCAAAGGAGTTTATAGCCCACCTTAATTGAGAATTTCATATTCTGAACGGCATTGTTGAATTGTGAGCTTGCTCCGTTTGATGCACCGCTTCTAGAGGGCAATAATTGCCCGGAAAATGCGCGTCCATAAGAACGTTTAGTGTATCTGCGCCCGAACTAGTCCAAATGCCCTCAGGGTTCATGATGCACCCCATAGCCTTCGGTGTCGTGCTTAAGACCTTGCGAAGGCGATTTGCCTCGCTGAGACTCTCTACGTTTCCACAGAAAGATCTCCACGAGGACCTCTTTGCCTTGCGTACGGCATACTTAAAAGCCTTGAGCTTCGTTTTGTACATCGACCAGTCATTAGAACTTTTCGAGTTGTTGAACTCTCTCCTACACTCTCTTCGCAGGGTGCGGATCTCCATATTCCACCAGGGAGGCTTGGGATTCCCCCTGACTATGGGTGGTTTACACGCTGCCCTAGACGCGGAATTGAGAGAACTAGTGAGGGTGTCAACCGCCTGATCTAATTCATGGTAACAGTAATATCGACCGAAAAAAAAACAAATAAATTGACTACATTAGGATACATTCCCAGTATATCAAAGAATTTATTTTTTAAAGTATTTTTAAACACAGATAACGTTCGCGGCAAAGGACCAAGGTTAAGGCTATTGTGTTGACGAGGCAAACGCAAAAGGGGGAAAAGAAATAGGTGTTGGTACGAGCAAATGTAACATTAAAGTTAAATAACGTTCTATTAGGACGGCCCGATTCTCTAACAGAAAGTTGAATGCTGGGGTCAACCAATATACTGGCGTTAAAAAGTTTAAAAAGGAGGCACTCTTCGTGGAACACTCTACATGACTCAAGGGAAAGAATTTGAAGGATGAAGAGGCGCATACTGTAATCACAATACGGATTCAACCGCATCAATCAAGTATCCGTAATGTGAACACCAAATATTTGGCAACAGTATTCAAGAACACTACGGACGAAGGAAAAAATAGATTTAGAGAAGTGGAAAGATGAACAAAACGTTTAGAGGATCTAATGATGAAACCAGAAAAACGAGAAGAATATGCAAGTCGAACTTCAATTTGGAATCAAAAATCACGCCCAGGTTTTTGATACTAGAAACAGCATTGAGAGGAGAGCCAAGGACACAGAAGGAGAAGAAGAAAGCGGATGTTTTGTGGGCGAAAGACATTTAATGACACTTCACAACATTCAAAGTGAGGGAATTAGCAGCGCACCAGTTAGTAAGAGCATCGAAATCGTTCTGCGATATGGTACAGTCACTAGCGGATACAATAGCTCTTAACATTTTAAGATCATCAGTGTACAAAGGACAGGGTGAATCACAGAGGGAAGGAAGATAGTTAATAAACAAAAAGAACAACAAAGGGCCAAGAATGGATCCATGCGGAACTCCTGAGACAGAAAAAAAAGGTATAGGTGAGCAAGAGTTAGCAGTAACAACACAAGAGCGATCACAAACGTAGGAAGAGAACCAACAAAAAAGGGATAGACCAAACCCTGCTAACTTTGACAGAAGAATATCATGGTTCACAGAACCGAAGGCCTTAGCAAAGTCAGTATAGAGGACATCTACTTACTTTTGCTGGTCGATAGCGGAAGCAACGGTGTTTGTCAAAGTCAATAAGTTTGTAATCGTTGACTTACCTGTGATGAATCCATGCTGTTCAGTGGCCAGCAAGGGCTGGACGAAAGGGTACACTCTGTTGTAAATGACTCTTTCAAGGAGTTTACTAAAACATGGCAAAAGTGATATGGGACGGTAATTAGAGATGGAAGAAATGAAAGTTTTATGGATGGGAAATATGTTGGCTGATTTCCAAAGGGATGGATAGATCCCGGTTGAGATGCTGAGGTTAAATATTATGTCAGAGGGACAAACAAGGAAGATGAAAGTGATTTCGTGAAAAAAATTGGAATGCCGACAGCACCGAAGCTAGCGCTTGTGTCGGGAGACAACAGTAACGATTCGACTTCTAAGGGATTAGTAAAAAAAAGCAGATAGGGTACAATCGGGTGCGGAAAAACGGTTGATGGCGAAGAGTTACTATGATGGGAGGTGAAAGAAGAAAAAAATGGAGCAAAGAGCTCACAAGAATCTTGAAGTGAGGACGCAGCCTTATCATGAAGATACATAGCAGAAGGAATGCCGTAGAGATTTGATATAGGACGAAAAAGGCTTAGTATTGTCAGGAGTAATGGAAGTTTCGAAATGCTCAAGGTGAGCACGCATTGCGTCATTGGCTGCCATTTTAGCAGCAGCTCGTAACTTTTTAAACTTCAAAAGGTCATCAAGTGAGCCAAACCTTTTGTATTTGCTACGCGCTGCATCCTTGGCTCGAAGAGCAATCATGACATGGGCGGTGAACCACGGAGGGTCGCAATTTCTTTCTCAGCAAAAAGAAGGAGTGTAGCAGAAAATTAAGTTGGACAATAAGGAATAAAATTTGTAGAGAGTGTGGATGAGTCCTCTGAAGAAATTATACCAGTTAGTACCTTTTATTTCATTGGATAAAGCGGAATAGTTTGCTTTTTTAAAATTGAAGCGAAACGTAGAGGCAGATTTGTCATCAGACGAACGGTTTAGAGGTAATTCCATAAAAAGAGGACAATGATGAGGATCGGGGCGCACATACGGAGATAGAGGAAGATTCAAGCAAAAGGAAGAATGGTGAAGGTTAGTCAGAACGAAAGCCAGAATCCTGTTGTTGGTATTGGGTACGTTGTTGAATTGGGAAAGTGAGCAAGAGGAATAAAGGAAAAAGTAGCGAGAGAAATATTGCTTGAGGACTAAATACATGACAAAGTATTATACCAATCATGCGACGGCATATTAAAGTCAGCACATAACAGTAAGGAAGCAGAATGGAAGCACCCATTGAGGTAGGATGAGATTTCCGCAAAGAGACGTTCATATATCAGACTGGGGCTACTATAAGGAATGTAGATTGAGGAAACAAGCAGCACTGAGGATGGTGAAGGAGGAATACGGACAGCGTTCAACCGGGGCGGAAGGAATAAAGTCACTGCAGAGTGTTCCGTTCAGAGATTTATGTATACCAATTAAAATACCACCTCCTAATGAAAAATTATACACAGATCGATTCCGATCCCTACGAAAAACAGTGTGAAGGGGCAAAATTTCATTGTTATATATTATATCCCCAGACAACCAGGTTTCTGTTAGGCAGACAAAGTCATCAGACGCGATTACAGATGATATCTGTACATAATTAACCTTGGTTCGCAGACCACGAACGTTCTGGTAATAGATTTTCAGAGGCCGGTTCATGTTCTGCTTTTGTTTGATGGTCTGAAACAAAAATTTCTGAAATTTTCTTTCTTATGAAGAAAGTAAAATAATTTAGTTTTTGAATTTAGATTTAGAGACAGATGAGGAATTGTAGTTTGAAAAGTTATTAAATATTGTGAAGCATCTATTTATCGGCTCCCTGTCTCTACAGACAATGTGATATTGATGCTCATTGAGGAGACGTGTCTGTCTAACAGGATTATTGAAAGTGATTTTATTACGAAGATATTTTACGTTAACCAAATGCCTAATAGCATTAAAGACGAAGAATGATGATCTTGAAGAAAGTGTCGCCAGATTTAAGAGTTTAAGTCTGTAACTATAAGTTGGAAGATTTTCAAAATCGTGTAGACTATAGATATCTCTCAGTTCAAAGAACACGAACTGCTTTTGGACAGATTTCAGTTTATTTCTATCGAAAATACAATTCCAGACGATTCAAGCGTATTCGAATAATAGTCGGACTATAAAGAGAGACCTTGTAACTCATATGTTCGTGAATTGGTTCGCACGTCTTTTGATGAATCCCAGCTGCTTGCTAGCTCTTGCAAGAACTCTGTCAGACTGAAGATAACAACGTAGCTTTTTATCCAGGACGACACCCGGATCTACGATATTATTCAGGTGGTAGTCAAAATTAAGCTTGGAGAGGTCTTATGGCATTGCATTTTTCAACTTTAACTGTAAGTTTATTCTGGTCATACCATTGCACCAGTTTCCGAAAAAGAAAATTTGCATCTTATTCCGACTGAATAGGGTGATATATTTTCAGATTATCAGCAGAAAAAAAGTGCGGAATGTCAGTCCAAAACAAAAACATTGAACAGAAGCGACCTTGCGGTACCCCAGATGAGACGGTTTATTTTTTTTTTGTTGGAAAGATGACCTTGGAATTTAACATGTTGCGTTCGATCTCGAAGATATCAATTCAACCAGCTTAGAAGCCTTTTTTCAAGCTTTAGATTCAGTATGTCATGGTCAACGCGATCAAAAGCTTTGCTGAAGTCAGTCTATAGATGCGTTTTTTTGCACTCTTGGGCAGGGTTAGTTCAGATAAGTTAAGCTCTTTATGACAGAGCTTTAGGTAAGTACATTGAATACAACAACAATCGCTGCCGCTGTAACTTAACTGTGGCAGCGATTGTTGTTTTATTCAATGTACTTACCTAAAGCTCTGTTATAAATAGCTTAACTTACCTTAACTTACTCTGCCCAAGAGTGCAAAACAGCACACCTTATATAAGGCGTGTCTTTTTTGCTCCTCTATCCAGAACTCCTCTAACAGAACAGGCGCATTGGAAACAACAACACTCCTGTCCCAGTGAATTCACTAGTACAGAAATTCTATTTCTCATTGGTAGTTCACGTGCTGAACTATAGAATGTGCCGATAGAAAAAAGAAAAGCTCATGAGAAATTGCCTTTTTTGCCGTGAGATCGCCTTCTTTCGATATTGCAAAGCACATTCGAGACTTTTATCATTAGATTCGAGGTAGTTGTATCTAAGGTATTCAAAAGCTTTATGGCCCTGTTTACACATGTATCCATGCGTTTAAACCAAATTCAGAAGGCCGAAGTGAATGAAGTGGATGAGGGTGGTTCCGTTGATTTGTACATCCATTTCACTCTCGCTTTAAAAAAAAACCGTCTAAACACATGGACACATGTGTAAACAGGGCTTATAATTTATTCTTTTTTCTGCTGATGATGTTCTTAATTTCACGATTCACTCCTTTAAGTCAACTGCCCACACAGAAGGATACTTCTCGGCTTCGGTCTTATGTGGCGTCTACCCTTAAAGAAGAGTATAGAACATCGGGTTCTCATAACGACTTTTTAGCTCTGCAGTCAAAGTTATCGCTAGACAAGCAATACGTGATTTTTTCGCTAGCACTGAGTCTTCGATTTGTTTCGACTGTCATAACTCCTTCTGGTTTTATAATATCTGTTCCCCAACAAAAATTCTATCATTTCCCTGATTCAATGTATCTTAATGATTCCGCGGAAGGATATCCTCCAGTTCGCAGAAAGGTCTGAGGCTTTCGATGGCCACTTGGATTGGACCTTTTTATACCCAGGTCCTCTTATCTTATATCACTTTGTGTGGCCTTGCGTCATCTTGATTCAATGAAGGGTTGGATTTCCTAAGAGTGTGCGTTCCACAAGAGTACGCAGTGGCTATATTTTCACATTGGCAACATTGTTTTTGACACGTAATGCATCAGCTGCCGGATTTGAAATCTCTTAGAAGTGTGTGATATTCTTAGCGAAATCAGGTACCGTATGATAAGAAATAGCTTTCTTTTAAATTGTTGATGATATTGTCCTGACAGAAACTAAGAGTTTTATCCCAACTGAGGGAACTTTTTTCTGGGGTTTATGTCAATATTGTAAAAAGTGGTCCAATTTACAGCTATTTACAAGTTTAACCTGAGGTGAAGGTAGTCTTTAAAGGTGTAAAGTAGATCCAAGTTCATTTATATAGTGGCTGGTAAGAGTACGCGTGCCAACAATACGCATGCGTGCTCTTAGCAGCCCCGGATCGAGGGGGGACAAGCCGGAGTCCGTGCCCCGGGCGGCGAATTCAGAGGGCGGCAAATTCAAGCTTGGCAGATAAATACACTCCTTAGCATTATCACAACTTTGCGATGACAAACGCGCAGTATAGTAAAATAATAAATAAATAAAAGTAAAAATTGTTTATTTCGGACAACTAAAGGATCCACAGTGTGTTAGTACGGTTTATAGTAGATTATTAGCAATAAAAACATAAAGCACTTTAAATATAAACATAAAAGACAAAGATCTACTTCGCTGCACCGAGGGCGATTAAGGAAACGAGCTGGTTTCCGTATAAGACACCTCCATAGTGGTGAAGTGAACCTATCAGCTACAGTCTTTAGGATGCTGTCATGGGACTGTCCTTTGTTCTATGGATCAGGGATATAGTTTTTTTTTTTGCAAGTGACACTACAGAAGCAGGCCACTGCCATCATCATCCTGAAGATCTTATTATATTGGACGCGCAAGGTGTCCAGCGATCTTTTGGCATATCCGACTGACAGGTTCCCCTAGGAAAACATTACCTTAACTTGCTTAGCACAACAGGAAAATCTGCGAGCCAACATATTACCTCTGACTGCCAAAGCTTTCTTTTCAATATCAGCATCGTCTTTAAGGTCGTTGGCAATGATATACCCTATTTTACTTTAAGCACATAAATTATTCCCTTTGGGGCACGTAGGCATTGATAGGACAACGATCGCGCTCGCCCAGTGCCCACGAGACACGCGGCTGTTTCACTGGTATTGTGGAATTGGAACGCACTCACATTTGAGGGCGGTTAGCGTCCTTGCGAAAGGGATGCAGCTATATTTATACAGATTATGGATGCTATATTGTATCTATAAAAACACTATCTTTCTTTTCGTGAGTCCCACGAAACCCCTAGCGTTCTCGTCACACAATGTCCTCAGCCTGGTCAAGGGAGCTTCTTGAGTACAATTTTCCTGCTCTCCAAACATAATTCAGCCCTTAAGTTTTAATTAGAACACTTAAAAAAGGACAAGTATCATATTTATAGAATAATATACAGAATGAAATTTTTGACATAATAGAAAAAAAAAACAGTTATAAATAGCATTCTAAACGACATCAAAGAAGCCGAGTAATATACAATAATATATACAATATATTCGACTGCACTCCAAATATTTCGCATACAGAACAAATGAGCTAGGTCTTTCTCTGTGTAAGAAAAAACTGGCAATGTGTTTGAAATAAAGAAAATCATTGATTTCATAGAAGCTGCTGGAAAGACAGGAGAGTACATTTGTCAACAGATTATGGAAAAATTGACAGTTGATTGTTTTGACATTAGACGATGTCGTGGCCAATCTTTTGATAATGGGTCCAATATGACTGGCACGTATAACGAAGTGCAGGCCAGGATTGCAAAAAAGAATGAGCTGGCCGAATTCGAACCGTGTTTGGCTCACTTCTTAAATCTAGTCGGTGTCCATTCTGCCTCATCATTCCCGGAGGCCATAAACCTATTTGGAGGAATTCAAAAAGTATATTGCTTTATTGTCGATTCCAATACTCGATGGGATGCTATGAAAAAATATGTTAAAACAAATTTAGAAGGAAGCAGTCAGACAAGATGGGCAGCGAAACATGTCGCTGTGAAAGCCCTCTTGAATAATTTGGCGAAAGTGGTGGAATTCTTCGAAGAAGTTGAGCAAACTTCTCATGCTTCGGAAACAAAGTACGAGGCAGGTCATCTCTTAAATGCTTTAAAGAGTTTAAGGCAACAATGATGGTATTTGATCGAACCTTATCCTAAATTAAAAAGAGGATTGATAGTGCTATCACGATGAATTTGAATTTTGCATTTCTCAATGGCTTCGAAGTCTTGAATATGTCAAATAAAGAGCTGCAGAAGCATGGATGACATCTTGGACGATAATATGAGCAAGATTTAAACATAGTTGAATTCTGCCAGGAACTCTACGATTTTAAAGAGCATACTCCACTTTTATTTGGAGGTATGACAAATGCTAGGGCTTTCAATCTCTTGTAATAGATCTATACGCATTAGTTGCAGGATGTCTTTCCTAAGATTTATATTACTCTGCGAATTTACTTTACGCTTCCTACTGAATCCACAAGCTGCGAGCCAAGTTTCAGCAAACTTAAATTTATTAAAAGTTATCTACGACCGTAGATGAGCCAGGAACGTTTATCGAGTCTCTCAATATTAGCAATAGAAAGTCGAACTGCTCATGAGATGAATTATGACAAGGCCATAGATTTGTTTGCAGGACAAAAGGCTCGAAGAGTAGAATTGTAATTTCAATATGCAACACTCAGAACAGCGAGGTTTAAGGAAACGAAATAAGCGTATACATATACGAAATTTAGTGAAGCAATTTTACTACAAAATCTAAATCTATAATTAGAACAAATCGAGAGAATTACTACCTCAGATATTCCCTTTGGTACGATACCTAAGATCTACGAGCTTTTGGTTATAACGTGTCAATTGACATATTATCTCTATCTCTATCTTCCTGTTCGCGGAGTAAAAGCCTGTCAAAATTGCCCATAGTGCCCATCGTTTTCCTTCACTACTACTAACGTTCTGATTCAGGCCAATTGCTTCACTTCTCACTGCTGTTTTCATTTCTTTATAACTCTCTCTTCTGCGGTGCTGCATAATAACTACTTTTAATCTCACGTTTTATTTCATACCCTATCCTTTCCTATCCTCATTAAAATGCACATATGTCCGACACGTTCATGCATTTTTGGAAAAAAATATATGCTTAACAGAGAAAGAGCAGCTATAGACCGGCCGTTGTAGCGTTCTTTAGAGAAGACCTATGTCCATCGTTGGGCCGAAATGATGATGATGATTAAGATAAAAATATTGGTGAGGAGGGGCGGCATTTTTCAGTTTTTGCCCCGCCTCGATAAAATTCAAGTTCCGGGGCTGGCTCTTAGCGATCTTAACGCGTACTCTTGCCAATTGTTTTCTATAACTAGTTTTACAGGCATTTTTTAGTGCTGTTTTAAAGGATTCACTATGGGAAATTATAAAAGAATAAGTGATCGGTCGTTAAAGTTTACAGAGGATATTCTTAAACAAGCAAATGATCGAATCGCACAGGGCGAAAGTAACAGATCGGTAGCGATCTCTTTAGGGGCTAATGAGTGCTCTAACATGAGGTATACATGTATATTTTTATTGAGCTTTCAGTATGTGCTAAGAATGAATTTTCGACTAGGAAACCATTCCTACCAATTTGGAAAGATTTAAACCCCGAGAGAATTGGCCTCTCACATCAGAGACACATCAGAGACCTTGACGATAGGTTTTATGGTATCCGTGTGAAAGATGCTAGATCACTTGCTTTCCAGTATGCAGAGTTAAATGAGATCCCTCATAGATTCAACAGTGAAGCAAAATTGAAATGGCTGCCAAGCTTTGTGGCAAGAAATAATTCTTCCTTGAGACGACTAGAAAAATACAGCTTGGCTCGCGCGATCGGGTTCAACCGAGTTCAGTGTGGAGTATTTTTTGATAACTTAAAAGGTGTTTATGAGAAAACAATTTTTTCGTCACATCGGATATTCAATAGGGATGAGTCAGGATTGTCGACCGTCCCTAATAAAACTGTTTCCAAGGTGGTATGTGCAGAGAGAGCTGGTCAGCTGGTAGTTACATGAATTCTGAGCTATTTGTTAAGTAGCTGCGCTATTTCGTAGAATTAGTCAAACCAACCAAAGATGATCCCGTTTTCCTGTAGCATTCAGAAATTTCAATCGAAATTTCTGTACGCAAACTTTTCGATGGCACTGTAAAGACCATCGTAAACAAGAAGTATCGTACGGTTGTATTTTTCGAAACCAAAAAACTTGCGGTACTCTGGGCTGTCGGATTGAAAATGTAGCTAAGGCTAGTCGAGCCTCGTGAGTCGGGTTTTTTTTTCTGTTAGTGACAATTTGGTCGTGGGGCGACCGTAAGGTCACGCTCTCTTCGTGGCTAAAACTAATGCAACTTTCCTCATGTCTCACGTGGAACGTCGATTGGGGCTGTATAGTGAGCTGAATAAAAAGGGTTGCATGAAATTTCGTACATGGATCATAATATCGATAAGATGTTGCACATCAAACGACACGACTTGATAACTGTGCTTGCTGAATAAGGCGGCTTTGTTTGGAGACGGCTGCGCTCGCTAAAAATCGCAACAAAGAATTGCATTTCGAAAATAATCTGGAGTATTTGGGAGAGATGTGGCATTTCGTGTCGGTGCTCGTATGTGAAATATTTTGGATATGCGAGAGAGTGTGTGTTGAGTATGAAGTCAGTCAGTGAAGACTGCCGTGAGTTGTCAATTTCCAATCAATAATCTCTAATCAGAAAATCCATTCAAATTTTCGCGTATTTTTGTTCGGTCCCCTATATTTCAGAATGAAGCCTAAGTAGCCTAATGGGTAGATCACTGGCTTCTTGCGTGTAAGGTTCCCTGGTTTGAATCCAGGTTAAGACGAGGGTCTAGCTCTGTTTAGGTACCTGATATAAATCAGGGGTAAAGTGAGTCGTGGATCTAATCACTCCACACTCGTATTAACATTGATTGAAAAATTGTAATGAAGCTCTCTACCAGCTTCAACCCCTAGACCTGTACGAGGGTTGTCATGGCATTACTTTATTTTACTTTTATTTCAGAATCCTAGCAACGTACTTTGTTACGTCTCGGCTGGGTATGGCTTGCAGCCCATGCCTGAGAGCTGCTTCGGGTCCTTTACGGACAAAAGCCCTTTTTTCTTTTCACTTTGCGGCTAATATCGATTCATGACGGATGAATAATACGTAACGTCCCCTTTTTTCTGGTAGCGAATCCACCCCATTTCTTTATAACCCACCCCAGCCGCGTAGAGCTAGGAAAGCGGCCTACCAGCAACCGTCGGGGTTGGATTAAATGGTGCTCCGCTAATGCGGACGAGTGATCTTCAAGGCAATTTCTTCTTTTTTTAGTTGCCCCTGTTGATGGTCCGCCATCACCCCTACTCCGCTTGCCTCCTCTTTCTTAAATCGCGGACAATCATATATCACATTATTCCCTTGGAGCTATTTGATTTGCAAGAGGTAAAAGCATTATCCTTTTAACATTATCGCCACATGCAAACCATAAAGTACAACCATTAGATCGTGGGTTCTTTTTTCTATTAAAGACCGTGTTTTCGAACGAATATGAAGATCTATTACTCTGAGAGAAATATCGGCCTTGTTCCATGCTGCATATGCTAAAGTTACTACGGTTGAAATTTGCGAAAAAGCGTTCGCTTGTACTGGGAACATAGATATGAAAGAATATGGATACGAAACGGCTATCCGTGTACCCACACGTGAATGTGCCGTTTTTAATACACGCACAACATTGCTCTCTCACAAAAATTCCGCTCAGTGCGCCTCTTTCTACCGCACTCAATACTGAAAAGCCTTAATGCTATGTTTTAATGCTGGGAACACCAGATCGGTGTGAAAGCGTGCAACGGGCAACACGGAAAGAAACGTCAATGTCAGTTTGATTTGTGTCGGGGACTGAGAGCATTGACTTTCAGTCAAAATTTTTCAAATAAAATTTGGAAATTTTTCGGCGAATTCCGTGGAAACGTACATCTACGTTTGTACGCAATCATTTGTGTTGGTTTTGCGAGTAAATTAGTGGTAAAAAATTATAAAATAGGCTGCAAAAGTAGCTATCGATGTGCTTCGCAGGGTATATCGTATTTCGGGTGAGTAAAATTAACCTTTGGCATCAATTTCTGTTGGTTTTTGTGTGAAATCATAATTAATTTCATTCACAAAAAGCATTTTAATCTCCACTCGCCGGTTCAGGGAAAGAAATGTCAAACGACGTTCAAAATGGCGTTCTCTCGTGCTTTTGGTTACCATATGAACTGTGTAGGGCACACACCTGTACCACATTTTCACACCAGTAAGCAAAAAGTCGAAAATTAGCACATTTCTCTCGGTCGATTTCTAATCCATTCTCTCTTATATCTGTGACTGGGATTCATTCATACAATCCAGATGTTTTTACTTCAGCGGATTTTCCATCTGTCGAAGTTTCAGCTCGGGCCTATTGTGATGTGGCAAATACATATTGGCCGAGCCCAGACGAAAGCTGGCGAGCCCGAGTGTGTGGACGGTCCAGACATGCGACTTTGACATGTCTCGCCGGCGCTCGTGCGACTTCCGATCGGAGTCGGTTTTTTGGGCACGAGTCAAAGGGATACCGTCACGACCCGGCGAATGCCGTCCACATGTTGGCTCACAAGCTGCCACAAACTCAGTCTGCGTTTTGATTTTATTACTCCAAAAACTTTTTAAAGGCGTGAGAGTGTAAATTTTCAATAGCATGAATCTTATCCATGCAACAATAACTATAATTTCGATATCATTGATGTAATCAGGCTGCTGTATTATAACATTTTAATAAATTCGGATGCTTTAATTTGACTATATGTAATTGAGAGGAAAAAGTTATTTGTTGCCTCATGTTTTGTACTTGCAAACTTTATGCCAACTACGAAACGTAAGGGTTTCATATAATTCAAAATAATTAAAAATTTAAAATAATATGTTGAAAGTTCGGATCGATATTACTCTGCAACTGCTTTTTGATTTCGATGGGTGGAAATGAGACGGAGGTTTAATGAAATTTTCGTGCTGGTGACGGACGGAGACGGAAGTGAATGCTAAATTCACACCAGCTGTGGCTAATTCAAAGGTATTTAGCACAATATTGTGGTTAATTTCCATTTGAACGAAAGGTTGGAACTATTCGCTACTAATTAGCTACTTTTGGAAAGCAAAAATCTGCCATTTATGGTGTCTGTTTCTTCTATTGCAACAGAAGCCATTTTTACTTTTTTGTCGTGCCGCATAACGAATGAAGCTGTTAGTTTCTGCTACCGCTGAGGTTCGCAAACGGACTTACAATTTTCATTTTTTTAACCGCCCAAAACAGCTGATTATCAGCTGGCGAAGTTGCGAGTCGTGGCCAACATGTGCTGCTGTCACTGGCCCGTCTCACTCTGCCTGACTTCAAGTTCACCTGGTCTCGGCCAATATGTATTTGCCACATGAGATGGAGACTTCAGATAATGCGAATGTTGGTCAGCAAGTGAGTTTCAATGAAGAGGCTGAATTACCACTTTCTTTATACTTGAGCCGAAATCAAGATACTAATCCTTTAAATGGGGAAGGAAATCTAGACCTAAATCAAGTCCCTCTGGTTACGCAGAATATAGTTCAAGAAGCCGAAGCTATTAGTCTTTCGCACATTACATCTTTGATAATCATCGATTTAGATACACCCAGTTCATCTTCCGAAAGGTAGGAAAAAGGAAATATATATCTTAATCCAGCACCTGTGGCTACGGAGAGTGAAGTTGAAAAAATTGAAATAAGTAGTACACCCCGCAAAACATCTTTAACAGATACCAATTTATATCTAACTGGACCTTCCTGTATCATGCCGCAAATGATACTTCCGTTGCCAAAGTTGAAGCATTTGCAGATAAAGAAGCAAAATCAAGAAAATCTGAGATTCTCTCCTCAACACATATAAGTAGAAATTATTGAGTGAGAACAATACCTAGTGAGGTCAAGGCTGCTCTCAATTTTCCGAAAGAAGGAAATAGTAGCAAGTAACCGAGAAATGAAACGAAAAACCACACAATTTGCGCTGGTTCTTGCGATCCTACCCTACCTTAATGATTTCACTACCTCCAGTCTTTATGAGATTTATTAATTTTTCACTAAGTATCTTGCCTCATTGTTTTCTTTGCAATCCTCAGTCTCATCCTTTGTTTCCGCATCTGCTTATTCTTCAGTTTTGTCTTCGATCCAAAACGGATCCTTTAGAAACTGCTTCCATACTCAGTTCACTAAGCATAATTACCAGTAGCGGTCCCGATGGTACCCAGAATTTGCCAGCGATGTCACTAACCCCGTCGCTGTGAATTCCTTTTTTCAATTGTTTTCAACCCTTAGCTACTAAACTGGCTCCTTCCCGTCCTAATGGACGTCTGCCCATATCTTACCAAATTAGGCTGCATTCGCAACTATAAGATGACCAGTTTGCCTTCTTTCAGTCGCTTGATTCTTTCTAGGCTCCCGTGATTTTTTCCCCCAGTATCCTAGGATTTTTTCCGGAATCCTTTGGCTTTTTCTAAGCTCCCATCATTTTTTCTATGACCCCTATGATTTTTTTCTAGAGTTCGGTGATTTTACTTAAGCTCCTATGTTTTTTCCCCAGTTTTCTAGAATTTTTCCTAGAGTCTTCTGATTTTTCCTAAGCTGCCGTGATTTTGTCTTACACTTCCAGGATTTTTTTCTAGTGACCCCATGATTTTTTCTAAGTTTCCATCATTTTTTCCTAGACTAGACCAGGTTTTTGCCTAGAGTCTTGTGATTTTTTCGAGGCTCCCCTGATTTTTCTTAGACTTCCAGAGTTTTTTTTTCTAGAGTCCCTGAATTTAGTTTTTCTAGCTCCCATGATTTCCTCCTTGATTTCCAGATTCTATTCTAGATACCTCTGAATTTTTCGAACCTCCCATAATGTTTGCTTCTTTACGAAAATATTCCTGATAATATAATGGCAGGTTGGATTCGAATTACAAATCATTGTGAAGCACTTTAAAGGCTAAAAATTTCCACGGTATCTGGCAGCAACAGCATCAGATCAGCTTGAAATTCATGGGTTCTGGGACACTTCAAACACTGCTTACGCAGCTGTTGTATAGTCTGTGTTTCTTTGCCAAAACTCATATCCAATGGAATTGTTTGTGTGGGATGATAATTTTTTTCGTCATATAGAAGGCCTATCGCACAAGCAATTAACGTGCAAGATGGCGGACCTAAGCTACTAGTATTTGAACTAGTCGCGGTACTTTTCTCGACCAATTCGGTAGGTTAATACCTGTGAGATTGAAAGTTGCGATAGGCATTCTATATGACGGCCAGACGTGGCTCCAAAATGCATCATCATACCAGAAGATGCTAGAACCTTTACAAATGGTGCACATTGTCAGTTTTGTTTTGATATGTTACGGTTGCTCTTGTTCAGATCTTCACACAGAGTTGCCACGAGCGTGGACCTTTTCCGCCGTTTCAACAATAAAACCAACTTTTGATTTTTATTCGCTACTATGTCACGCCTGTTGCTAATTTCAGTTCTTACCCCGCCTAGTCGCTAAAGTGACTTAGTTTTGATGTTTGCGGTGTGTTTATTTTGTGTTTCGCGTTTCTCTGTCCATAACAGACCGCTCCAGATTAATTTCTTGAGGAGTTTTTCGGAGCCAAACATGCCGTTCACACTACACTCTAAATCAGGGGATTTCGATCAGCTGATCGCTTTAGAGCTAAATCAACTTAAATCTACTTGATTACCCATACATTTTTTCGGCGTCTGACAGTTGAAAGGTACCTCATTTAGAGTTAATCAAGTACAAATCAGGTACTATTGTGAATTTTGTCCCTGGCGAATTTTTCTCAGAGCGCGGTGAACTCCATCCGTGAGAGCGAGAGTAGATTTGAATGGAATGTCATTCGAATTTCGGCCTAAAATAAAGAAAACTGAACAAAAACGGAAAATTTGAGTTGTACGAAATGAATAGATAATGCTCTTGCATGTTCCTGTACCATTTTCAACAATTTGCACGCAAAAAAAAAATTGTACACGTAAATTCGAATGACGTTTCTCTCTCTAAATCTCCTCATTTTAAATCACTTCGGGTAGTGTGAACGCTTATAAGCCGTTCACACTACACTTCTAAATCAGGTAGATTTAGAATCTGTCAAGTTAATCAGGTAAGCGTTCACACTACCCGACGTGATTTAGAATGAGGAGATTTAGAGAGAGAAATGTCATTCGAATTTAAGTGTACAATTTTTTTTGCGTGAAAGTTGTTGAAAATGGTGCAGAAACATGCAAGAGCTTGATCTATTCATTTTGTACAACTCAAATTTTCCGTTTTTGTTCAGTTTTCTTTATTTTAGACCGAAATTCGAATGACATTTCCTTCAAATCTACCGTGCCTCTCACGGATGGAATTCAGCGCGCTCTGAGAACAATTCAGCCGGGAAAAATTCACAATAGTACCTGATTTGTACTTGATTAACTCTAAATCTACTTGATTAACTCGGTCGGAAGTCGAAAAAAATGTATGGGTAATCAGGTAGATTTAAGTTGATTTAGCTCTAAAGCGATCAGCTGATCGAAATCGCCTGATTTATAGAGAGAAATGTCATTCGAATTTAAGTGTACAATTTTTTTTGCGTGAAAGTTATAAGTCAAGTTACAAGTCTAGTGTGAACGGGCTATTACCTGATTAACTTGACAGATTCTAAATCTGCCTGATTTAGAACTGTAGTGTGAACGGCATAAAAGAAAATATTCGACAAGAGAACTTATTATGTACTTGCGTGTACTTTGATTTGATGAGGGTGGCAATAATTGCTGATCAAATTCGTACTGAAACCTCAAATTATTTTAACAAGTATTGCCCAGGTAACCACAGTGCTGGTACAGGCTGGGTAGTATTATTAATGTGTAAGATAAAAACTGTATAAGAAAAAATATATATATAATACATATGTACCGAAAAAACGATAAGAGCATGCAGGCCGCAATTGTATAGCCGCTTAATTTTAGGTTATCATAGCTAATTATACTTTAAGCTAGGTTAAGAATGTACGATTAAAATAAAATCAAAAATCTGTTCAGACAATCAATTTTATTTTCCGATGATTAAAGCATCGATTACCAATTTAATATGTTGTTTATATTGGCCAAATAATTATTTTTGGCATTAAAGTTAATGAACTCGATTAATTGAACATACAACTTAATCGTATGAAACTTGTTTAGGTTAATACTACGCGCTAGGCGATATTTTTGAAATTGTAGTAACTGTCATAATTTTCATTTGGACACAAAAATGACAGAATATCATTTGTATACGACTGAATATGGGATGGGAGAGAGAGAGAAAATTTATTGATAATACTGCAAACTATCCATATTTTTATCGTGTGTGCGAGATATGTTGCCATGCGTGTGCACAATTACACAATATTATACCGACGAAACTTACGATTCGAGAAATTTATGGAAAATATAGTGTCATCTTCTGCCTTCAAGCCCTCTACAATATATATATTGTGACCCGACTATAATATAAACGGCAAAATGCAATATATGCCATGATAGACTCGGAATTTCACATATGCATGCATGTATGAACGCAACAAAACATTCCTTAAATAGAGCAAGCTATATGCTATAATTTATAACAACTGCATGTGCGGCGGTATGGACAGGAGGAGGAGGGAAGAGTGTTGCTCTTGGTATCCCGTTGCTTTGTTCATCGCTAAAAGCAATATATGATTGCTGCCAAGAGTGTTTTCATCGAACTACTACTAGTACCACTTAGGGCGGCGGCAGCGATAGCAGTATGCATAGCAAGCATGGATAGAAAGCAGGCAAGCAAGCAGGCAAAAAGGCAAGCTATCGCAAGATACACGATAAGTGATATAGTAACTCTCAGACGATAGCGAATAGTTTTTCCAGATCCAATCCTATGGAAAATATGTATGTGGTAACGGGCCAGGCTCAGCGGGCAACACTTAAGCTATATCTATTTTTTTGACAGTCCCCGCCGAATAATAGGAGATACATACGAGATTTCCTGAACATTTTCTTTCCTTGAGATTTTCAGTTGCTGAGTCCTTTGCTCCCAGCAGCCAAATTTTTCTCAACAAAAATTAAATCAGTTGACTTCTTCGAAGACCGTTGATGTTGAAATACGACAGAGTGAGAGAGAGAGAGACTAGTTTCACTCAAGTCCATATTTTAATAAACCGAGGAAATAAAACATAACAAAAATATCATGTTGTGAAAAACAATTACAAACAACAGATATCAATGTAGTTTTGATAAGTAAGAATCAGATATGAAAGAATGGAGGTAATCCAAAGTATCATCTCCTGTTATTTTTAAGCGTTTCATTTATTCTCACACAAACAACATCAAATTAATCAGCCTCTTCACGACAGCTGTCAGAAATCAACAATATCAGAAATGATCAACAGAAAAAGTTCAGGTAAATTCTTGCAATAGAGGAAGCAATGACGTCAGCCAAAACCAAGTCATATTTTCAATTACCGATAATGATTAGATAAAGCAATCCTGAGGATTTCCATGATTCATCAATTCAATCTCGCTATTATCAGCAAGTTTCAAATCCTGTCTCTTTATTGTTTTGAAAAACCCACCGCAGCTGCGTAGAGCTAGTAAAGCGGCAAGCCAGCTAGCAATTACCGCGTAGAACTAGCAAATTTAATTGGGTGTGGCATTCAAGGATGCTCCTGATGTTCCTGGGGCACCCAGCTGCCGTCGTATAAATTCTCTTTCTGTTTTGTTTGATGGATTCCCGTCTTTCTTCGAAAGTTCCGTTCAGTTGTAATGCATTGCCATACTTTCGCTTACATGTTGCTACAAATGGCGCCCAACGTGGGCTTGTTTTTGTTTTTGACTACCGAGCCTTGGTGGGAAAATCGAATTTATGAGGATCAAAGAGCGACATAAAACCTAATCCAGTCTCATTCAAATATGCTTGAGGCATCTCCTTTGTGATTCGATAAGATATGTTGCGTATTAGTTCTATCTTCTCTAGTTGCAATAAGCAAACCACGGGATTTAGCTCGATTCCTTGTGCCATTCATTGATCTCTTTAGCTCTGAGTGCAAAACAGAAGAAGGCTTTGGATTACAGGGTTTGGTGGTTTACCACCATTCTCCAGTTCAAGTCATCCGAAGCACCCTCCCACCCCTCTTTAGGTAGAAGTTACACCAAATCTGCGTCTGTTAGTGCCTTGGATGTAACGGTCTATCTGGGCATTGATTCAAACTAATGTTTGGATTATGCGTAGTTGTCATGTGTTCACTGTGAACATCGTAGCCGATCGGTCGTGTTCTTTATTAATATCCAGTGCGAAATTGTAAAGTAAACAAGTTCCGAGCATTGCTTAAGTGCCGTTAAGTTGGTTATACTAAACAATGAAACGCACACATTATCAACCGCTGAATTGTAAAATTAAAATTTTAATTCAAACTTAGCGAGTGACTTATAAAATTCAGTGTCAGTTAGCTGGTTTGTTCAGTGCTATTCAAAGTTTAAAAAAACTTGATACAAGTCCGTAATGGGCAGAAAAAGAACAAAAAAAAATTTAAAACCCCTGAAGCATCAGACATCGATGAGCCAATAACGGATAAAAGTGCAATAGAGAAGGTTGCAGGCCCGGAAAAAGAAAACCGCGTATTGCGGAGAGAAGTCAACGAGTTGCATCGACCAAGACAGCCAGGAGTTCAACCTGGTAACGCGACGAAAGAAAAAAAACACGAAGGAACAGGTAATAGTTTCTCCCCAAAAGGCGAAAACATCTTCTTCCCTTTCCCCACCTACGAAAACCCTTAAGGTGCCGCCTATAACAGCTTTCAAGATGGATATTCCCAAATTCATCACTGAGCTTAACGCTCAAAGGATCAGAGTAAATATTAAAAATATTTCGAGTGATAGATCGCTCATCCTGTGTGCCTCCCTCGAAGACCACAAAAAGGTCTTCGAAATAATCAAAACCACTGGTCGAAATGCAACGACCTACACGGCAGCTGCCGAAAAACCCAAGACACTTGTCATCCGTGGCCTACACAGGGGCGTTCAACCAGCGGATATACACTCTGAGCTAGTGCCGCAGTACCCTGATCTGAAGGTGAAGTCAATATCGCACTTCCTCGCCGGCAAAGACCGGGTACTGAGTAAGTCGGTAGCGGCTGAAGACTTCAGACCCCAGTCCGGGCTCTTCATTGCGCAATTCGAGCCTTCTCAGGAGCTAGCTGCTGTATTTGAAATACGGTCCATCCTCTGGCAGAGAGTGTCTTGGGAGAAAATCCGCAACAAAGAAAGGCTGCAGTATTTTAACTGCCAAAATTTTGGGCATGTTACAGGCAGCTGCACCATTGTCCACCACTGCGTGAAGTGCCTGGAGAGGCACTACAGGCGAAGTGGCATTTCATACGCACAGGCAGTAGGAAATCCAGTTTCGTATGTTTCTGGTGCCCAACGAGCTCCAACCTCCTCGGGATCATCTCCAGCCAATGCCAATCTTGGGCTGATAAATAACTTTATCACTCAAGTATTGGCAGCGGGAACTGATGCTGAAGGGCTGGTTGCCACTCTTAAACTGCCGACTTCCCTTCTTAAGTAAGTTGGTATACGTGGCCACTGTGAATAGCGCTTTGCTCATCTCGATGGCGCAAAGAGCGTCCGCACAACACCTCCTGGATGAGTTGAAATCGGATCCTGTAATGATAACAGAGACCAGACTCTCGGAATTCCATAAAGTTAGCTTTAGAGGGTTCGCCACTGTCTTTGACAATCAAAATGGCGGATCAGAACTCTTGGTTAGGAGTAATCTAGACATGGAGACCGTTGCGATTCTCGCTCTAAAATGCTGTGCTATTGCTGCAGCGGTGATCAAAACAACAGATCACAGGCGAATCTTTGTTGTTATACGTTTGATGTAGTTCGTCAAAGTCAATTCTGTTGCATGATTTCGGAGTCATTAACTCAATCATTTCTCAATATAAATACTCGCTCATCGGTGGCGATTTGAACTCGAGACACCCATAATGGGGAGATTCCGTAACAAATGGAAACTGCAGGGTGTTGCTCGAATGGCTGCAACAAAGCAGTCCTCCCATTCCCTTGTAAGTAGTTGCTCCGAACTCACCAACCAGACCAAGTAGTAACTCGACCATAGACTTCTTTCTCCTGTCAGATGGCCTGTTCAGCAGTATTGATCTACCACACTGCTGGACGCAAGCTGGTATGTCTGATCACTTTGCCGTGAAGCTCCGACTTCAGTTCCGCTTCTTCTTCAGCTTCATGGAAAGACCCCCAAAGACAATAAGATCTTTTAAAAACACCGATTGGGGCCAATTTCAGCGCGACATAGACGTTGCGGTAGGAAATCTTGACGTTTGTGTGACGAAAAATTTAACGAACCATCAGATCGATAATATAATAGAGTCAGTCAGCAAGATTATAAATGAAACCGATGTCCGGAATACACGCTTGACCACACTTAATAAATATCAGAAACACGTGCTGCCGCCGGAAATCGTTAAGCAAATGAAAGTGAGATACATTTGGCGCTGTAAGTTGAAGCGAATTTTCCATAGACATGGGAGGGATCACCCAATGTACAAGTCACTACTTTCAAGTATCAACTGTTTCAGCAAGATAATTGCTGAAATGGTTGGTCTTTTTAGCAGTGAGCGTCTTGTGCAGCGGCTGGCCGATATTCGACCAGGCCCCGACATGTTTAAGGAAATCAATCTGCTTTCTGGCAATTACAAAAGCCAGGAGATGACGGTAACGATTGGCAATGTTATTGTGCGCAACTCTGATCATCAAGCAGAGTTTTTCGCAACGACATTCCGATCCCAGCTGAATACCGCTCCGCCTCCAGCCCCTAACAGCCAAATGGTAATCGCTTTCTCAATAGACACTACGAGCCACCAGCCACATTTACATCCGAGAATCCTTCGGATGATCCGCAAAATGCAAATGACCAGCTCCACTTTATTAATAGTGGATACCTGGTGCAACTGCTGCGCGGTATAAAAAGCAAAAAGTCTTCTGCGCATGATGGAATGTCTAATTTCATTATTAAACATCTACCACTCTCTATGCTCAGAATTCTTTCTATTGTGTTTAACAATGCCTTGAACAATGGTTAGTTTCCGGACTCATGAAAAGTGGCTTAAGTTGTTCCTATTCATAAGAAGGGCAAAAGCAATGGGGCCAGCAATTTCTGCCAAATCTCTCTGCTTCCTAATTTGGGGAAGCTTTTTGAGAGAATTTGGCTGGAAATGATAAAACATCACTGTCGGCTCACGCGGGTGATTCTTGACCACCAGTTTGGCTTTAGACACAGGCACGGGACGCAGCATGCCATCTCATACTTGCAGGATCAAATAGTGTCTCACTTGACGGTGGTGTGTGCTTTAGATATCGAAAAGGCTTTCGATTCCGTATGGCATGGAGGCCTTCTCTTTAAGTTGATCAAGTTTGGATTCCCGGAAGAGGTTATAGGACTCACTGCAAGCTTTCTTACCAACAGACAATTCTATGTCAGCGTTGATGGAGCAAATTCTACCAAAGGGCCTGTGGCATCAGGAGTACCGCAAGGCTCTGTCACTGAACCTATTCTCTATACAATATTCACTGCTGATCTTCCTACTCCAGCAAGCCAAGTCTCAAGTCCAAGTCCTCCAGTATGCTGACGACACGCTCTTATTCGCATCGAGCAAAGACCCACTCAAAGAGCGAAGAGCCTGGAATACTACTTGGCAGAACTAAGTCTTTATTTTGACGAATGGGGCATCAAACCAAATAGCAGTAAGACACAACTCTGTGTATTTCGCAATCCTTCTAAGTATCGGGGATCTCAAACAATCCGCAACAAGGCCAAAAAACTCGCTGTCTCGTTTGGAACCTCTAAGATTAATCCAATCTCATCTCTAAAGTACCTCGGTGTTGACTTCCACGAATTCCTGAAGTTTAATCCTTATGTGCGGCGTAAAATCAAAGCTGCTAAGTCCGCATTTCAACGCATCAGACCTCTTTTTGTCAAAAAGATGGGCATGACCACCAGAGCTAAGTCCATTTGCTACCAGACTCTGATCCGGCCTATCCTGACTTATGCTTCCCCATCCTGGATTACCTGTTCCAAAACTGCCATGGCAGAAGCGGAGGTATTCGAATGGAGAATCCTCCGCTACTGTACTGGTAGGTTCTACAACCCGGTGACTAAAAGGTGGCCGAAGAACCTTCTCCTGTATGAGGAGTCGGGACTGAAGCCACTTAGGGACCGGGTTGTAGAATTAACGACAAGATTCTACGGACTGACAGACGGACATGAGAACGGACTGATACGGTCACTTGGGCGTTCAGGTGGCTCTAATGAGCCATGTATGCGCCCCGCGAAAATAGCGTGTCAACGACAGCTCATGGATGCACTTTTTAATTATGGAGGCTTCCCAATGAATAGAAGAGGCTAGATGTAAGACCTAGGATAAGGAATTAGGTCTAATTAGGCTAAGTTAGTTTTAGTTAGGTATAAGTTAGACTTAAGTCAAAGCATAAGGTAGATTTTAAGTGGCTATTGCTAGGATAATCCCAGCCACTGTACACGGCTGGGTCTGATAATTAGCGTGTAAGATTAAAAAAAAAACTCAAAAGATAAACATAAATAAAAATAAAACAATCAAGAGCCAGCAGGCCAAAATATTATAGCCGCTAGAAAGTAATTTTTTTAAAATTGTAAATAGTACTTAAATTAGATTAATAATGTACAAAAGAAAACTAAAAATAAAATCTTTCCTAATCTAATCTAATCTAATCGTAGTTGTTATGGTGCCACAATCACATTCCTTCAATCAGGCCACACTTTAGATGAATTGTCGGAGGAGGAGACGTCCACTTTCTCAGTCAGTGAATTTATCTCTTGTTTACCTGGCCCTGTGGCTAAATGGTTTTGGAGATTTCATCGGAAGAACTGAATAGTTGAATGAAAACATCAATGCAATTCTCTCTAGGAGTGTTTCTAGTATCGTTTTAGCGAAACTGAGGTCCTGAAGATGATTTAAAAAAAACTCTAGTGCACCTAAACCGATAGAAATATTACTGTTCGATGAACAATAGAAGAATCGTGAAGATTTTCAATTCATATTCTATCACACGTGCTTCAACCTGTTCCGAGGGCAAAACCGCTTTGATCTCACCAATGCATTTAAGGTTATAGGAAGGGAAAGTTTAGGGTTACCACGTGCATGAATGGCAAGATTTAGAAAAGTCAAACTTTACAAAACTTTGAAAGCAGCATCTGCCGTAACATAAATAAAGAAAATGCTCAGTGCCTGTAACACTTTACCAGCACTGCAACTAAAAGTCTCCCACAGCCGCCTCACGTCAAAATCAAATAACCCTATTAATCTCGATCTTAAGGCTGGTACTGAGCTAATCGTGAAACTAAATTTTGACATGTCTCCATTATCTGGTCATTTTTTCGAGCGAAAATTTTGGCAATGAAGAAAAGTAGAGACACTGCTCATTTCTGACGGATAAAATGTCAAGAATTTCATTTTTCGATCGATTTTCTTTTTGGAAAGACAATTGCACTGGTCCATTTTCAAATTGAAATACCAAATGTCACTTTTTAGCTCGAAAGAATGAACTGCACAAACTAAATTGGCGTGAAATGATTGGAGACATGTGTCAGTGCCATCTATATTTTCAAAGCGAAAGCAACTTCGAAGCAACTTTTCATGCTAAGAACAGAGTACAACTCTTGCTTATTTTCAAGCTAAATTTTCGCCAAAACAAGTTCGAACTCAGTACTATGCTTTATCCGGTAACTTTGTCGAAAGTTACAAAGATAGAAAAATGTTTGGGATCACTATCCGAAAAATAACCAGAACTTAAAAAATTTTACGATAAAATCGCCTAATTAGGATATGGGAAGCAAATACAAAACCAACAATAGCTGGCAGCCCTATATTGGTTTTTTTTAACCAAATTTTTACTGAATATAACCTACAGTAAGTTCCATTTACCATATGAATTTCGTTTTACCATTTGAAATTCGTTTTGATTTCATGACTGTACTGAAAGTTATGGGACAAAAACCTATTGTTTTTCTGAAAAAATTTTCAAAGTCCAAAACACCAAAATTCCCATAGCTGGTAGTTTCAAACGAATTTTTGAACCAAATTTCTACCACGCATGGCTTAGAAACAGAATTAGCTACTGTGTGAATTTCATGAAAACCTGTTTACCGAATCCGAATTCATAGGGCAAATAGCAGTTTTTTTTTCTTTGTAATTTTTCGAGATGGCACCACTGGCACAGAGTCGCCCAGATTTGAAAATTGCTTCTATCAGACTTGATACCAATACATTCTGTGAATCTCAGATGTATCTGATTATTGGGTCGTGGTTTCTCGTGAACAGAATGCTTAAAATATAGGTAAATTGGAGGAGGGTTACCGCTCTTGTCCGATGTAAAATTTCAAAAGTTTTGCTTCGGTTATATAAACAGAGCATAAGATTCATACATGAGCTGGCTTCTGTTGTAAACGACGAAAATTTTTCAGGAGACTCGATGATTTGAAGGTAGTTTAGCGCATATTCCGGCCGATAAGAGATAATAAACTGGTGAATATCTTTCAGCGTACTCTGTAGCTCGAAAAAATCTGTTCTTATTCAATTTTTCCTATATTCGGCTGTCGGAGGTTGCACTTCTTTCATTAAAAAAAAAAGTGACTGCGAAACCCACACTGGGCTATTATTTATTATTATTTTGGGCTATTATTTAATAGCCTAAAATAGGTAGCGGGATATTTGGATAAGGATATTTGCTTAAAGTGTTTTTTGATTGCTGAAACTCATTAATATTATGCACACAAATACACTAGTACTAGCCTTTTGCAGCAACATTTTCGCGGCAGATGCATAGCTATCTCGTTCTGTCATTTTTAAAAATGCACGAAAACTGAGATTCACAGTTTTCAGGCTGCCGGGTAAAGTCATATGCAAGGGAATCTTATTTGTACCACCGCGACAAGTCGGCCATACAATTCAAACAGGGAAAAACTTACACAAGTGAGATACATTATTCTAAATTGAGAGTTTTACTTTACTGTACATGGTTGTGACTTAGTGTGGGTAGCGATTAAGCGCGTGGTTTTGTTTGAAGAAGAAAAATTGACGTTTTCTCCAGTTTCGAAATAGTCATAAAATCCTTTCTACAACATGCAACTTCATGGAGTTATCGAGCAGGTTAGTCACGATATTAACGAAGATATCGAAGTCAGATTGTAAATTTCGCGATTGGAACAGAAATACGAAAATTTAGTATTTCATTTCGAATTTGCCTCGGGCGAAAAACAATTCGTTTATAATTAAAAAACAAAAAATTCATAGCACAACTTGAATTCGAGTATCGAAAAAATGGGACATGATTATTGGAGATTGATGATATCTTTTCGCAAATATATCTACCGTCGTAATTATATCTGATCGACCAACAACTGCTAATAATTTATCTATTTTACTTCAGCTAGCGAATGAAATGCATTATAATTCGGAAAGTACTTTGTTCCAAAATTATAGCACTGTTCGATTCGATTTTTTATTGTGGTAATAGGTAGTAAAAAAAAGATGCTTGTGGCGCCATCTATTTAATGTTGTCACAGCGGGAAAAAACTTCACACGCTTTTCCTAGTGTTATATGTGATTTAAGCTCTGGCGGATTAATCATTCAACTTGAAGTATAAAAGCTTACTACATGAGCTTGATGTGCTTTAAAGCGCGGGCAAGGAAAAGAAAAATGTGAATAAACTTTGCTGTTAAATATTATGCAAGGACTTGAACCATAAAGCTCAAGTGCTAAGCTCGTAAAATTATCGATATTAAAGCCTGAAATTTATAGAGCTACGAGAGCTTGGAATTTTGCCTAATTATTTCAGCACCACAAAACACCGATTTCAAATGGAAACTACAAAATTCATTGAAGACAAATGCATTGGTGTAAAGAATATAATCAAAAAGATACCATAAGAAATCGATGCCTTTGCACAGAAAGTATTAAGTTGTGATAGAATAATTTTGAAGTCGATTGATACCTAGATACACACAAATTTTCAAGCAAGATTCTCCCTTATTTAAGAGATAATAAATTAAGAGCATTGATATGGTTTTTGCAATTGAACGGAGAAAAATCGTATTCAAAGTTGATTTATTGAATTTGTGTCGTATCGATTCGATATATAAAATATGCATTTCGAATACTATGATACATATTCTAGGAGTTGGTGTGGCAACAAGACGGGTTTGAATGCTTGAAAATAGTTCCATTTACCATGGTGCAAGTTTTTTTTTTGATTCACAACAAAATATCTTTAATCCTTTGGTGACAGCGAGTATTTTAGTGAAATTCTCAGTATACCTATGTATATTTCAGTGGAAAATAAATATTTGCAAAAGCTTAAGTATAACGAAAATAAAACTAATTACGTTTTAAGCTTTGTCACGATAATTGATTGCGAATTTTCAACACCATGGGGGGCAATACGTGCTTAAGTAGGCAAAAAATTGATTTTTCCTAAACTCCTTGGATTTATCAGACGGTCCCGTGATTTTTTTCAAAACTTCCAGTATTTTTCCTAGGCCGCCCTGAATTGTCTCAAGCTCCTAAGATTTTTTCTACGATCTTGCGATTTTTTTTTCAAAATTTCCAGTATTTTTTTTACACAATTCTGGTTTTTTCAAGCTCCAGGGATTTTCGCTACGATCTCGTGACATTTTTCAAGACTTCCAGTATTTTTCCTAGACCGCCTTGGTTTTTCTCAGGCTCTTAGGATTTTTCATACGATCCCGTTATTTTTTCCAAGACTTCCAGTATTTTTTCTAAATAGTGTTAATATATCGGAAGTGTCTAGGATTTTTTCTACGGTCCCGTGATTTTTCTGAAGACTTTCAGTAATTTTTTTTAGACAACCCTGATTTGTCTCAAGCTTCTAGGATTTTTTTACGATCCTGTGATTTTTTTTCAAAACTTCCCGTATTTTTCCTAGACAGTCCTGGTTTTTCTCAAGCTCTTAGGATTTTTCATACGGCCCCGTATTTCTTTTCCAAGAATTCCAGTATTTTTCCTAAATAGTCTTATTGTGTCGGAAGCTTCTAGGATTTTTCTACGATCTTTCATACGGTCCCGTTATTTTTTCCAAGATTTCAAGTATCTTTCCTGGACGGTCCTGGTTTTTCTCAAGCTTCTAGGATTTTTCATATGGTCCCGTGATTTTTCCAAGACTTCCAGTATTTTTTCTAAATAGTGTTAATATGTCGGAAGCGTCTAAGATTTTTTCTACGGGCCCGTGATTTTTTTGAAGACTTTCAATATATTTTTTTTAGACAACCCTGATTTGTCTCAAGCTTCTAGGATTTTTTTACGATCCTTTGATTTTTTTTCAAAACTTCCAGTATTTTGCCTAGACAGTCCTGGTTTTTCTCAAGCTCCTAGGATCTCTCATACGGCCCCGTATTTCTTTTCCGAGAATTCCAGTATTTTTCCTAAATAGTCTTATTGTGTCGGAAGCTTCTAGGATTTTTCTACGATCTTTCATACGGTCTCGTTATTTTTTCCAAGACTTCAAGTAACTTTCCAAGTAAACGGTCGTAGATGCAATTTTTACATTGCTTCCAAGCCGCTGTTGTGCTTTCATTATTTTCATTCTGTGGTGTTACCAGATCAACTGTGTGAGATGTTCGCAATTTGATTTGAGAAATTTTCACGATTTCGAAAAAAAACAATTTAAAATTTATATCAGCCAAATTTCAGGGAAGCAATGCTTCCCTTGCTTCCATGAACGCCACGCCACTGGTTCCCGTGATTTTTTTCAAAACTTCCAGTATTTTTCCTAGGCCGCCCTGAATTGTCTCAAGCTCCTAAGATTTTTTCTACGATTTTGCGATTTTTTTTCAAAATTTCCAGTATTTTTTCTAGACAATGCTGGTTTTTTCAAGCTCCAAAGATTTTCGCTACGATCTCGTGACATTTTTCAAGAATTCCAGTATTTGTCCTAAATAGTCTTATTGTGTCGGAAGCTTCTAGGATTTTTCTACGATCTTTCATACGGTCCTGTTATTTTTCCAAGATTTCAAGTATCTTTCCTAGACAGTCCTAGTTTTTCTCAAGCTCCTAGGATTTTTCATACGGCCCCGTATTTCTTTGTCAAGAATTCCAGTATTTTTCCTAAATAGTTTTATTGTGTCGGAAGCTTCTATGATTTTTCTACGATCTTTCATACGGTCCCGTTATTTATTCCAAGATTTCAAGTATCTTTCTTGGACAGTCCTGGTTTTTCTCAAGCTTCTAGGATTTTTCATATAGTCCCGTGATTTTTCCAAGACTTCCAGTATTTTTTCTAAATAGGTTTACTATATCGGAAGCGTCTAGGATTTTTTCTACGGTCCCGTGATTTTTTTGAAGACTTTCAGTATAATTTTTTTAGACAACCCTGATTTGTCTCAAGCTTCTAGGAATCTTTTACGATTCTGTGATTTTTTATCAAAGCTTCCAGTATTTTTCCTAGACAGTCCTGGTTTTTCTCAAGCTCCTAGGATTTTTCATACGGCCCCGTATTTCTTTTCCAAGAATTCCAGTATTTTTCCTAAATAGTCTTATTACGATCCTGTATTTTTTTACGATCCTGTATTTTTTTCAAAACTTCCAGTATTTTTCTTAGATCGCCCTGGTTTTTCTCAAGCTCCTAGGATCTCTCATACGGTCCCGTGATTTTGTCAAAGACTTCCAGTATTTTTCGTAAATAGTCTTAATGTGTCGGACGCTTCTTGGATGGATACTATCTCATGATTTTTTTGAAGACTTTCAGTATTTTTTCTTAGACAGCCCTGATTTGTCTCAAGCTTCTGTGAATTTTTCTGCGACCGATCAAAGTCATGAGATCATTACGAGATTCACTAGACACATTCACAAAAGTTCATTTTCGAATTGGCAAAGAGCACGGAGTTTGAGGAAAAAATTACTAGATCGTAGTAAAAAATCATGGGAGCCTAGAATAAATCAGGAAAGCAGTCCAGATAAAAGACATGGGATTCTAGGGGAAAAATACTAGATAGTAGTAAGTACTAGAAAAATCGGACCGCCCAGCAATCCAGAAGAAAATCGTGAGAGCGTTAAAAAAAGCACGTGGGTCCAGAAAAAATAATGGGTTTCTAGAATAGAATCATTAGATCATGGTAGAAAGCAACAACAGCCTGGTAAAAATCAAGAAGGTTCAGGAAAATGACGGCAGATTCAGAGAAAATCATTGGGTTCTCAAAATCATGGAATTTCAGGGAGTCCCAGAAAATTCTGGCAGGTCTACAAAAAATCATAGAATTATAGGGAAAAAACATTAGATCGTAGTAGAAAACCATGGGGTCCGGCGAAAAATCAGAGAGACCTAGAAAACCCCAGAAGTCTCGAGGAAAATCATTCTGACATTGAAAAAAGCGTAGGGGTCCAGAAAAAAATTATGGGAAAAAAAAATCACCAGATCGTGGTAGAAAATAACGGGAGCTTGGAATAAATGAACAATGTCCAGAAAATCATCGGGGGTAGAGAAAAAAACATGAAAAATTTGCTAAGACGACTCCGAACTGCAATTCCTCTCACATTTCATTGTTGCCTGAACCCACACGGGGCGCCATATTTAACCTTATATTAAAATCAATGGTTTCAAAGTACAATTAATGAAATTTACTGCTAGATAGTATCAAATAATCTCCTTCTATAACGCATGTTTGATTCTCGATTATTAATTTGATTTCTCTTTAAATTTGCAGGTGATGTCCTAAATGGTCATCGTTTAATTGAATTCAGCTCCTTATCGGATCAAATGACCGGTCAAAACCTACGAATACGTGCTGCATCGATGTGGATACGAGCTGATTTACGTCCGATAATAATGACAAAACAACACGATCGTAGTAGTAGTAGCAGTAGTTCAAGAGGTGGCAGCACATTTACAACGAATCGTTTAAAGTCTTCAGCCAATAGCAATGTGAAAGTGAAACTTTGGGTGTTTCGTTTGATCGAGCCGTATGCAAATAGTTGGAATTCGACCAAGTTCGCTAAGAAGGTAAATAATTCTATTTGATTATAATCAACAAGATTCTCGAAAATTTTGTTGGTTATTGCAAAAACAAAAGTTCGAAAATTCATGCACGGTATGAATGTAACGAAATTATTGCATAAGAGTATTTTTGTTGCGTCAAGTTCGTATCATGCATGAATATATTTCCGGTAACTATTCAACACTTTTTTCATTCTGCATCCCATTCGATCGGTTACAGAATTTCGATGAGATCACAACGCTTAGTACCACGTTGAACGTGCAGGTAAGTCAGCTTGGCTGGCAGAAATTAGATGTTACCGAAACGGTTCAAAACTGGTATACGAATGATCGTAATTTGAAACTGCGTCTACTGGTAGATTGTTCCGGTTGCGGTGATCGTGTTACTTTGCATTTGTTCGATGGCAA
This sequence comes from Nemotelus pantherinus, assembly GCA_963978885.1. NCBI lineage: Eukaryota > Metazoa > Arthropoda > Insecta > Diptera > Stratiomyidae > Nemotelus > Nemotelus pantherinus. Next base: position 11,705,926 of record OZ022267.1, on the reverse strand, counting down.
CAGACAAACGAAATCATGGCATGAGCCTTCGAAAAGTTCTTATAACAGTCAACATTATAGTGATTGGAATAATCATCATCATCATCACAATCACCATCAGCAGCATCATCATCACCACAACCACCACCATCATCGCCATCACTTACAGAGCACTCGAAAGCATGGACACAATCAGAAATATCGACACGTGTCCAGAACTCGAGTTCATCATCGAACGTCGAAGAATCGAACAGGATCTGTACCAGTTTTCGCCGTAGAAACTGAAACACAACCTCGATTAAGTCAAGATCAGGATAATATCCAGCATATTGTTTACCGGAACGAAACTAGAAGTATGTCGTCCAGAAGTTATGACAATAGTAAGCTCAGCGGAAAGAAAAAGACAATCTCAACAATACCAAGGCTCGATGATCAGCAGCATCCCAATCGATTTTCGACTGATGATTCATCCGATTGGCAAAAGGTCGATCCCAATCGTCCATTTTTAGTAATCAATACGGAGCCCAATGCCATGAAACGTGTTCGAAGACGCGCCCTGGACTGTGCCGGAGCGCTTAACGGGCAATGTTGCAAAGAATCATTCTACGTCAGCTTTAAAGCACTAGGATGGGATGACTGGATCATAGCACCGCATGGCTACTTTGCGAATTACTGTCGAGGTGACTGTGCTGGTCCACGGACCCCGGACACATATCAGTCCTATCACACACATGTCATGGAAGAATTTCGAAAATTGGATCGTCTAACGGGAATGCAACCCTGCTGTGCTCCCTTGAAATTTTCTAGTATGTCATTGATCTATTACGGCAAGGAAGGTATCATAAAGCGTGATTTACCGAAAATGGTCGTCGATGAATGCGGTTGCCCGTAAAGAGTAGTGTTTGTTTTTTTTGTTGTGCGAAAACACAACGTATGCCGAGACACCATGGAATTTGACAATCATCTGTCAACGCCTGAGCGATCCTCACTTCATCATCAGTCATATAATTTACATCTACGAAAAATCGAGAATACTCGTTATTGCTGCATTCAATTCAAATTCAATTAGCGCAGCATTTGGTCTATGCGCAAGAAGTGATGATATCGTTCCTGGCAATTATTCAAGGCTGCAATAGTCTACTGCACCTTAAAACCTACTTACTTGACTTTATCATTGAAAAAACAAACAAAAGAAAAACTGAAAAACGAGAAGCTATTGAAACGAAAATAAAAACAAAACCAAATGCTCCACAAACATACTAATTGTGCAGAAAGCAAATGTGACGATTTAAAAAAAAAATAATGAATTAAAAAAGAGAAAAATAAATAAACTATGTTGGTCCATTCCAAGTGCTTTAAATTATTTATATATATTAAAAAAATATTAACTTAAAATACAAAAAACCTGTACGAAAAAGTAATAAATTGTTAACTATATAATGTTGTTGCTCTGTTACTTTGTAAATAATAACAAAATTATGTAATAATGAGAGAGAAAAAAAACAACAAAAATCAAAACAAAAAACAAACTTTAATACTATATAAGTCAAATCAAAAATATACAAAAAAAAAAGAAACAAGAATGAAGAAACTCCAGGTTCGAACAATAAATTACTCAATAAATATATAAGTATATATATATATAAATAGCGGTAAAGAAAACAAGAAAAAATCGAAGCAAATCATTATTATTTGAAGATTTAAGTCAAGTGCTATGGAAATTAATTAATAGATATAATAAAAAAAACTAATAATTCAGATACTCTATTTCATTTGATTTCTTTATCTCTATTATCAAACCACACCACCCCCCGCCCTCTTCCTCCTAAGCTTATGAGACATGCTCTTGTTTTTTTTTTCGTTATCATACAGTTGCAACTTATTTTATCAACTATTAACTGAAGAGAACGATTGATGAAAATCCAAGAAAATTATACAATGCCATAGCTATAATAAGTTTGGTATTGAATTATTTCAATAAATGATTTCATTTTTTTTTTTGGTTCAGAGAAAGGATTAATAAAAAACTCAAATCTATGAGAGAAATTCAAGCTGAAAACCAGGAGTTTCACAAAACGTCAAGATGACAATAATATTTTTGATCTAAGCAAAAATTTAAACGGTCTTTAAGCCTAGTACTATGCTCGAATTCAATTACAATTTTTAAGGTTCCATTGTGGCATTGTTTTTGAGAATAAAAAATTTCGCAACGTCAAAACTCAAATATTGCAAAATGACAACGCTTATCACATTTTGATTTCATCGTTTTTTTGCTACCATATTGGCAACATTTTGACAATTTGAATCGATTTTACACCGTTTTTGAAACAAACGAGAGCATCAGTTCGAAAAAGCGATTGAAAAACAGTGAAGTGTCACTTAAAAGCTCATTGGAGATTCGCGAAACCAGTTTTAATTGTAGTCTGTCTCCAATACTATATTGGATACAGACTACAATCGACTCTCGATTGACTAATCTCCAATGAGCTTTGAACTTTTGAATTTCTTTCTCTCGACACTCTAGGGTACCAGGTCAACAAGATTCGCGCGATCAAATTCGATTGTTACTATCTATGATCTATACTGGTGACAAACTACGATTAGATTCGCTAATTTCCAATGAGCTTTGAGCTTTTAAATTTCGATTGCTTGATACATTAGGGTAAAAAGTTCAACGAGATTCGCGGAACGAGATCCGATTGTAGTATGTGTCCAGTATTATTGAAGAGCATACGCGCAAGTTCACTTTGCATGGAATTTGGCATTTAACGAAGGGCATTGTATTACGCTTGCAGTTCAAGCCGGCTGCGAAAATTATATTTTGGCTTTATGGTTGAAATCTGAACAAGAATTTTCAGCTCATCATTCTACATAACCATGACGAATGTTACGGTTTAAGGCTAGTCATGATGAGCATCATAATATTTTTCAATTGCAACTTGACATCTTTGAATTGCATTCGATTGAAAGAGATATCGAAAAATGGATGATTTCATTGCCTACTTTTTTTGCCAACAGATTCAAAAATCAAGTTTTGAGCTAGTAGTATTTAAATTTTTTAAATGGAGTTTTAAGTTACGGCCACAAGTTCTAGTGCGCCTTTTTCAACAAAAAAAAAAACATTACTGCAATTTCAAATGCATAAATATTGAATGGAAATAAATAGATGCATAAAAAAATGTGTAATTCATCTGGTCGGATTGCTTATTATCCACTTTGCAAATATTTTTCAAGGCATTTAAGCTACAATAATTAATATATGTAAAATACATACACGTGTACAATATAGCAAACTACCACGCCATTTCTTATCGCAATATCTGCAGGAAACTTAACAAGAAAAAAAACTACACGAAGTCAATTAAAGTCAATTCATATAGTATTTAACCGCCGCAAAGATTTTAGTCGAGTGCTTTTTAATTAAATCAAAAAAACGAAACTTCACAATTATTTGAAAGCTTAGAATTGGGTTTGCAGGCTAAAATACGACTTGATGGTCCCCGGCCGGCCGGCGAGATTTCACCACCAGAAAACTTCGTTCAAAAATCGAAGATAAAGCACACGAGAAGAAAACACACCACACACCCTCCATACAAAACAACAAAAACACAACTTAACTTACTCCTCAACTATCGGTAAAACTCGACTTGATGGTCCCCATTCAGGAAACATTTTGATCAGAGAGCGAATCGGCGCTAGCAGGAGTCAAAAATTGGCGAAAAACACACGAGAAGAAAACATACTGAGAAAAAATTCAAAACACACCCTCCAAATACAATACAATTGCCATGTTCCACTTTTACTAATTAGTACTCCCAAGTACTTCTAAATAGATCACAAATGGAACGCCATCTTCGTTCATTCGAGCAGATTCTAACCTGTCAAATTGCATACACTTTTCAAATGCAAAACAGTTGAAAATAAAGGGAGCAAATAACGAGTGTAAACGATCACAATCGACAGAAAATATAAAAGCAACTAACAGAAAATTACCTCTTTTAACTTTCTACGCATTAGGAGGGCTATTTATAATTTCTTAACTACGAAAACATTCAACATAACCATTGAAAAATCAAAGCCGCCTATTGACAATTAAATAGCCACCTCACGGCAAAAAAAGGCGTAACTACTCATGAACTACTCGGGAACGAGAGCGCGAGTAGTTGGAAGTAGCCAGAAGTACTTGCGAGTACTAAATAGTAATAATGGAACACGGGCAATGACATAAATTAAGTTTTACTTGCCAGTCAGCCATCTATAGGTAAAAATGTCTAACAGCTATGGGAAAACACGTAGTCTAGCTAAGCCCAATGTAACTCCTTGAATTTTTTTTTTTTTTTGCATACATTTTACAAACTAACGCCACACACGAAAAAAAAACAACAATATACGACAATGTTAAAAAGCACGATAAGAGTAAATGTATACAGAACGACTAAAAACGAAGAAGAAAAATATGAACAAATATATGAAAACGAAACAAACCTGTGGTCATATTAGGCTTATAATGCAAAAAGATAGATATTTTTTTTTTATGTCGATTACGAGAAACGGAACGTCGACGAAAGAGATAAAATTTCACTAAAATAAACAGTGCTGCTAAAATTATAAAGCAATTAATTTTCGAACATATATATATACATATATATATAATTATATTAATTAGATAAATTATAAGTTGAAATTTTAATGAAGAAGAAGAAGAAAAAATTACTCTCCGTCCAGAACTGAATTTATTTCGTCCGAATATGGATCGCTGCTTTCAGCTTCTAAGCCAAACGTGAAATTTTAGGCTAGTTTATTGTTGACAAAAAAAAAATCGATTTAAGTAAACAAGAATAAAAAAAAAAGAAAAAACAAAAATTTCATTTTTAGCCACTTGATTTTCGCCGAGAAAATGCAATATTTATATACATACATAGAGTTTATAGAATAAAAACAAAATTATGGTCATTGCGCTAAGAGCTGGCTAAAAGTCCCTGTATTATTTACTTTGAAAACAGGGGAAGAAGAAGAAGAAAAATAATATAAAGCAAGCCGAAAATGAGAGCATCAATTAATTGATTTTCTTATAAAGAAATAAAAAAATTGTATTTATTAATTTATTGACATATGGTAGCGGACTGTCAATTCATTTAATAATGCACTCACACATACATAAAACAAAATATGGTAAAAAAAATAACAACAACAAAGAAACGATCAAAAAAATAATTCAATTTAAAAAAAAAAAACAACAACAAGCAGAAGCAAAAAATATATAAAATATTGTATGTTTTTGTATTTATATGAAATAGGGAAAAAAACCGCAATAGTATTTAATAACAAAAGAAATGAACAGTAGATAGAATATAATTACTTGATAAAAACGAAAACAAAATAAAATTGAAGAGATAAAAAAAAACCATGGCAGCACGACAACTTACACATTTATGCTGGAAATTTGTTATTTCAAACAACAACAAAAAAAGATAGTTATATAATTCAAATACTTCTGCAAGCAGCAAATGAACTTACAGTTAATATACGATCAAGCAAACGAACAAAAAATGAGAATATTTCAATGCTATGAAAATAATTTTACTGGCTTCTCATGTGAAGATATAGTAAAACGAACTGAAATTATTACATTCATCTTCTTTTCTGTAAAGAAAACAAAAAAACAACAAAATCAACAAACTCAATCATGAAAGCCTATAAAACAATTACTTCAATACTTGCTATATACTTTGATTACTTTCATAATACGTGTTGGACACTAACAATAATTAATCAACAAGTGACAAAAAAAAAATGCGTTTCTTCACTCTCTAGCCAATATGTAGTTCATAAGATTTTAATTGCAAGTAATATATATACATAAAAAACATATATATTTCGCTCTGTCACTGAATATGATTCAAATTTTTGCCGTATTATTCTCTTTCAAATAAATCAAAACGAAAAGAAAATATATATCAAAAATAACATCGAAACAATTTAAGCCGATTCAATATGAAAATTATAAATAAAACGAAAAATAAATAAATTCTCACCGAATAACAAAGTGAATGTTTAAAGAATTTCAAAAAAAATAAAAAAAAATAAATCTACAAATGCAAATCTACAAAACAGAACTTGAATAGAACGAAATGGAATTAAAGTCGGTCCTTCCCCACTCCACAAACATGATATTAATTCCACAATCGAATCTTTCATATCTTCCTCGCTATCACGCATATAGATCTTTTTTTAAATAATATTAATGATAATAATAACACTACTTCTTATAATACATACCTACACACACACACACACAAACAAAAAATATAAAAATCTGAATTTCAAATAACTCCCTCTTTATCTTTCTCTCTCTTTCTCTCTCTCTCTCTCTCTCTCTCTTTCTCTCTCTTTACATACCAAACTCTAACCTCTCTTTCTATCTCTTTGTATATTTCTATGTCTTTCACTTTCACGCTCAATGTTGTCCTCCCTCCCTCTTCACGACCCTTCAATATTTTCAAGTAAACCGTGGAGGGACGTCGTATATTTGTAAATAGTAGTAATCTTCTTTATTCATCTATATTTCTCTCTTTCTCAACAAACAAACTCATTCACTCGCTCAAGTTGGTAAGTTCACGAAATAGAAAAAAATTCACAACTATATACTTGTAACTCATTCGTCTCTTGCCTGATTTTCAAATAATGTACTAGCTCTACTAACACCATTTCAATAGGATAGAGAGATTATTATTTTTGTTTTGGAAAATTCCTGGAAAATTTATATAATTTTTTTTTTGTAATTTGAATTAGAAACTCTCAAAACATTTCTTTTGTTTGTTATATCAGTGATGGAGTTTGAAGCTGGTTATCATTTAATTTTATTTTGCTTATTCATGTAAACTTTATGACCATTATCGTAAATAGGTTTTCGCAAAACGAAAAAAAAAATTAATTAATTTTTAATTTATAACGAAGAGCTTGAAGTGGTGGCGAGCGGGTACAAAGTGGCCAAAGATAAGGTCGTCTGTGTAAAGAATAAGCCTTGAAATTTTGTTCATTGCATTTTAACTCCATGCTACATCTTTCTTCAGCCATCCCCCCTCTACTGTTTCATTGACATCTTAAAAGTTTTCTTAATTTATTTAATTTATAGCAATGCGTTAAAGGCTATGGCATGCTCAGGGGGCAACCATTGCGTCAACATTTTCGCAAAAAAATTTCACAAAACTTTAATAAAGAGCACACCTCGCCCCCTTTTTAAAAAAAAAAAAACCTACGCACGACTATGTTTGAAATTGTTTTCAATTATGTTAAAAAGAACTCATCGCTAGCTTGTCTTAATTTTCTTTTACCTGTGATAACCTTAGGCATGAGCCGTATAGCCTAACATAACACGACAATTGCTTTATCTTTCTCACTTCTGACACCATGTTGCATCAAGCCTGCGTCTCTTAACCGTTGGATACGTGAAGAGAAAAGGCTCTAGAGTAGATCTGAGTACTGTGTCGATTAGGCGCTGCCAAGCCTTGTCGGAATTGTGAAGAACATAAGGCGATTCAAAGAAAATGAAACAACCGCCACACCGGCACAATAAACGCTGTATATTACTGGCTCATTAGTGCTTGCCAATGGGCCGATTTAATTTCCAACGTAGACATGTACTTTCTAGAGTGGTGGAAATATATGGTAGAGAATATGCATATTTTTTCAATACCGCGTTTCTGTTCTTGAAATCAACACGAAATCGGTATGGCCCATTCTTCTTTCCATCTATGTTCTATTGTTCTATATTTGAATAATGTGTGCCACGAATTTGCGCAGCCTAGTCTAGCACGCATAAAATCGAATTGCTCCACCAACAGTTCTGCCACCTCTGCCAAAGCAATGGACTTTCACTGTTATCGCTTTAATTGCGGCAATAGGTCTGTTCCAGTTCTTCAGCAAACTGCAGCAGTAACAGAATTTGGCAGCTGCCTTCTTTTTGCTGTAAAATTTGGCTTGCATTTGACTTGCAGCAAAAGTACGAAAACGACTTGCTGCGAATCTATTTTAATATATTATAATAGATTCAAGTACGGGAACAGACCTAATATCCTAAATCACTTCCTGGAATACTGGCAGAGTAACAAATACATTAAGGTTTCTGGCGACCATCATTGATGCCAACGAGGGAGATGGAATCGTTTGATCCGGAAATTGGCTTAAAATTAGGGATGCTTTATTCGGGGTCTTCTGCAAGCTGGAAAAGGCCAGCACGAGTCTTCCACCTTCATCGTAGGTGAAGATGGAGGACGCGAGCAGGAATCACGCTGGTTGTGTGGTTGTGTGGAATCTGAGGGGGGTGTCGTCGGATGTGGAATCCCTCTATGCTGATGCGATTAGCGTTGGAACTTCCTCCGAGTTGGGTGGCTGTCAGTTATTATATCCGAGGAGGAGGACCTCGATCTAACCCTAATCAATAATTAACGATGGTGAAGGCACTTTAAGTAAGGCTTCATCATTGCAAAGCTGCTCAACATCCTGCTCAACTTATCTAAGACAGGAGAAGAGCTAATCTTAATCCAAGAACCATGGGTTGCTAACAACCGGGTTTACGGGCTACGCACCCATGGATACAGACTGATAGCATGCAATAGCTTACATGAACCACGTGTCTGTATTCTTGTCAAGAGAACCATTGATGTCCTTGTCCTTTAAAATTTCTGTGACAAGGCTAACATGGCACACGTTCATGACATTAGCCCTCCCTGCGACGTTGTCAAGAGTGTTGTGGCTGAAGCCATACGAATCGGTGTGCCTCTTATTCTGGGAGCTGACTCTAATGCTCATAATGAAGTGTGGCGCAGCTCCAACACGAATAGCTGCGGTGAAGCACTTCTCCTTGCCCGTGACCTATTCATCGGCAATGATGGCAGCGAATCGATCTTCTTCACCTCAAACCGTTGGGAGATTCATGAAGTTACCCTGGTCGGTGGATGACACTCGCATATTCTCCGTTCCTCGAAGGTTTTACAGGAATTTTCATTCTCTGATCATAGGTACATATCGTTCAAAGTGACTGGCCGCAGCTCAGCTGTATAGGTAGTCTTTATTAACAGAAAGAGGACGGACTGAAAGTTTTTCCAATCCCTGGTCTAATGCTCTCTGCAAACTACTCCAAGGAGCATCGACTGCTACCATGAATTAGATCTAGGCATCTAGGGTGGCGTGTAATCCACCCACAGCCAGGGGAGAGAAATGTGGATATCCCCACCCTGCAAAGAGAGTGTAGGAGGGAGCTCAAAAGCTCTAAATGGTCTCATAAAAAGTCGCTGTATAAAACGAAGCTGAAAGTATGTCGTGTGCAACACAAAGAGATCTGCATGGATATCTTTCTGTGTCAACATGGAGAGTGTTAGCCGCGTAACCCGTCTTCACAAGATTTGAGGCACGACACCGAAGGCTATGAAGTGAATCATGAACCCTGTGGACATTTGGACCAGTTTGAGCGCAGATACTCTAAACGTCCTCTAGGCAATTATTATTCTCCTCTAGAAGCGGTGTACCAAACAGAGCAGGCTATCAGCTCGATGCTGTCGTTCAGGATATTCAAACCTTACCTGAGGTGGACCATAAACTGAGTCGTTTAAATCCTCGTGTCCTAATGTCGTTCTTGTAGTCCATAGAAATAACATTACTAGAACCAGAGCAGATATACCAGCTATTTGCAAGTTAGTATTTCTTTGATTCTATCTTGATTTAGCCTCAACAATTTACCCGTCACACGGGACCGTACATTTTCACCCAAAATCGTGTATGATACCGGATCCATGACAACGCCCTCTACATCCATCTGTAAGTGCAGGCAATTATCCAGGGGTACTGTTCACAAGATTGTAGTCTATAAAACGGTTGTTGCAGCTATTGCTGTGGTCTCCTAGTGACAACGACGGACTTTCTTCGAGTCGCATGGATTTTATTATCTTCTTGCTTCCCGCTCAGTTGGTCTAGCTTAGGAAGTCGAGTAGGTGGGTCGCAATACTCTTTGGCAACATCATTCCAGCACCGAACTCTATTGCACTCGGTAAACGCAGAAACATGCTCCACTCCTTTTACCCCGACATAACCCAAGTCTGACCAAAGAAAACGTGTCGATCGTCCAACCGAATGGTGCTATTGCTATTCTCGTGACATCGAGTGTGCGACACAAAGCAGTTCGTTTTCGGGCGACTAAAGAGTCGCTCCATCACTACAAACTAGACCGGCTTTGACGCTGATTCCACCTCCGAATCTTCTTTCAGCGGTGATATTCATAATCCGAGGATAATCTACCAGCTCATCCCAACACCCAACTACGCCACGATTGGCTCTAATCGAAATCAGTGCACTAAGTCAAAGATATCTACCACTACTTTAAAAAGCAGTCACTTTGACTTGTCTAATGTAGTTCCTTTGTTGCAATGTTGCGCGTGTTTTAAAAAAGGCACACTCACATATGGGTATTTCGTACCAATATTCTTTCCTATCTATGACTCGCTACAAGAAAACAGTAATCCAACGACCGATCACTTTCGCCAGCCCTTTAAAGTTCGTCTGATACTGTGGAATCAGCATTGCTTGACCCCCACCGATCAACATTTCCTACCCTTCTTTACTGCAGTTCTCTCTTACAAACAAAAACGAATTTCTCATTGCCAAGATGAACTGGTTATTGCCGGCATATTATGAAGTCTTCGAAAGCAAAGTGCAATTTCAAGCTTTGTCTTCTAAAAAATCGAACGCACTTTTATCTTCCACGCACTCTAAAAACTTCATTGTCGATCTCCGCTAGCTTCGTGGACGACTCCGTGAAATTCGTCTTGAATTCGAATGAGTAGGCCGCTTCTATGTTGCAACGGAATAAGTTTATCAAGGAAGCTTCTCCCGAAAATAAATACGAGGGTCGTTTGATAAGTAGTAAGTAAGTATAGAGCATTTTTTCCGGAACTTTTTTTTTTTATTTTTCAACATAATCTCCCTGGAGGTCAATACATTTGGTCCTTTCATACCATTCAAAATGAAATGTTTGTCGCAGTCCGCAAAAAGTTAGGAAACGGCGTCTTTCACTTCTTGGTTCGATCAAAATGTTTGTCCAACGAGATGGGTTTTCAATTTGGGCAGCAAAAAAAAAGTCGCATGGGGCCACATCAGGCGAATCCGGTGGGTGGTCAACGATCTCATACCGCAAATCGTGTAATTAGGCTATGGAAACCGCGCAGGTGTGGACAGGGGTGTTGTCTTTTTTTTTCTATATCTTCTTCTTCTTCTTTTTTTTTCTTCAAACCGGGACGTTTCTTTTTGATTGCCTGGTCCAAACGGCCCAAAAGTTTCGCGTAATATTCCTCGTTGATGGTTTTCCTCTCTTCTAAGTAATCGGTCAGAATAATTCCCTTACTATCTCAGGAAATGGTGGCCATCACCTTCCCCACCGATTGGACCGTCTTTGCCTTCTTTGGAGCCGGTTCTTCCCTTTTATTTCTCTGTATCGACTGTCGTTTCATCTCCGGAGTACATTAATGGACCCACGTTTTATCACCAGTAACGAAACGCCGCAAGAAATCGTCAGGATTTTTACGATAGCGTTCGAGTGACGCCGTTGAAATCACGACTCAGTTGCGTCTTTGGTCGACTGTGAGCAGTCGCGGCACCCAACGCGCAGTTAATTTTCTCATGTCCAAATAAACTGTTAGGATGTGATGCACCCGTTTAGTTGAGATTTGGATGGACTCAGCTATGTCATGCACTTTAAGTTGACGGTTACTCATAACTAAATCGAGCACTTTTTCAATGTTTTTGTCCGTCGATACACGTTTTGGGCGCACGGAACGCTCCTCGTCACGAACACTTGTAGGGCCGCGTTTGAATTCAGCAACCCAAAATTTTACTGTTGCTTCGAGGCTTCACCATACATGGGATCGAGTTTGGCTTTTATCTCGGCCGGCTTTAAACCTTTTATATGCAAGAATTTAATGACCGCGCGGTACTGGTAGTGCTGAATTGTTGAAACGTCAACTTAGAATGGTTGCAAAAAAAAAAACTGCTGCCTACAGAAACTTGAAAAAATTCATGAGACCGTTCGAAAGTGCCATCTATCTAGCGACAGCAAAATTTTTTTCGTGAAACCACGTTGTATACTTTAGGCCAGGGACTTATCAAACGACCCTCGTAGAAAAAAGGCATGAAGAAACTTGTGCGAGGGATCGAAAACATTATTATCCTTCTCTCGTTCTACCTTTACCTTCGAAATCTCACATACTGTCCTGTAACTTTTCTCGAAAGCCAGTAGATATTGTAAAGTCCAATCAACTCTTCTGCCAGATTCGATTTGAGGCAAAACATTTTCTGTACATCTTCCATGGGCTGACACTGCACGAGATGAAGAAGCAAAACTAGACCACAAAAATAGTTATTTATGGTAAATTTATAATACCTGTAGTTTCCTATGATGGTGGCGTTTTAATTTCAGATAGTTCCATGAACTTAATCACCACCGTCTGATACCGCACGACCATTTTAGACTGCCTTCTTCAGACAGACTCCCAAGAAGGAACGCAAGAGCCCATGCGTCCTTGATGTACTTTGTGATCCTCTTCAGGTTAGCAAGCAAAGAAGTAGTAGTCAAATGACTTCATCCTTCTGCCAGTGAAAGCTGGGCATTCACACAGGAGGTCAAGAGCTACTTTCTCTTCCTCCTCGCATCTGCAGCTCGAACAGAAGTTGTTGTCAAAGGCACCATACCCTACTGCATGCCTAACAAATAGACAATGTCCAGTTAAGATAACCACCGCCCAATTCAATGAATTTTGCCTCGGTATACGATAGATGTTGCCACGTTCTCTGTTTTTAGCTCGTGGTGACTGTGGATCGTACTAAGGTGGAATCTTAGAACTCACCTCCACCACTTGCATCGCACTTTCAAAAGAGCACAACTCTGCTTGTTGTGTTCTTATCAGCTGTTGAAATATATCTTCACGTAAATCGATAGGGACTTGATATGCTTTCGATGCATCTTCTGATAACGTACTTTAAAGACCTTGTTCCAACTCCAGTACTAATAGGCAGTGCTTACTATTTCAAACGGTTGACTTGTCTCAAACTACTCCCATAGCTCTTGTAAGCCTTTCAGCTGAGCTTCGAGGTACCTTTGAGATCTGCTGTTCTTAGTTAGTAAATTTCCTAATGCCACTGCATCGCCCTGCAGAGCTTCGTTTGTTGCCGAGCAATCGATTCCATATTGAAATTGGTATACATGCTACTACTGGGGAGTCAGCCATGTTTCGAAAAGTTTTCACTTTCTTCTTATTCTGACATGAGGTTGTCCCGCGCTACAATTCGTTCGGGATCTTGGGTAGTGGAGTTGTTGGCAGACACTCCGTTCTCATAATTAAAAATTTTACGCGTTGGAAATGATAAGTTGCACGCTTCACTTTGCGCTCTTGATTTGACTCAAGTACCTAATTAGAATGAAGTTAATTTAAAGCGTGGTCTGCCGTCCGTACCTAGATCGGAACCAGGGACCACATGCGCTTGAGGCCAGTACTCTATTCTGAAATTCAACGTATAATTATTCTGCTTATTCTAAATTATTTATACGTGAGTGAAATTGCTTGTACACTAAATTGATAGACTGAAAAAATGAAAATCGATACGGAAGCTTGAGCAGCCTAGTGTGTAGAACACTAAATGCTTGTGTGTGGGGTCCCAGGTTCGAATCCAGGTTCGGACGAGAGGCCGCGCACCAAACTTTGAGTTCAGCTAGCTCTGATTATAAATACCTGAATTAAATCAAGGGGAAAGAGAGCCGTGCAACTAATCACTCCACACTTGTATACATATTGATTGTTAATTTGTGATGAAGCTTTCTATCAGCTTCAAGCCCTAAACACGTACGATTAATGTCGTGGGATTACTTTACTTTTACAACCGTATGCGCATTGGGATAGGCCTAGTCTATTGCGTTAATCACAATACAACGATTTTGCCGCAAGGGGAGGCGTGCTTCTATGTACAATGCCGCAGTTGAATTTGGTGAACCACAGTGCAGCGACAATGTCGCTGTCAATGCAACCAAGGCACCAACCAAATTCATTGTTTTTCTCTTTTGTATTGCTAAATCCTGTTGTACGAGGATTAGGTTGGCTTATCACAATAAATATCAGCAATCGCTTGTCTATTCCACCAGACCATTCAACCTGATTCAAGTAGACTTAATTGAACCTAGTGGTGATGCTAACCTATGGTTGGTATCACCGCTAGCGATGCGGCAAAATTAGAAATTTGGCGAATTCTGCCGCTGCGGAAAATTCGGCCGCATACAAAACAGTGCATTCAAAACAGTGCATTCTAATTTTTTGACAGTCATTGTATTGTGATTAACGCTTATGAAGGTTATCGGTCGCATGCTGCAGCTGGGTATTGATTATGAGAAAAGCTTTTACTAAATAAAAGCTTTTTAAAAAGCAGTTCAACTGATTTGAAATCGACCTCAAAAACGATTCATTATTGTTTCTCTTTTCAATCTTATCAAACATGTTCCATTCTTGTTTCTTGAATAGTTTCAAACAAATATTCTTATTTTTCTCGCGTTTTTTAATTCGTTTTCGATGTTATGGAAAATAATAAATTCACTGTCACTTTGATGCAAAAAAAAAATTGTGAAGAAGTTTTGAAAAAACTTTTGATACACAAAATAAAGATATTGTGTAAATGGAGAATAAAACTCTTCAAAATATTAGTATCTAACAAAATCAAAGAGATATTCAAATCTTTTAGCACTAACCAAGTTCCCGACTGTGCGAATGGGCCTTCCAAAAAAAAACCTCGCCGGGGCAAACCCCCCAAAAAAACAACAACAACAACGAGAAGACATATTGTCGAAGTTTTCTTTCCTTAAAAATCGAGGGAATGAAATGAGAGTGAAGGCAAGGTAAACACGAAAAATACTAATAAAAAGCAAAAACAGCAAGAATTCATGTGACGACAAATCTACACGATTTTGCTCTTCCCAGTTTTAGTATTATTTTTAATTCGAATTTTTTGTTAACACCAATAACACCAAAAACTAAAATTCGTTTATTTCATAAAAAGAACTAACTATTCATATATTTCATGAAAAAGTGCTTCTGAAAACATGAATACGTTAAACTGAAAGAAAAAGAAAACAAAAATAAATAAAGGAATTATATAGAATCTAGAACAAGTCAAATTGTCATCAAAAAAAACTGTAAATGAAAAATCGCTTATACTGTGTAAAATATCTCAATATAAATACTGTAATATGTATAATTCATTTCACAACGAAGAAAACAAACTATTAAAGTTTTGAAATGAAACAAACAAACAAACAAAAAAAAATTTGTATGAAAAACAAAAACAAAATAAACTTAAAACCACATGAAAAATATATAATAAAATGATGATAATAATACAGCATATATATTTTGATTACATGAAAATTTAAATTAACTATATATATATATAAATAAAAGAAACACAAGGAATATGCAAAAATTGTCGTAACAAAAAGAACAACAGTAAACAAGCAATTAAAACTAAGCAAACAAATGTTAAATGGACTTAACTGATGATGCCAAAAAAATTATGATAGTCAGAAAAGAGGTTTGTCCAAATACTTGAATTGTTTAACAATATCGGAAAATTGACAAGAAGCCACAAAAGAAATAAACAAGAATCGAGCAACAGAATCGCTAGAGAGACGAAAATGAAAATCAATCAAATCGAAAAATTTTGAGTTTGATACAAATTTCATTTCTCAAAACAAATAAACAAAAAACAAATACAATAAATAAAAAATAATTTCTCCACTTTTCATTGTATAATTACCTACACACATACATTTCAATTCTGCTTGACATATAAATAACGAACAAAAAAAATTCTTGAAATTCCTTCCAAAATGTCTTAAAATTCAGGCAAAATGCAAAACAATTGAATAAATTATTCGCAAAAAAAATAAACAACACCATCATCAGAGCACACATGCATGAGCAACGTGCGAAATCATTCTCGTTCATAATTAGGTAATTTACATTTGAACTTAACAAAAAACCAAAAAGTCAAAAATCAAAACTTTCAAATATATAACACTTATACCATTATACATAAGTATAAAGAAGAGAACACATAAAAATCGAATGTTGAGTAATCAGAGGCAAAAACAAAACAAGAAAAACAAATTAAGGCAAGAAATGTCGAAACTAAACACATGATGATGACAAACCGAGAAAATACAAAAAAAAAAAAGACATTAAATGAAGTAAAAACTGTACTAACGTAGAATATACATAAATATATAAATATATATTATATTGACTAAATTGACATACATTAAATTCTTATGATTATTATTTGAAAACATAAAACAAAAGAAAAAAAACACACTACTTAAAACAAAAACAGGAAGAAATATTTCAAATTACATATATATTATATATGAATAAAATTTTTTTGCCACGTAAATATATATACATCTATATATATATATATATATATATGAAGAACTACTTGTAAATATTTAAACAAAACAAAAACAAATAATTGAATTTAAATAAAAAAGAAATGAAACAAAAGGATGTTTTGAATTTACAATTTTAAAATTATCATTTTGGAAAATTCAAAGAAAACAACTATAGCGCATAGGAACCGCTAGAAACACCGAGGAATTGCTTAGATTTCCTAGTACAAAGAAATGATGAAATTGCAGGGTACTGGCAACACTTTACCAGGAATGCAGAATTTTCTTCATTAAATTCCAGTAAGCAGTCCAGGACAAAAAAAAAACACCTACAACTCTTCGGCTTTGCCATAGACCTAAAGGCAGCATTACACTCTTTCCGAGATATGGGAAATGTTGACGAGGCAAGAGTGTAATCTATTCATGA
Source organism: Nemotelus pantherinus (assembly GCA_963978885.1). NCBI lineage: Eukaryota > Metazoa > Arthropoda > Insecta > Diptera > Stratiomyidae > Nemotelus > Nemotelus pantherinus. The sequence goes on along the minus strand of OZ022267.1, from coordinate 11,689,046 downwards.
CAAGCACGAGGGTGTAAATGGCTTCCTCGTCGGCTCTCGTCTGTTTTATGGAATTTTAATGAGGGTGTTCGAGAGTTTATAAAGGTCTCGTTCTACCTCGAAGCCGCGCGAAAATGACTAAAGGTCTGGTGCTGGCTTCGATGATATTTACAAACCTATTTGGTTTGGCCATGAAATCATGGGCAAGATTCATGAGTACGGATGGGTATGAGGCACACTGTTCGAATATATTGTTGCATGCACGCCAAACAAACCGTATGACATTGTGTCGGCGCCATAAAAAGCTAGAAACGGCGAGGAAATACTCGACATACATCTCATACATGTATTTCATACATGTATTCAGCAACAAAAACAATCCATAGATAAAACGTAGAATAACCCTCTAGAAAGTAAAAAGGGAACATTCCAGAGCCCCAAACCATGAGTCAGATCTCACATGGCAACAGAAATTCCCATGACTATTGGGAATTTCTGTTGCCATGTGAGATACGACACAGTCACATTTCACATGCCAACGGAATAGATATTTAAACAGCCCATAGAGCCCTCTAGAAAGCAAAAGCGGAACTTCCTAGAACCCAAACCATGACTCAGATCTCACAGGATAACGGACGTTCACAATAGTTTTCCAGAAACCAGATCAGTAGGCTTCGAGAACCCGAAAACACACACGCGACACGACTATAAATAACGCGGCGAGAGGAGCTGGCAATCAGTTAGAAGCGAAAGTTTGGACACGCGAGTTAGTAGTGAGTTTTGGTACAATGCGATAGATTGTACAGAGTTAAGCGTCTGTGAAAGTCTGTGAAAAGCGAAACAGTGAATTCAGTATCCGGGCGCGGATGTATTTTTAAAGTGAAAAAGTATTAAATTGTAACGCGGAATTATAATAGTGCGATCGTAAAGTGTAAACGACTCAGTGTTTATAATTATTTTTGTGTTAATAAAATTACAATTAGTAGTTTAAAAGAAAACTGTTTTATTTCATGAATGTGAAGAATATCGAATCCACGAAAGGTGTTTAACGGTAAAACACAACAATATGTAAACAAATTTCTGAACAGAGAAAATGATACCTACCTACACCACATGCATATCTGTGCACTTAAACTTCATACCCTTCAAATCATCTCAATGCGGACAGGACGAGTTTTATGGCGTACTGGGATAAAAAAAGGGTCTATCGCTTAAATAAACAAAATACAACCTTTTTGCGTCCTTTGCGAAGCAACCATTTTTTCAGAAATATAACTTAACACCACCGGCCCCACATTCCATTCACATGGATTGCAGTCACACGGTCCGAGGCAATCTGACACCTGTCTGGAAACAACGAAGCGGAGACAATAAACTCTCGCTGCAGCAGAATTCCTCAGCCTGGTCACATGTCGCCGACATCAGCATCCGAGGTGACTTTAGATTTAAGCTCACAATTTGTCAGTAGTAATTAAGTAAGCTTCGAGCCGAAACAATCAAATTATTTTTCTAAAAGAAAACAGCGAGTGTTTTCTTAACTGGCGTCCAAGCAGGGACCTGAGACGGGTTGAATAAATCGGCGTACGAAAACGGAATACGTGATATCAGTCGAAAGTTTTCGCGAAGTAGCGACGAACAAATAGCGAAGCTCGTGCGCGTCATCGCTGTGTTCCTCGATTGGTCTCGTATATTTCTATTTTTTCGACTGATCTATCTGTGTTTAACTGAAAATTTTCATAGTCAAGTGCGTGCTCATTGATTGTGTCCTCATTTCATTTGCATCTTTTGTGATCTTCGTCTGGTGTCATCGGGAATCATCAAACACTTGTGTCTCTTTGTTTGAAATTTTTCTTCACCCGAAAAACTTAAAACTTAGCAGTGAATGTTTCCAGTTCCGTTGTGTCCTTTAATAATGCACCGAGCTTGACAATTTTGCATATCTCTTGGCGCACCGACTTTTTACGAGCTTTTGGCTGCTCAATTAGAGTCGTTTCACACGAGACACTCAGTGTCCGGCCACTGAATCCTCAGCCACTGTTTTTGTATGCAATTGTGGCCCGGACACTGTGACTCTGTGTGTATGCTCTCATTTATTTCTATGCCCCGGCAGTGGCTAGAGACACAGTGGCCGAACACCGAGTGTCTCGTGTGAAACGGGCCTTACTTTCTGCTTTCGTAAGCTTTTATAGCACCTTAAAGCATACTGGTCGGCTTGATAATCGAAAATGGAAGCAGGCAGCTCCACCTCTCAATGCCCTGTGGCCTGTGGGTATTGCGATAAGCCAATATATAGCAAGTCGTTCACATGCGATGGAATCTGCGGGAGGTCGTTTCATTTTGCTTGCGTCAAATCAGCACGCAGACCGCAGGCATCTTCGACATTTACCTGTCAAGAGTGCAGCGAAATAAAGCCGTGTCACGTCTTGAGGTTGCTTAATTTAATCAACGCAAACATCCGACAAGAATGTACTACCAGCGAAGCTCTAAAGGATGATAGCTCTACCATCGCTGGCCTAGTACACGGCATATCTTCAGCTCTCTCACCGTTTTTCGAAACTTTGATTGACATCAGGTCGCATCTGGACGACATAAGATGCATTAAAGACAGCATCACTAGTTTAAATGATAAGTTCGATGCTATTCTCGGTAGAATTAAGAACCTAGAATACAAAACCGGACTGTTGAATGACTCAATAATAGATTTGCGACCGCTGAAACAAGCAATGTACAGTTTTTGCCACCTATATCTGATAATAACCTACAGTCACTTAATGACAAAGTTGATAGGATCTTTTCGACTCTGAGTGGCTGCGCTACGTCATCCGTAAACATTGCTCGCCGCACTTCTAGTTGCCAGACTGACGTTTTAGAATATCCTCAAATCGCGATAGAAAAATCTGGAGAGGAGGCGCAACTATATGCTAATAACCAATTAATCGCGATTAATTGCAATTAATCGTAGTACGGGAACAGACCTAAAGTCGTACAAATCGAAAAGGTATCAGAGAGCAAGTTAACGCACGTCAGAACTCGATCGATACTCGATAATGCCTCGCCAACTATGGTAATTTTTGAGACCTAAATCTTGTAAATTTGCTCTGCAAAATAAAGCTTCTTTCCCTATAACTTCCGGTTCACTCATGAAATCAAAACGAAATTCATGAAGTAAATGGAACTTGTTGTAGGCCAGCTGTCGTAGGAATTTCGTAGAAAAAAACGTAAAAGAGCTGCCAGCTATGGCAATTTTTGTAATTTTTTGGTATTTCTTTACTAAGCGATATTGTCATGAAAATTTTCAAATGGGAATGATCCTACAATGACAATTAACAAAAAATATTGAGATTTCGAAAATTTGAAAAGTTTTGTGGGTATAGTAGCCCTAAAATTCTATTCACTCTTATAACTTCTAGCACAGTCATTCAATCGAAACGAAATTCACAGGGTGGGTTTAACTCAACGTGAAGCAGATTTGGTGCTAGCACATGATTGCTAGCACCAGACAATTTCGTAAATATTACACCAACAGATGCTTCCATTTTGCATTCTTAAGCAAAGATTTTACAATAAAAATAAGGAACCCATGTTTAAACGTCAAAAGGAATGACTGGTGTGGAAATCTCTCAGTGCGGGAATTTAATTAAAAACAAGGTTCTTAAGTGCAAATAAACAAATCAAAAGTGTTCAACTTTGTGATTGATTTTTTCGGCATCTTTTGATACCATTCCTCAACATCACATCGTTTAATATACGGTTTTAAATCTTGATCTAAAAATAAATCTTCGTTTTCGGGAATCCCCCAAAGGGAAGGCCGTCGTAAGCCGCGTAACGCCGTGTCTATCGTGTCGTCAGCAGAGTAGCTCCGAAAGGTCGACTTGGCTGTTTTGTTGTACATCGGTTATCTTGATCACGATCTGACCTCCTAACCCACTTTGTTTCTTTCTTTCCGGCTGTGAAAGTGCATCATCGAACAAAGAAGCTTAAGAAGTACGGTTAGTTTTTTTTTCAGTAAAGTTTTTCAGTTAGTTTTTTTCGGTTGCTGTCCCAACCTATAACAGCCACAATAGCGCAGTGGGTACGTACTCGGCTCTCTGATACAAAAGCTGTCGGTTCGTCTACCATCAGCACCGCTTCAGTTTTTGTTAAGTCTTGTTCGGATTTTAAAAATTCTAAAATAAATTTCAATCACATATATACAATTCACAAATCAAATTCCAAAATAATACCCAAATAAAATTCTTAGTTAAATCAAAATAATTGTATTACGTGGAATAAAGGCACGCAGCGCCACCTGGCCGCCAACTTCGGACACTTGTGCTTGGCTAACACATTCCACATCCGCGGCATGACCCATTAAAAAATCAAAATAACAAAATTTGAATTTAATATATAGTTCCGGCTATTCTATAATTGGAATTTTTTGATAATTGGAATTGTCAACAGGGTGTTAATGCTGATTTCATGGCTTTTATTGAACAAATTTTCAAAATACCTGCAGTATAGTGTGAAGGTCTCTGGACCAGCATACTAGCGTCCTGAGTTCGATCCTCGACTCGTAACTTTCTTCGAGCGTCTTTCTTGTTGACTTGAATTCAACTAGTTAATATGAGTTACAAGTGTAGCCTTAATAATTGCATAGCCTTCGACAATACGTTAAAATCTGTAACATGCAAGGCATTTTGCAACAGGAAACTGCACGGTGCTTGCATGGGTGCACCGAGAGATTGGTTTAATCCCTACTTGGAGTCTCATTTTATTTGCTTCGACTGCCAGCATACAGAAAAACTCATGCAGAGTATGTATAACAACTTAGCAAACTACATCGGCAACCTTAATGGGGAAAAGGATCATATGCTTTCGAAACTACACCCGCAAACAAAACTCAACGATGAAATTCTTACCGAAATAACAAGGCACATCGAAAGTTTTACGGCTACTCTAGATGCTGTTTCTAATACCAGCAAAAGAAATTCAGACAGATCAGCTGAGCTTAACGACATCTTAGCTCAATTTAATTCATCTATCAACACATTAAGCACATACAAATCAAAATGCCAAGCAAATGATAGCGATCTGTTTAAAATGCTTGAACATAAAATAACGGCAACATTAACTACCAAGATTGATCAGTTGTCAAATAGCATCTCTACCCACTTACTCTCCAACCGAAATTCAAATGTTAATAAATTAGAGAGTATAGTTAAGTCTGATACAAAACCATCGGCAGAAGTAGAGCCATCCAATCCTTGTGCACATCTGATGGAAATATCACTTCACGAGGAACTACTGAGTGCACATAATAACAATTCTTCTAACTTGTTAATGCCGATTAAGTCTACCAAAGATGTCGCAACATCTCCTATCAAGAAATTGTTCACTGCAATCGAAAATCACGAAGCTGTTATCCAACAAAAACAACTATCTGAACCTCCCAAGAACGATTCTCATCCAAAAAATTTTAAATTTGGCACTTACTGGTCGGAAGATGATTGGCTGAGACGTATCTCAAAAATCAAAAGCTGCGATTTAATTCATGACGATTTTCAACCCCCCCACAAAGTTTCGACCGATAAGAAGATCCCGTTTTTTGTAAAAGGAGTACCAGAGTCCACCGATAAATCTTGGCTTAGCAGGATCTTTAAGGAAAAACTTTCCATCAGTGATTGTAGCGTTGAGATCTTACCTCAACGTAATAAACATGCAAGCAGGTGCTATAAAGTTTTAATTCCCGAAAAGTATGCCTGGCTTTTCACTCACGCGAATGGAAGCGTTAAGCGCTATAAATGGAATGGCATCATATTTCGTCGTTGGAGGACCATCGTCGCTAGCAGCAATATCAAAAGTAGATATAAGAACTCAACTGTAACTAAAAATTGTATTTCATCTGTATCTACTAACCAGATAGCTCCTTCAAATCTTCTGACTAGAGACTTCCCCAGCTTTAATAGAAATTCTACCGTCAGGTGTTCCCATCCTGAGACTCATGCTATTGCATATCCAACTCAAGCCTCCTCTCCATCTCAGGCTTCTCATCCCCGTAAGGTATGTTCCGACTCGATCGTAACTCGTAATTCAAATTCATCCAGTCGAACATCAACTATTGACACTGCTCTTGCTACGAATTCTGCGAATTCTAATTCTTTACGTAAAACCTATAACCGTATCGGGTATCGCTCCTAACAAGATATCCTCAATCAAAAGCCCCAGAATTTATTACCACAATTGCGGTGGTATGAGGAGTAAAATAAATAAACTCTTTCTTGACACCAAATCTTGCCATTTCAACGTGCTTGCCTTCACTGAAACATGGCTAAACTCAGAACATAGAGATCTAAGGAAATGAAACAAGCGTATACATATACGAAATTTAGTGAAGTAATTTTACTACAAAGGTAAGATCTATAAATAGAACAAATTGAGAGAATTGCTACCTCAGATATTCCCCTTGGTTTCCCCGATACCTGAGCTTTTGTTGTTGCTGAGATAGTAATTGTCAAATTCGCGTGCACATGGCCAACTATTTTTCTCTATCTATCTCACTCTATCTCTCTGTTCGGCATAGCTAGTGAATGTCAAATTCGCTTACTACTACTAACGCTTAGCTTAGGCAAATTGCTTCACTTCTCACTGCCATTTTCATTTCCTTATATCTCTCTCTTCTAAGTGGCTAAATGACTCGCATATCAATGAAGAAATCCTTGACAGTACCTGGACAATCTTTAGAAATGACCGAGACTATGTTTCCACTGGTCAATCAAGAGGTGGTGGTGTCTTACTCGCAGTTAAGAACACTCACTCATGTGAACTTGTAAACTTTGCCTCGCACAAATTGTTCCAGCACATATTTATCCGCGTTTCAATTGACAAAACCTCGGTTTATATTGGTTTATATTACGTCCCACCGACATCTGACGAATCACTGTACAATTGTATATGCGAGCAAATATTTTCTTTTATGGCTTCTCGTAGTGCTGAGGATAAAGTTGTATTCTTGGGTTATTTTAATCGCCCGAATTTGCGTTTTGTTTCTGATAAGTATGATGATGGTTTAAAACCAGTAAACCTACTTGAGTCTTCTGATTTTAACCTTGTCAGTACGTTGTATGGCCATGATTTGCAGCAGGTTGTTCCGACTCCCAACCAAAATGGTAATTGGTTAGACTTAATCTTTACAAATGTTTACGACGATGTAGTGGTTAGCCCAGCTAATGACGCAGAGAATCTCTTTTCTAATAGTCTTCACCATTCCGCTCTTATAGTTGAACTTTCCACTACTGATTGGAACATGTTAAGTACGTCCAATAATACGATTGTATATGATTTCCATAATGCTGATTATGATAGCATTCACAATTTCCTTTACAATGTCGATTGGACAAATGTGTTTATGTGCCATTCCCTTGATGATGATGTAGCCATGTTCTATAGAATAGTATTTGACGCGGTAGATAAGTTTGTACCCAAGATTAGGAAGAAAGATAAACTCTCTGAACCTTGGCTTGACAAGACCCTTAGACGTCTGAGAAACCACAGAAATAAACTTTACAGACTAATGAAGAATCAAGTCGACATTAACTACCGTATTAAAGAAGAATACGATTTAATTGCTCAGGAATTCTATACCAAATCTCACGAAGCGTATGACAGATACCTTAGAACTACTGGGGAGAATATAATCCGCGACCCTAAAAAATTTTTTGATTTTGTTAATATGAAGCGGAAAACAAGCGGCTACCCCTCTTCAATGCCCACTGAAAATTCAATGTTGTCTTCTTCTCCTCAGGAGATATGCAACTTTTTTGCTGACCATTTTCAAGAAGTTTTTAGTCCAGTTAGCATCCCAACATTGTATCGATTCCCGGGTGCGACTCAAACAATTTTTGCTGAGGATATGACCATATCGAGCAGTGAAATATTTACTGCCATTATGGAGCTTGACAATAACAAGGGCCCTGGACCTGACCTCCTCCCTCCTATTTTTCTGATCATGTGAGTAAAACAACTGATCCCGCCCCTTCATACTATATTCAATAATTTTGTCTCCTCTGGACTATTTCCTTCTTATTGGAAATCTTCTCATATTACACCTATTTATAAAAGTGGCGATATACGTCTTATTCAAAATTATAGAGGCATCGCCATTCTATCTGCTATTCCCAAACTATTTGAAAAAATCATCTACTGCAAAATTTCTCCTATGGTCGACGCTCGACTGAACGAGCAGCAGCATGGATTTAGGAAAGGTCGTTCTACTACAAATAATCTTATGGTGCTTGTTTCTGATGTTTTGTGCGAAATGGAGAAAGGTGAGCAAATTGACGCAGTCTATACAGACTTCAGCAAAGCATTCGACCGAGTTGATCACTCCATTTTGATCTCCAAGCTGAAACAATTCGGAATCGCAGGATCCTTACTAAAGTGGCTTGGCTCCTACCTCCACGACCGCTTGCAATTCGTGAAATTCCAAGGTCTCATTTCTAAGAAAGTCGTCATTAAATCCGGTGTACCTCAAGGAAGTCATCTTGGCCCTCTTCTTTTTAATATCTTTATATCTGACATATCGGAGGTTTTATCTGATATTCCTCATTTACTATATGCGGACGACCTCAGAATCTACCATGTCATCAGGTCACAATCTGACGCGGCCTTTTTTCAGTCTAAACTGTATTCTCTAGACCATTGGTGCTTGGCGAACAAACTCCTTCTTAACATTGCCAAATGCCGCGCAATCAGCTTCTCTCGCAAAACTGAACGCGTTCATTATACGTACAGCCTCAACAACACGGCACTCAGCAAGGTTGACAACATATTAGATCTCGTTGTCACCCTGGGTGAAAAGCTCCGCTTCAATCTACATTACGATAGAGTGCTTTCCCGAGCAAGTAAACAACTTGGTTTCATTAAGCAACGGGCCAAAGAGTTTAAGAATCTTTGGGTTACTAAATCCTTATTTATTTAACTCGTGTGTCCTCTTCTCGAATATGCGTGCACTATCTGGAACCCGGCTTTCGAAATTCACAGCCAAAGATTTGAGTCTGTTCAGAAGCAGTTTTTACTGTTCGCTCTGAGAGATCTTTTTAACCCTTATGATTTCAGTAATCTACCATCATACGAATATCGCCTTAAATGTATTGACTTGTTACCCCTTGCGTCGAGAAGATTAATGTTATCTGCCTGCTTCAGCTTCGATGTCATCAGAGACGTGGTTAATGTCGCCTACTTGAAAGAAAAGTTTGTGCTCAATCAGCCCTTGAGAGTCACTAGATCCCGACGATTGCTTATTGAATACCAACACAACACAACATATGCAGCAAACGAGCCAATAAATAGGTGCTGTAGGCTATTCAATTGCATGAGCGAGAACTTTTCCCCTACGATATCTATGGCAACTTTTAAAAAAAATATTATGAGGGCTCTCTCTTCATAGTCTCTCCCTTTCCCCCCGCCACACTAATGTATATGTATATATATGTATTGTAAATTTAAATTCACTTAGCTATTTGTCATTTGTTATTCATTTAGTAATTTTTCATTTAGCTATTACTTTATTTGTTATCTATTTGTAACTAGTTTATTTTTGCGTTATTTATTAATCTTGTATTCATATATACACTGAGAAAACTCATGGCGCCAGACGCCATAATTTATAGACTTCTGGCGCCATGTACATAGTCGATTTAGGGATTGTGATAAAATATAGCGCTACACGCCATAATACATGGCGAAAAGTACATAGGCCTATACGCCATGTACTATAGTCTTCCACGCTATGTACATGGCGTGTCGGACTATATTACATGGCGTGGAAAACTATAGTGCATGGCATGGAGGACTATACTGTATGGCGTGGAGGGCTATACTGTATGGCGTGGAGGACTATACTGTATGGCGTGGAGGACTATAGTACATGGCGTGGAGGACTATAGTACATGGCGTAGAGGACTATAGTACATGGCGTGGAAGACTATAGTACATGGCGTGAAGGACTATAGTACATGGCGTGAAGGACTATAGTACATGGCGTGAAGGACTATAGTACATGGCGTGGAAGACTATAGTACATTGCAGAAGCAAATCAGTCAAAACAGTGCTACTTACCATAAATGAGCACACGGAGAAGTCACTTGCCTGCAACAAACAGGCGCTGGCTGCATTTAGAGTCGCCGAAGGAGCCATCCAATAATATGTGCTCTTAGCCGATTGAGAATGTTGTCGATCTATCGACGATACTCAAGTATCACTTGCTGACATTTATAGATCCCCTCACACAGTATGGCTGCGAGTTATAATTGGAGTGACATGAGCCATATTACATGGCTCATGGCACTATGTAATATGGCGTGTGGGGCCATAATTTCTGCGCCATGTAATTATGGCGCTGGGAGCTATACTGCATGGCTCAGGGCACTATGTGCATAGCGTGTGGCACCATAAATGCTGCGCCATGTAACATGGGACCACGCGCTATGTAGATTCTGAGATTATGGCGCTGGGAGCCATATTGCATGGCTCAGAGTACTATGTACATGGCGTATGGGACCATAAACAATGCGCTATGTTACATGGCTCTGGGCGCTATGTGGATTTTTTTCAGTGTAGTTTTGTTTTTTACTTTGTTTCGTATATTATTTTATTTTATTTTGTTTCGTAATTTTATCCATGTACTATATTATTTATTCTTCTGTACATGTACACCTTGCTTGGTGAATAAATAAATTAATTTTCCGAGGTTTGAAAATTTTTCGGATGGCAGCCTCAAACATCGTTTAATCGCTGAAACTTTCGATGAAATCCTCGGAAGAAAAGGATATTCAAAGGATACCAGCACTGAACATTTTCATCATCTATGTTATAGGAGATACTACAAAAAAGCGTTATACGTCTTTCCACATTTTTCGATCACTCAAGGACAATTTCTTCGAAAATCAGTTTTCAAGCGGTTCAGATGCGCTAGAGGTTTTTTTTTTATATATAAATATATTTTTTATTGTTTCTTCTTGTCTAATCTATAGTTGGATTTGTTCTGACGATTCGGACAATAAATAAAAAATAACATCGTTCCGAGTTTGCTGCACTGACCACCAAACCCATAACACAAGTAAATGCATGCTTGAAGCAAGAGAACAAAAAAAAACCAAATTCTATCTAATAACATCGCAACAAGGCAAAGGCAAAAACGAAAGATGCATCATCATCATCAACAGATCAATCTCGGAGACGGTCGACGACGTGAATTCTTTTTCTGAGAACAGATAAATCTATACGAGCGCCAAAATCATGATGTGCATGGGAGTCTATCATCCAGCAAATCAAAACCATATCCATGCACTTTTCATCATCATCACTACTCGCGAAAACAAAAGTCCATAAAATGTAGAAAATAAATCAAACAAAAGTTGACCCAAAAGAAAAACCCTCCCCAGATGAATATGAAGAGGTATGGAGGATGATATGAAATGATATTTTGTGGCGGCACTATGGTATCCATCCATCCACCAAGGTGCTGCTGTTGCTGCTATCATTGTGGGCAAGGAGAGAGTGCATGCATGGATGCATGTGCCTTTCGCCTACCGCGGGATGAGTCCAAGATGCGACCAAGATGACTACTCTGGGAAACAACAACGCTGCCTTGAATAAGAATGGAATACGCAAACAATAAATAAATTATTTCAGAAAGGACGTTGGACGTTTGGCCTCGAACTGGTTAAGATCTTCAGCGTTGTTTCTTTTGTTTTATGGGTGGTGTGCTTTAATGGTTCAGCGCTTTGCGGGTGATTCGCTGACTTATTGTTCTTTTGCGCGCTTGGGTTGTTTTTGTTTTAGTTCTGTTTTATACGATATATATGCACAAATCACTCATTCGTACATATCGCACGTTAACTTGGTGACGCGGGACGGTCCAGGCTTCGGCTTCGGCCCCGGTCCAGCAGGCCGTTGGCGATGAAACAACAGAGGATGCGTTTCGCCTTAATTTGCATCACGCACTGACCCCACGCTCCTCGTCACACTAATGTTTACCACTCACAACAAATATGTGATCGCTTATGGAGCATGGGCCCAATGGCATGGACACTGAGTTTTCGAGGTCTTTAGAGTTTCCTCAGGTCTGCGGCTTTTGGCCGTTGCTGGGTGTTTCTGCTCAGGCTGCGGCTGCTGCAACTCACTTGGGTGGTTGCAATTTGTTTTCGGTTGTTTTTCGAAAGAGATGAGTGCAGTGGGTCGTTGAATGCGATGAAAATTATTACCAGGATCATCAAAACGGCCGCTGCCCCTGTTTCTGGTTAACAGCGCTTGGACCGCCGCCGCGCCATTGCCTATCGCGGGCTCCGATCCCGGTGGCTCCCTGTTAGTTAGCAGCTATTGGGATCTGCACGCATGAATACATGCGATGTGAGAAATACGAGATTTATGCTTAATTTCTTGCCGGTCGATTTTTTTCATGGAGCTTTTTACGTTCGGGTGCAACTGTTGGGTGTCAGAATCGAATCGAAGATCGTCACACATACGCTTTTGCTGTTTCGCCTTTTATCAAAACAACAGCGTACACAGCTGTGAATGATCTTGGACGATTATCGCACACTGATCAGTGATGATCAGTGCAATGACAATGTTGATGATGATGATGATGATGTTGGTGATTATCATCATGATGGCAATGAGGGCAATGATATAGTGCAGTAAGTACAAAATGGGATCAAAGACATTCAGATTTATGGGAGAGACCTTAAAAGGCGCGAAACAAACAACATCTCGACGCAATCAGCTAAACCAAGAGTGTTATAAATGGAAATGAATCAAATCAATTTGGAGTTTTGCGCAATAATGAACGAACGAACGAAACAACTGGGCATTTGGTGTTTGCACTCAAGGCGATTATGATGAAATTTTGTTATGGCGTTTCAATAATATATACCTCAACTATCTGTTTGTGTGTGTTTGTTTGTTTGGTTGCAGTTGGGGCCAGAGGTCGAGGCCGGATCAGGCAAACAGGCAGTTCAATATGCTGCTGTGTATCTATTTGAATTTGCGAGTGTATTGGTGCTTGGATTGCGGCCACCGGAAGGAAACAATTTGACGTCAACATAAAACACTTGCAGCCAAGAATTCGACGGCTCCTTGCGCGATTTCTCCAATTGATTTATTGCCATTTCGCCGGAGCTGTGAATGAATTTAAGTGAGATGAACGGTATCCTGAAACCGAATAATCTGCATATACTGCTGCCATGAGTATCAGGGTTGTTATGCAATGCGAACATGGCTATATGGAATGAACTCACAAAGCAATGAGGCGTACTGAGTTTAAAGTACATTCACACAAGAAGAAATTAGGATGAACGGACACCGGCAACTGTGATCAATGAGGGCAAAATTGTAATTTGCATCAATTTGCATGTTGATTTTCTGCTGATTTTCAACTGACTCATGACAACAGTACACCGATTTTTCATCGTATTGCATTTAGCAGTATACAGCTCGAGAGCATTAATTAATCCCATGGCTAATGCACAATATATTCTGACCTTTATGTAACATTGCAATGTTGTATTTTATTCTTCAATTTACCTACTTATATTGGAAGAGTTTTAAATGCCACGTAATGCGAAAATAGGGCGGAATTCCAAGCAAATATTAGGCGTGTTTTTTTGCTCCTCTATCCAGAAGAGAACAGAAGATACGTATTGGAAGCAACAACACTCCTGTACCATTAAATTCACTAGTAAAGAAATTCTATCCCTCATTTGTAGTTCAAGTGCTGAACTATAGAATGTGCTGATAGAAATAAGAAAAGCTCATGAGAAGTTATCTTTTTTGCTGTGATGTGGCTTTGGTTTTTTCAAGGTTATGTTGAATGTTTTCGTAGTTAGGAAATTAGAAAAAGCCCTCATAATGTGTAGAAAATTAGAAGAGGTAATTTTCATAGGCCACGGGGGCGTCATCGGGTGCTGGTTACCGACGAAACAATTGAAATCCCGAGAAATGCCTGCTGGAAACAACATCTACAGCTCTGCTACTGAATCCTACCTTCGACCTCCCCGAAGATGTGATTTTACAATTTCACATCGGGTGGCTGCCGGGAGTCTTCATGACATTTCAGATCATGAATGTTGCCAACGAAAGAGGGTGAGGGCGAGTTTCCCGGGCCTTAAGGGGTAACACCTATGTGGAACGCTGTTTTCGAGGGTGTTTTTTTTGCATTTTTTTCCAAGGAAACTTTATATTTGATTGAAAAAATAATTACATGGCTTTATTATACATGTTTTGAAGTATACAAATTAATTTTTACAACGTCCTAAAATACAAAATGGTGGCTGTACCAGGCTACGAGCATCAGACGATTTTTCAAAGATGCCTCAACGGCCCGCAACTTTTCTTCGTCGCAAATGGTCTGAAACACAAAAATCAAAATTTTTCTTAAAGTTTGAACTAAAAGCAAGAGAAGTACGTACGGGTTTTAAAAAATATTGAATTTTGAAAGATTGGCGTACGGTTTTCCAAAAAAAAATTTTTTGGTAAAAAAAAATCGTACAAAATCAGCTGTAAAAATGAAAATTTTCAATTTATCAGCAAAATCTTCCGTGCTTCCCTAGAAAATGATGTTGTAAAGCTTGCACCAAAATTTCAAATTGATCGGATACAAATTGGCTGAATAATCGTGCGGGCCGTATCAAAAAATGTGGTTTCGAGAAAAACGCATTTAAAGTTTGAAAACAAAGGGCGGCTCTTTCACGTTTCTCGTTTTCGCTTTGTGGATTTATTGCCTTTTTCGTGGCAAATGTTGGTCTACTACCTGTCATACTGAATGGTAATTTACTAATGAGAAAAGTCGCTAACGGATACCTGTGGTAGGTATAAGGACTTTGGAGCAGAGCGTGCCGTACGCGCGCCTCATAGGCCCCGACCGCACGATGGGGCGTCCAACGTTTATGCTCATAACTCGGAAAAAAAAATTTATTTTTGAAAATAACTTAAGACGTTATTCTAGACAAGTTTCCCTGCCATTTTAGCAAAAACAAACAAATAGATTTTTTTGAAATTTCTACACAGGTGCTACCCCTTAAATCGGGAACATTAACCAGACTGGCCCTCCAGGCTGGGGGTTGGGCAATGGGCCAATAACTCGTTCCCGTAAAACTTGACTGATTCAGGAACCTGATACTTCGCCTCGGATACTTGGATTGGATCAACGGAAACGACCACGCAAACGAAATATGGACTACTCTATTGGAACCTGGAACGTGCAAACCCTGTACAGACCAGGGGCCATCAAAGCCCTCCTGGAACAGGTCACTCACTACAAAATAAAAATTCTCGCTGTCCCCGAAACGAAACTGTTTGGTGCTGAGATTATAGACATGAGATCGTACACAATCTTCAAAAGCGGAAAGTCATCGGGAAGTCACGAATTTGGAGTGGCCTTCATTGTGGACAAAAAAATAAAACCGCAAATAATCGACTTCAAGCCTGACAATGAAAGATTGTGTGCGATCCGCATTCGTGCAAAGTTTTTTAACGTTTGGCTCATTAACGTTCACGCCCCTACTGAAGATAAGGATGAGGCAGTGAAAGATAATTTTTACAACCTTCTGGAAAGGCTATATGATTCACTGCCATCAAATGATGTGAAAATCCTGCTGGGCGCCTTCAACGCAAAGGTTGGAAAGGAAGAAACACATCGCGGAACCACCTGCCAATTTAGTCTCCACGACCTATGCAACGATAATGGACAACGACTTGTCGACTTTGCGAGTAGCAGAAACCTCATCGTAAGCTCCACGTGTTTCCCGCATCGCGACATTCACAAAAGGACATGGGCATCCCCGGACGGCCGCACCTTTAATCAGATTGATCATATTCTGATTCAGAAAAGGTGGGCCTCCAGTATTTTAGATGTGCAAACCTTCCGTGGGGCCAACTGCGACTCCGACCACTACTTAGTAAAGACTCGATATTGATGTCGAATATCACTGTCGTATAAGGCCAGAGCAAGTTCAAGACGCAAGTTCGATGTCGACAAGCTTCGAAATAAGACGATGGAAGCCGAGTATAGATCTGCTCTGGAAATGGAATTAGCTTTCAAGCCTAACACCACATCTATCAACGAAGTTTGGACTACCATCAAAAGCGCAGTGAATGCAGCAGCCGAAAAAGTAGTGGGATACACAGCCGGGCAATGCAGAAATGAATGGTTCGACGAGGAATGACAAGCTGCGTTGGACGAAAAGAATGCGGCCCACAAAATCCACATTGAACGACCGACTAGAGCCAAGAAAGAAAAATACGGCGATCTTCGGAGAGTAGCTAATAGAATAATTCGACGTAAGAAACGAAAGCATTTTGACAGCATGCTAAATAACTTGAATGACAACTTTATGGCTAACAACACCCGACAAGCGTCCAAAGTAGTGAGGCACTTAAAACAAGGTTTTAAACCACGAACTAGCCTATGTAGGGCTGCCGATGGAAGCATCACAAGTGGCTCAGAACAGGTGAAGGAAAGATAGGCGTCTTATTTCCAGCAATTACTTATCGGAAATGTCCCCGCACCCAACGAATCGCCATCACTAATTGGTGCATACCCTGACAGTGCCTCATCTCACCCTCCTACACTAGATGAAGTCCGGCAGGCCATGGACCGCTTGAAACCCAACAAAGTACCGGGCAGCGATGGGATCCCCGCGGAGCTCCTGAAAACAGGCGGGATTTCCGTTTTAAGGGCTCTCCATGGATTGGTGACAGACATATGGCAACAAGAAACGATGCCGGATGAGTGGCGAAAAAGTGTTATATGTCCCATTCACAAGAAAGGAGATAAATTGTTATGCGAAAACTACAGGGGCATATCACTACTTTGTACGTCGTACAAGCTCTTGACAAAAATTTTAGAGTTAAGGATTTCCCATCACGCTGAGAAAATTCACGGTGAATACCAAGGTGGTTTCAGACGTGAAAGATCGACAGCTGACCAAATATTTACGGTCAAACAAATTTTGGAAAATTGCTGGGAATTCAACATTGATGCCCCTCAAATATTCGACGACTTCAAACAAGCGTACGACAGCATCAATCGAACTGCATTATATAACATCATACTGCAGTTCGGAATCCCAGCAAAGTTGGTACGCCTAGTGAAAATGACCATGACCGACTCCACGTCACAAGTGCTGATTCAGAATAATATGACCGACTCGTTTTCGACGAATACAGGGCTAAAACAAGGGGATGGATTAGCTCCGGTACTCTTTAACTTAGCGCTTGAATATGTCATCAGAAAAATCTGCGTTGACACGAGAGTAACTCTATTATTTAAGTCGACACAGCTAGTAGCTTATTTATTTATTTATTTATTTACTATTATTCAACAGATCAAATCCAATTATTGAATATAGAAAATATAAAATACAAATAATTCACTAACGAAAGAATGAAAAGATGAACAAAATAATAATGAGATGATAATGATACAAAATAAAGAACAATAATAAACAAAATCAAAGTGAAAAAGTACAAATTCAAAATAAGAAAAATAGAGAAAAAAAAGGAAAAAAGAAAAGAAAAAAAAACTACATTGAATTAGTAGTAAGCAAAACATTATTTTTTAAAAAAGTTTTTAAGGCATATAATGTCGGCGGAAGAGGACCAAACCGTAAATCATTATGTTGCCTTAGTAATCGCAACAGCGGAGAATGAAAAAAGATATCAGTGCGCGCAAATGGCACACTAAACTCAAAAGTAGAGCGGGTGCCATGCACTGCAGCACGGACAGAAACGTGGCTGCTGATGTCGGAATCTACCAACCTATGGAACAATTTGAAGAGTAGGCACTCATCCAGGAAAAGCCTCCGTGATTCGAGGGAAGGAAGATGACGGAACGACAGACGATCACTGTAAGGACGGTAAGGAAGCTGAAATTTATAAAACAGGGTGCGAGTAAATCTGCGTTGAACCGACTCCAACGCAGTATTCAAGTAGACAAAACGAGGACACCAAACTTGACAGCAATATTCAAGGATACTACGTACAAAGGAGAGGAAAAGGTGTACACAGGTGGAAATGTTAACGAAAGCTTTAGAGGATCTAATAATAAAACCGGATAATTTAGAGGCCCTGGCAGTAATGTAAGAAATATGCTTATCAAATTTGAGCATAGAATCAAACATTACGCCAAGATCTCTAAAGTTATCAGCGACATTAAGAGGATAGCCACAAACAGAGTAGGAGAACATCAAAGTTGAAGTTTTCAAAGAGAATGACATTTTGTGACATTTCACGATGTTCAAAGTGAGAGCATTGGAAGCGCACCAAGTCTGTAGGCTGTTGAGATGGTTTTGTAAAACCATACAGTCATCTTGTGACTCAATCACTCGAAACATCTTGAAATCATCGGCATACAAAAGACAAGAAGATTGGATTAAAGGAGGGAGATCGTTTATGAACAAAACAAAGAGAAGAGGACCAAGGATAGACCCTTGCGGAACACCTGATGCAGGATAAAAAGGAGTTGAAGAGGAGGAATTAACAGTTACAATACAGGTACGGTCGTGGATGTAAGAGTTAAACCAGGAAAGAAGAGGACCAGCAATGCCATCGTACTTTAACTTTTGAAGAAGGAGGTTATGGTTGACGGAGTCGAAGGCTTTGGAAAAGTCGGTATAAAGTACATCAATCTGCTTTTGATGGTCAAGAGCGGATGCGACCGTGTGTGTGAAGGAAAGAAGGTTGGTTAAGGTAGATTTACCTTTGACAAAACCATGCTGCTCATGCGCGAGAGTAGGTTGGATAAAGGAGTAGACTCGCTTGTAAACCACTTTTTCAAGGATCTTGCTAAAGCAACGAAGAAGGGAAATAGGACGGTAGTTTGTGATGCAAGTACGATCACCGGCTTTATGTATAGGAAATATGTTGGCAATTTTCCAGCGAGAAGGAAAAGAGCCAGAAGATATACTTAAGTTGAACAAGATAGAAAGAGGGACGCACAGAGACGATGAAAGAGATTTAGCCAGGATGTTAGGAATACCGTCGGAACCACTACCGGTATTGGCATCGATATCGTTCAATAGAAGTTCAATTTCAAGAGGGTTCGTTCGAAATGAGTGCAATGCAGGAGAGGATGTGAAGGGAAGATTGAAGGAATTAGAAGAGGATTGTTGTGAGAAAAAAGAGGAAAAGTAAGAAGCAAAAAGCTCACACACTTCTTGTGGAGTGGAGGCAGCTGTATCATCCAAGTGCATACCATTAGGGATATTAGGACAATTTTGCAAAGAACGGATGAATGACCAAAAGGATTTCGGGTGATTGGTTCTAATTGATGCTTCAACGCCAGCAATGTAGGAGCGCATCGCCTATCTAACAACTTCTTTCGCTTTAGAGCGAAGATCCTTATACAAAAGAAGGTCAACAGGTGAACCTGATCTTTTATACAAGTTACGAGCTGCATTTCTGGCTTCAAGTGCGACTGCAACTTCACTGCTGAACCATGGAGCATTGCTCGGTTTATTAGGACGATAAGTTGGTGTGAATTGTGGAATAAGGTTTGATAGGAAATTATACAACTTGCACAAAGCATCATCAACGTCAAGGCCACGAAAAAAAGAAAACCAGTTAATTTTGTTTATTTCAATCGCCATGCCGGTAAAATCAGCCCTGTGAAAGTTGTAACGTATTAAGGATGGGATTTTGTTCCACATAGAACGAATATTAGAAATTTCCAGAACAAGAGGGGGGTGATGAGAATCAGGAGGAACATAAGGAAAGAGAGCAGCGCTTAACGAAAGTGATGATTTTGGGAGATTGGACAAAGCGAGATCCAGAATTCTATTGCTGGCATTCGGTATATTGTTGAGCTGAGAGAGGGAACACAGTGAGAGAAACGAAGACGTTATTAAAGAAACACTACTAGTCGAGATGATAACCGAATAGTCAACATCCCAATCTAGAGTAGGGAGATTAAAGTCACCACATAGCAGAACGTAAGCGGTGGGAAAATGGCTGTTGAAGTAAGAAGAGAGTTCCGCCAGGAATTGTTCATAAATCGACAGAGGAAGGTTACAGGGGATATACATCGAAGCGACGACTAAGGTTTTAGCAGAAGGTAAGGAGATACGCACAAAAATACATTCAATAGGAGGACAGAAAGGGAAATCACGACAGAGTGTTCCGTTGAGTGCTTTATTTATACCGATGAGGACGCCTCCACCACTGGATTTACCACTAATTAAACGATCCCGGTCCTTGCGGAAAACTGTATAGTCGGGTAAGATTTCTGAACTAAAGATATCATCAGTGAGCCAGGTTTCTGTAAGGCATATTATATCGTCCGCAGCTAAAGTGGCAGAAAGCCTGAACTCGTTAGTTTTGGTCCTCAAACCTCGGACATTTTGATAATATATCCTTAATCCTAAGTTCTGGAACTCCCTGCTCTTCTCGGACGAAAATTCCTTCGAGGAATTCTGGTGAATTCCTTAACTAGAACCCCAGGGGGCCAAAAGTCCTTTCGTAGTAGCTCATTAACGCCCGCAGATACAGTGATACGAAACGATGCCACTTCCTGGTTCTGCAAGTTATCCGGTGTCAGTTTTTTGCAGAGAAGAAGTGGTGGCATGTAGTCAAGCTTAGTAGCCGCAAAATTCTTGATCGTCTCGGCTGACGTGTTGTAGTCGATACGGGAAATGAAGACCTGCAACGGCGGGTTCACCACTTTGAAGTGTGGAAGTGCGCTATTAAGCCCACCATACGCACTGGGTTGACTAAGAGGAGGACCATTCGTTGCTATGACATCGGTACGCTGATGACATCAACATTATGTCACGTTCGTTCAACGACGCCAAGGAAGTATTTGTAGCTCTAAACGAAACCGCCAAGGAAGTTGGTCTTCAAATTAACAAACAAAAAACAAAAGTTATGACTCAATCAAGGAAAAGGACGCCAATAAGACAAAACATAACGATAGGGGACTATAACCTTGAAAACGTAGACAACTTCGTGTACCTTGGGACGAACCTCTCGAAGGATGGGAATGAGCTTGACGAAATCAAACGACGGATTCAATTAGCCAATAAGACATTCTTTTCGGTGCTTCCCACTTTGAAATCTCGATGCGTACACAGGAATACGAAGCTTCGCATCTATAAAACAATTATTAGACCTGTGCTATGCTACGGAAGCGAAACCTGGACACTGACGCAGGCATCTGAAAAAGCCTTGAATACGTTTGAGAGAAGGGTATTGCGAAGGATCCTCGGTCCAATACGGGAAGAAGATGGTTGGCGAATCCGATACAACAACGAGCTGTATTCCATATATGACAAGCCGGAAGCCTCTACCGTCATACGACTCCAAAAACTACAATGGGCTGGCCACGTCGAACGAATGAGCGATAATCGAATCCACAAACGATCTCTCAAGGGGCGAGCGAGCGGAAGCAGGCTAGTCGGTAAGCCACGAAAGCGCTGCGAGGATTCTATAGATGCTGACAGCAGGTCACTTTTGGGAGCACTGAACTGGAGGACGCGGTCACTGAACCGAGACGAATGGAGCCGATGCTGCAGAATATTTAACAGTATAAGTTTTCTGCATTCCCCAACGATCTCCAAATTCTCCTTCAAATCCTCCCTTTTCCAAGCCATCCATACAAGCATAATATTGTACTTATCTTACTCTTATCCCCTTATCTTAAGCAATATGTCAATGTTTTATTTATTTGTTATTTATCAATTGTTATTGATTTATTTATTAATTATGTAATTTATTTAATTTTTTTTCGTTTACTCATATTTATTCATATTGTTTATACCTTGTTTGGTCAATAAATAAAATAAAATAGATGATGCTACAGTCAGATGACGCCTGGTCAGCTGTATCAGCATATGTGGAGCTGGTATTGCGTTTTAAAAAAGAGGAAGGATGCCTCACAGACTCCTGAAAGCCTGACAGAACGGAAGTCAGCCAATAGGACACCTGATAGGTGGAAGTAGCACGGCCGAGTTGATGTAATACGAAAGCGGTTCCGGCTCGGACCTCCGTGATTGGCGGGTGATGTTTTTTTAGTGAGTATGAATCTCACATAATCTTGTATCGTTCGCAGGATACTTATTGAAGGTTTTTGATATCCGTTCCCAAAAAAAAAACAACCAAAAAAATACAGCTGCTGGAGTTCCCCAAGGTTCTGTTCTTGGGCCTATTTTATTTAATTTATATTTATCAGACTTCCCACCTCTCGAAGAAGTTATGTAAATGTGTTTGCTGCATTTTTTGTTTCTAGTGCATCTCCAAATACAATCATTCCATGTGTGCAATTATCGTTGAATACTATAACTGAATACTATTCTGAATGGAAAATACGAGTCAATGTTGCAAATTCGCAAGCTATTTACTTTACTCGGAAAAGAGCAACAGACATTTTCCTGATATAATGCTATCCATATCGTACGTTAACATTGAATGGACGACTTTTTGTAAGTATATGGGAGTTGTCTTGGACGAAAAACTTACTTTTAACCAGCTCAATTCATCCTTAGTCGATAAAATAAATGTACATATCCGAGTTCTATATAAATAAACTAAATAAACGATCGGAATTAAGCCTGAGCAATATATGGTTACTCTTCAAATCCATTTTACAACCTATAATTCAATATGCTGCCCCAGTTTGCTAAGAGTCAACCAGCTAAAGTTCTGTGGTGACACTATTCCCACATAATCTACTACATTATAAATAGAATCCACACACTGTATACTTTCTAGCTTATGTAAATCTTAGCAAGTAAGTAAAATTGTAATTACAAACTTCATACATTTTAATTCAGTAGGACAACCATTGTCGTTGAGTAAAGACATCAAATCAGTAGAAATTAATTTAACCTGTATTAGATAAAATACATTTAATTTTAGAATTAATTATTAATAAATTTTTGTCAATTTCAAAGTCTCTTATTGAGTTATTATTTTTTAAATAATAAACGGTAATTAGAATTAATTCATAATTATCTTCCGTAACTATGAATCTCTAATGATAAGAGGTAGCTACAGTTCAAAGGGCACAAAACAAAGTTTTAAAGTTAACTCTAAATCTTCTATGGCACTAACACACTCGGCAGCTTCATAGCTTTATCTCAAACTGAATTAGTCTCCACGTCTCTAGCTAAACTCAAAGAAAAATTTATCTTAAAATGCCGTAACAGCGAAAATCCATAAGTAAATGAATTATTGTGAATGTGTGCAATCTAGGCTAAGATTAGATTAAGGCTAGGTATTTTGTCAGATAGTTTAAAGAAAACTGCCATATGGTTATTTTTTATTTGCAATTTTTCCCTCTAATATTATCAATTATATTATTCTCCGATACTTATTTATATAATAAATATTTTAAATTATGGTAGTTAAGAGGTATTTATACTCTAATCTCTAGAATTCCGTCATGTACAATATAATGCTTGTAAAACTTTGTTTCGGAATCCTGAATAAAAGAATCTTGAATCATGACAACATAACATCGATGGGGTACCACATTTTTGTGGAGGAGGAGGCATGTATATCACAAAATGTCAAACCATGAGTACCTTGCGAAAAACATAACGATTTTTTCTGTACACGTGACAGTCGGACTAAGTCTGGAAACCCATCCGTACTCAGTGCCATGGGCTCGGATTCTGCAGGCTCCAGCCTCATGTATGATTACAATCGAGGATCATAGAAGTCTTTAAAAACATCACAGAATCGTGAAAAAAAATCATTAGAGCTTGAGAAAAATCAGGGCAGTCTAGAAAAAGTCCTGGAAGTCCTGAAACAAATCTCAGGGCTATAGAAAAAATTATAGGAGCTTCAGCTTGATATCAGGTCAGTCTAGATCAAATCCCACGAGTATTGACAAACATCACAGGGTTGTAGAAAAAATCGTAGGAGCTCGAGAAAAAACAGGGCTGTCCAGAAAAAATTCTGGAAAAATCAGGGCAGACGAAAAACAATCCTAGAAGTACTGGAAAAAATCACAGGGTTGTAGAAAAAATCATAGGAACTTGTGCTTGAATTAAGGGTTGTCTAGAAAAAATCCTGAAAGTCCTGAAAAAAAAACACAGGATTGTAAAAAAAATCATAGCAGCTTGAGCTTAAAATCAAGGCAATCTAGACCAATTCCTGCAAGTCTTGAATCAAACCACAGGGCTGTACAATAAACTAAATGAGCATGAGAAAAGTCAGGGAAAATCCTGGAAGTCCTGAAAAAAATCATAGGGCTGTAGGAAAAACTATAGGAGGCTGTGCTTGAGATCAGGGCAGTCTAGAAAAATTGTGGTAGTCCAGACAAATATCATAAGAGTTTGTTGCTTGAATTCAGAGCAGTCCAGAAATATCCTGGAAGTCTTGTCAAAATCACAGGATGGTAGAAGTAATCATAAAGGCTTGAGCTTTTCAGTAGGCTTGAGCTGAGCAGGTCAGTCGAGAAAAAATCTTCAAAGTCTTGAAACAAATCACAGGATCGTAGAAAAAATTATAGCTGCTTGGAAAAAAAATTAAGGCAGTCTAGAAAAAGTCATGTATGTTTTGAAATAAAAAAAACACTGGATTGTAGAAAAAATCATAGGAGCCTGAAAATAATCGGAGCAGTCTAGAAAAAATCCTGGGAATCTTGAAACAAATCCCAGGATTGTAGAAAAAATCATTGGAGTTTGAGAAAAACCAGAACAGTCCAGCGAAAATCCAGGAAGGACTGAAAAAAATTACAGCTTTCCAGAAAAAAACCATAGGAACTTGAGCCTTGAAGAAACAAATCACAGGATCGTACAATAAATTAAAAGAGTTTGAGACAAAATCAGGATAATCTACAAAAAATCCTGCAAACCTTGAAAAAAGTCACAAGAATGTAGAAAAATTTATAGGAGCGTAAGAATAATCAGGGTAGTCTGGACAAAATCCTGCAGGTCTTGAAAACTATCACAGAATTGTAGGGAAAACCGTAGGAGTAGTTGGGCACTCTGAATGGGAACATAATAAATAGCTATGAAAAAGCCTGCTCGATTGGAATTGGTAAATGCAACAAAAAGATTTGCTTACGGAACCGGAAACTGCAGAAGCTTTAAGAAAAATACCAGCAAACTTCTCACGGGGGCTTGTGAGAGAAACAGTGAGCATAACTGGATCGCTTACAGAAACCTGAGCATAACTGGATTGCTTACAGAAACCTCACAGGATAAAATTGGATGAGGAACTCCGAAGAGGAATCAGTCAGCTTGTGCTCTGACGAATTGGAGACTGTGCGAGATACGGAAGAAGGACTAATTAGATAAGCTGGGCTCCCTAAAACGATGATTTTACCAAGTTCGAAAAGGAGCCTCTACAGACTGTAATTGGGAATTATTTTCCGGGCGCTCTAGTTTTTGAAATGCAGAAGGTATATGTGTATCTGAAGAAACTTTCTGCTCTTCGCAGCAGTAAGAAATGATACTACACAGCTAGATCTGTGGTCACCAGTTAAAAAGTTCACAGACGCAATCATGTACTTTGAAAACTCCAAATCGCCGGACCTGGATGGTATTTATCCCATTATGCTGAAATAGGGAACTGACCACCTGGATGTAGACATCAAGGAAAAATGTTGGGTACGTTCCATTTTGAGGAAGTCTTTATAAAATGCGTACCAGCGAGAAAAATCCTGCAAGTAGACCCTTCAAAGGACCTGAATCTGGTGTGTTGAATTGCACAAAATGTATTTACAGTTGGTGGTCAAGGCACAGCCTAACAGTAAATCGAAATTTTGGTTACAAGGAAAAGACAACTGGAAGGACTAGCGCTTCTTATTGCGAAGGACACATCTTCAACTTTCTGATGAAGTCAAATTTCTAGGAGAAATCTTGAACAGAAAATTCTCTCGAAGAACCATGTGGAAGTGAAGCTTAAGCAAGGTTTAAATGCTTTCGGGCTGTATAAGAGAGTTTTTGCCATCACCTGGGATCTGAAGTGTCATGCAGTCATGTGGATGAATGTAACAATCACATTGTGAAGCTATTGTATGCTCGCGAGAATCCGGCTAAGCTGCATAAAGGTTGTGTGCTTAGGTGTCTGTGGTGCTATGAGCATTGCTCCTGCTGGGGTCTTCGATGCGAAAAATTCCAGATTAAGAAAAATAAGGAGACTCTAGAATAAATCCTGAAGATCTAGAAAAAATTCGCGGAAGCTAAGAAAAATATCAAGGGTTTAAAAACATCTCGAAAAAAGGTGAAAAGTGTATGGCAGTTGAGAGAAAATTTAGAGAAAAATCCGAAACTCTAGGAAAACCTAATGGGAACTTCAGAAAAAGCACGAGAATCTGCGGGAAAAAAAACCTAGCAGTCTACACGAAAATTATGGGAGCTGAGGAAAATCATAAGACTCTATTCAAAATCCTGGGCGTCTGGGCAAAATATCTGGGAACAAAAAGAAATTTCAGGGTGTCTAGAAAGAAATTTCGAGGCCAAGGTAAAATCATAGGAAAGTCACGAGACTCTAGGAAAAATACTGGCAGTATACGGAAAACCATAAGAATTAACGAACATCAAAAGACTCTCGAAAGATGCTAGAAGTCTGGGAAAAATTTATGGGAGCTAAAAGAAACTTCAACGGGTCTATAATAAATCTAGAGGGTCGAGGAAAAAATTATGGGAATCCACGAACATCAAATGACTCTAGAAAGATCCTAGAAGTCTGGGTAAAATTCATGGGAGCTAAGAGAAACTTCTAAGGGTCTAGAATAAATCTCGAGAGACGAAGAAAAAAATGTGGGAACTTCAGAAAAATCAGAAGCTTTCTGGAAAAATCCTGGTGGCCTACGGAAAAACCATGGGAACCCTGGAACATCAAAAGATTCTTGAAAGATCCTAGAAGCCCGGGAAAAATTCATGAGAGCTAAGAGAAACCTCTAGCGGTTTAAAATAAATCTCGAGAGACGTGGAAAATACTGTGGGAACTTCAGCAAAATCAGAAGCTTTCAGGAAAAATCCTGGCGGCCTTCGGAAAACCATGGGAACCCTAGAACATCAAAAGGCTCTACAAAGATTAAAAAAGTCTGGGGAAAATGCATGGCAGCTAAGAGAAACTTCTAGGGGTATAGAATAAATCTCGAGAGACTAAGTAAAAACTGTGGGAACTTCAGAAAAATCAGAAGCCTTCAGGAAAAATCATGGCAGTCTACGGAAAAACCATGGGATCCCAAGAACATCAAAAGACTCTAGAAAGATCCTAGAAGTCTGGGGAAAATGCATGGGAGCTAAGAGAAACTTCTAGGGGTCTAGAATAAATCTCGAGAGACGAGGAAAAAACTGTGAGAACTTCAGAAAAATCAGAAGCCTCCAGGAAAAATCCTGGCAGTCAACGGAAAAACCAAGGGGAACCAGGAACATCCAAAAACTTTGGAAAGATCCTAGAAATCTGGGGAAAATGCATGGGAGCTAAGAGAAACTTTTCGAATTCTACAAAAAATCTCGATAGACGAGGTAAAAACTGTCCGAACTTCAGAAAAATCAGAAACCTTCAGGAAAAATCCTGGCGGCCTACAGAAAAACCATGGGAACCTTGGAACATCAAAAGACGCTAGAAAGATCCTAAAAGTCTGAAGAAAATGCATGGCAGCCAAGAGAAACTTCTAGGGGTCTATAATAAATCTCGAGCGATGAGGAAAAAACTGTGGGAACTTCCGAAAAATCAGAAAACTCCAGGAAAAATCCTGGCAGTCAACGGAAAAACCATGGGAACACAGGAACATCAAAAGACTCTAAAAAAATCCTAAAAGCCTAGGAAAAATGCATGAAAGCTAAGATAAACTTCTAGGGGTCCAGAATAAATCTCGAGAGATGAAAAAAAAAAATGTGGGAACTTCGGAAAAATCAGAAACCTACAGGAAAAATCCTGGCAGTCTACGGAAAAACCATGGGAACCTAGGAACATCAATAGACTCAAGAAAAATTCTAGAAGTCTGATGAAAATTCATGGGAGCTAAGAAAAACTACTAGGTGTTTAGAATAAATCTAGATAGACGAAGAAAAAATTATGGGAACTTCAGTAAAATCCGGAGTCTCCAGGAAAAATCCAGGCAGTCTACGGAAAACCCATTGAAACCCAGACACATCAAAAGAATTCAGAAAGATCCTTGAAGTCTGGGAAAAATGCATGATAGCTAAGAGAAATATCTAGGGGTCTAGAATAAATCTCGAAAGACGAAGAAAAAAACTGTGGGAACTTCAGAAAAATCAGAAGCCTTCAGGAAAAATCCTGGTGGCCTACTTAAAAACCATGGGAACCCAGGAAAATCAGAAGACTCTTGACAGATACTTGAAGTCTGGGGAAAATTCATGGGAGCTAAGAGAAACTTCAAGGAGTCTATAATAAATCTAGAGAGAAGTGGAAAAAATTATGGGATTTTCAGTAAAATCCGGAGCTTCCAGGAAAAATCCTGGCATTCTACGGAAAAACCATGGGAACGCAGGAACACCAAAAGACTCTAGGCAGATCCTAGAAGTCTGGAGCAAATGCATGGGAGCTAAGAGAAACTTCTAGAAGTCTAGAATAAATCTCGAGAGACGAAGAAAAAAACTGTGGGAACTTCAGAAAAATCAGAAGTCTTCAGGAAAAATCCTGGCAGTCGACGGAAAAACCGTCGGAGCTCAGGATCATCAAAAGACTCTTGAAAGATCCTAGAAGTCTGGGGAAAATGTATGGCAGCTAAGAGAAACTTCTAGGGGTCTAGAATAAATCTCGAGAGACGAGGAAAAAAACTGTGGGAACTTCAGAAAAATCAGAAGCCTTCAGGAAAAATCCTGGTGGCCTACTTAAAAACCATGGGAACCCAGGATCATCAAAAGATTCTTCAAAGATCCAAGAAGCCTGGGTTAATATCATGAAAGCTAAGATAAACTTCTAGGGGTCTAGAATAAATCTAGAGAGATGAGGAAAAAATTATGGGAACTTCAGCAAAATCTGGAGCCTCCACGAAAAATCCTGGCAGTCTGCGGAAAAACCATGGGAACCCCGGAACATCAAAAGACTCTAGAAAGATCCTAGAAGTCTGGGAAAAATGTATGGCAGCTTAGAGAAACTTCTAGAAGTCTAGAACAAATCTCGAGAGAGGAGGAAAAAGCTGTGGGAACTTCAGAAAAATCAGAAGCCTTCAGGAAAAATCCTGGCAGTCTACGGAAAAACCATGGGAACCCAGGAACATCAAAAGACTCTAGAAAGATTCTCAAAGTCTAGGGAAAATGCATGGCAGCGAAGAGAACTTCTAGGAGTCTAGAATAATTCTCGAGAGACGAGGGAAAAACTGTGGGAACTTCAGAAAAATCAGAAGCCTTCAGGAAAAATCCTGGCGGCTTATGGAAAAACCATGAGAACCCAGGAATATCAAAAAAAAACTAGAAAGATCCTAGAAGTCTGGAGAAAATGCATGGGAGCTAAGAGAAGCTTCTAGGGGTCTAGAATAAATCTCGATAGACGAGGAAAAAGCTGTGGGAACTTCAGAAAAATCAGAAGCCTCCAGGAAAAATCCTGGCAGTCTGCGGCAAAACCATGGGAACCCAGGAATATCAAAAGACTCTAGCAAGATCCTAGAAGTCTGGGGGAAATAAATGGCAGGTAAGAGAAACTTCTAGGGGTCTTGAATTAATCTAGAGAGACGAGGAAAAAATTATGGGAACTTCAGTAAAATCCGGAGCCTCTAGGAAAAATACTGGCAATGTACGGAAAACCATGGGAATCCACGAACATCAAAAGACTCTAGAAAGATCCTAGAAGTCTGGGTAAAATTCATGGGAGCTAAGAAAAACTTCTAGGGGTCTAGAATAAATCTCAAGAGACGAGGAAAAAACTGTGGGAACTTCAGAAAAATCAGAAGCCTCCAGGAAAAATCCTGGCAGTCTGCGGCAAAACCATGGGAACCCAGGAATATCAAAAGACTCTAGCAAGATCCTAGAAGTCTGGGGGAAATAAATGGCAGGTAAGAGAAACTTCTAGGGGTCTTGAATTAATCTAGAGAGACGAGGAAAAAATTATGGGAACTTCAGTAAAATCCGGAGCCTCTAGGAAAAATACTGGCAATGTACGGAAAACCATGGGAATCCACGAACATCAAAAGACTCTAGAAAGATCCTAGAAGTCTGGGTAAAATTCATGGGAGCTAAGAAAAACTTCTAGGGGTCTAGAATAAATCTAGAGAGATGAGGAAAAAATTATGGGAACTTCAGCAAAATCTGGAGCCTCCAGGAAAAATCCTGGCAGTCTGCGGAAAAACCATGGGAACCCCGGAACATCAAAAGACTCTAGAAAGATCCTAGAAGTCTGGGAAAAATGTATGGCAGCTTAGAGAAACTTCTAGAAGTCTAGAACAAATCTCGAGAGACGAGGAAAAAGCTGTGGGAACTTCAGAAAAATCAGAAGCATTCAGGAAAAATCCTGGCAGTCTACGGAAAAACCATGGGAACCCAGGAACATCAAAAGACTCTAGAAAGATTCTAGAAGTCTAGGGAAAATGCATGGCAGCGAAGAGAACTTCTAGGAGTCTAGAATAATTCTCGAGAGACGAGGGAAAAGCTGTGGGAACTTCAGAAAAATCAGAAGCCTTCAGGAAAAATCCTGGTGGCTTACGGAAAAACCATGAGAACCCAGGAATATAAAAAAAAAACCAGAAAGATCCTAGAAGTCTGGGAAAAATGCATGGGAGCTAAGAGAAACTTTTAGGGGTCTAGAATAAATCTCGATAGACGAGGAAAAAGCTGTGGGAGCTTCAGAAAAATCAGAAGCCTCCAGGAAAAATCCTGGCAGTCTGCGGCAAAACCATGGGAACCCAGGAATATCAAAAGACTCTAGCAAGATCCTAGAAGTCTGGGGGAAATAAATGGCAGGTAAGAGAAACTTCTAGGGGTGAATTCTGGTTCTTGAATTAATCTAGAGAGACGAGGGAAAAATTATGGGAACTTCAGTAAAATCCGGAGCCTCTAGGAAAAATACTGGCAATGTACGGAAAACCATGGGAATCCACGAACATCAAAAGACTCTAAAAAGATCCTAGAAGTCTGGGTAAAATTCATGGGAGCTAAGAAAAACTTCTAGGGGTCTAGAATAAATCTCAAGAGACGAGGAAAAAACTGTGGGAACTTCAGAAAAATCAGAAGCCTCCAGGAAAAATCCTGGCAGTCTACGAAAACATCATGGGAACCCAGGAACATCAAAAGACTTTGGAAAGATCCTAGAAATCTGGGGAAAATGCATAGGAGCTAAGAGTAACTTTTAGGGGTCTAGAATAAATCTCGAGAGACGAGGAAAAGCTGTGGGATTTTCAGTAAAATCTGGAGCCTCCAGGAAAAATCCTGGCAGTCTACGGAAATACCATGGGAACCCAGGAATATCAAAAGGCTCTAGAAAGATCCTAGAAGTCTGGGGAAAATGCATGGGAGCTAAGAAAAACTTCTAGGGGTCTAGAATAAATCTCAAGAGACGAGGAAAAAACTGTGGGAACTTCAGAAAAACCAGAAGCCTCCAGGAAAAATCCTGGCAGTCAGCGGGAAAAACCATGGGAACCCAGGAATATCAAAAGACTCTAGAATGATCCTAGAAGTCTGGGGAAAATGCATGGGAGCTAAGAGAAACTTCTAAGGGTCTAGAATAAATCTAGAGAGACGAGGAAAAAATTATGGGAACTTCAGTAAAATCCGCAGCTTCTAAGAAAAATACTGGCAGTATACGGAAAACCATGGGAATCCACGAACATCAAAAGACTCTAGAAAGATCCTAGATGTCTGGGGAAAATGCATTTTGAGCTAAGAGAAACTTCTAGGTGTCTAGAATAAATCTCGAGAGACGAGGAAAAAGCTGTGGGAACTTCAGAAAAATCATAGGCCTCCAGGAAAATTCCTGGCAGTCTACGGAAAAACCATGGAAACCCAGGAATATCCAAAGACTCTAAAAAGATCCTAGAAGTCTGGGGAAAATGCATTGGAGCTAAGAGAAACTTCTAGGGGTCTAGAATAAATCTCGAGAGACGAGGAAAAAGCTGTGGGAACTTCAGAAAAATCAGAAGCCTCCAGGAAAAATCCTGGCAGTCTACGGATAAACCATGGAAACCCAGGAATATCAAAAGACTCTAGAAAGATCCTAGAAGTCTGGGGAAAATGCATGGGAGCTAAGAGAAACTTCTCGGGGTCTAGAATAAATCTCGAGAGACGAGGAAAAAGCTGTGGGAACTTCAGAAAAATCAGAAGCCTCCAGGAAAAATCCTGGCAGTTTACGGAATAACCATGGGAACCCAGGAATATCAAAAGACTCTAGAAAGATCCTAGAAGTCTGGGGAAAATTCATGGGAGCTAAGAGAAACTTCTAGGGTTCTTGAATAAATCTCGAGAGACGAGGAAAAAGCTGTGGGAACTTCAGAAAAATCAGAAGCCTCCAGGAAAAATCCTGGCAGTCTACGGAACAACCATGGGAACCCAGGAACATCAAAAGATTCTTGAAAGATCCTAGAAGTCTGGGGAAAATGCATGGGAGCTAAGAGAAACTTCAAGCAGTCTATAATAAATCTAGAGAGACGACGAAAAAATTATGCCAACTTCAGTAAAATCCGGAGCCTCCAGGGAAAATCCTGGCTGCCTACGGAAAAACCATGGGAGCCCTGGAATATCAAAAGACTCTAGAAAGATCCTAGAAGTCTGGGTAAAATGCATGGGAGCTAAGAGAAACTTCTAGCGGTTTAGAATAAATCTCGAGAGACGTGGAAAATACTGTGGGAACTTCAGAAAAATCAGAAACTTTCAGCAAAAATCCTGGCGGCCTTCGGAAAAACCATGGGAACCCTGGAACATCAAAAGGCTCTATTAAGATAAAAGAAGTCTGGGGAAAATGCATGACAGCTAAGAGAAACTTCTAGGAGTAAAGAATAAATCTCGAGAGACTAGGTAAAAACTGTGGGAACTTCAGAAAAATCAGAAGCCTTCAGGAAAAATCATGGCAGTCTACGGAAAAACCATGGGATCCCAGGAACATCAAAAGACTCTAGAAAGATCCTAGAAGTCTGGGGAAAATGCATGGGAGCTAAGAGAAACTTCTAGGGGTCTAGAATAAATCTCGAAAAACGAGGAAAAAGCTGTGGGAACTTCAAAAAAATAGAAGCCTCCAGGAAAAATCCTGCCAGTCTACGGAAAAACCATGGGAACCCAGGAACATCAAAAGACTTTGGAGAGATCATAGAAATCTGGGGAAAATGCATGGGAGCTAAGATAAACTTTTGAGGGTCTAGAATAAATCTCGAGAGACGAGGAAAAACTGTAAGAACTTCAGTAAAATCCGGAGCCTCCAGGAAAAATCATGGCAGTCTACGGAAAAACCATGGGATCCCAGGAATATCAAAAGACTCTAGAAAGATCCCAGAAGTCTGGGAAAAATGCATGGGAGCTAAGAGAAACTTCAACGAGTCTATAATAAATCTAGAGAGACGAGGAAAAACTGTGGGAACTTCAGAAAAATCAGAAGCCTCCAGGAAAAATCCTGGCAGTCTACGGAAAAACCGTGGGAACCCAGGAATATCAAAAGACTCTAGAAAGATCCTTGAAGTCTGGGGAAAATGCATGGGAGCTAAGAGAAACTTTTAGGGGTCTAGAATAAATCTCGAGAGACGAGGAAAAAGCTGTGGGAACTTCAGAAAAATTAGAAGCCCCCAGGAAAAATCCTGGCAATCTACGGAAAAATCATGGGAACCCAGGAACATCAAAAGACTCTAGAAAGATCCTAGAAGTCTGGGGAAAATGCATGGGAGCTAAGAGAAACTTCTAGGGGTCTAGAATAAATCTCGAGAGACGAGGAAAAAGCTGTGGGAACTTCAGAAAAATCAGAAGCCTCCAGGAAAAATCCTGGGAGTATGAATGGCATACGTTTTTTGTTCAAAAATTTTTTTTTTCATACGGATTTATAAATATCTTAATAGCTTTATCTTAATAGTTAAGTAAATATCTTCATAGCGATAAAGTAGATCATAAATTCTCGCATGCAAAACGACCAAAATTCATTACTTTTCCACAAATTTTCGATTAACTTGCAATATTAATACATGTTCATAGTAATGCTCATTAATTTGCCAAATTTTCGAAAATTGCTGAAATCAAATATACGTATCGATTCAATACATCCCACAGAATCTCACCAAAACTCATCCAGGTCGAAAATGGGCTCAGCATGATCGTCATCGTAATCACCATCATCGTTACGATGATGATGATGATCAGTATGATGATAAGTAAATTCCGCCTTTGTTCTTTGTTGTGATGCTGCTGCTGCTCTGCAACGGCAAGCAATAGTCGACAAAAGAAACGAAACATAGTTGCCAAAGAGCAAAAGCAATAACACAAAAAAAAAATGACTAAATCAACGGGGAAAAAAGACCTGTACGTATGCTGCGCGCTGCGCTCCACTAATGCATTTGATAATATGCATGACATGATATTAAAGATGATAATGACCCTGTTGATACAAAAAAAGTTTTGGATTTTTTGACCGATTCTCGAATGAACGGCGACGGACGTGCATTGTTCGCGATCTGGTCTTGCAAAAAAATGCATTAATTTGCGCTGCCCCGGTCATAAGGCAGAGCATGGAGAGGAGATCGGCCGAGGCCAGGCCACCGCATAACAAGGGTTGAGTGAATTTAGTTTTTTCGGGTGGATGAATTGAGAAGAGGACTATTGGATACGTTGTTGCAGTAAAATGATGCGCTGTATATGCATACATACATATGGCGTTTGACATCTCTCCCAATCTTTAGGTTATTATTAATGTTTGTTTCTCGAAGATGAATAATTTTTTTTTGTTACTTTTGACCCGCTCAAGTAACCGAACTAAATTTGAAACGACTGAATATAATAATCTACACCGATGCCAATGTCCTTAGTTTAACTTTCATTGACATTTCCTCGTGTTTTGGATGAAAGGAAAAATATGAAAGCCAAGCAAAATATGAATTTTTGTTTAATTATCAAATTGCTTTTAAGATGCCGACGGAATTGGTGCAATTTTATTGCGTAGAGCACCCGGCGAAACGATAGTGTCTCTTGAATTTATGTGAATGAAATAAACGAATATGCTGAGAGGCAGGTATATGGTTGTGATAAAGTCGGGAGCTGCATACAGGATTTAAACGATTTGATAAGCTTTTCGTTCGATTCACTAAAATTTAGATAGGTTTTCATATATCTGCATACATACGTATAATTTGCGAAAACAGCCGACAGCAATGACTTTGTTTGAAGCTTTTACACAATTAATGCTTCGTCAGTGCTATAAAAAAAATAGTGACACAAAGTCCTTTTGATATCGTTCAGGATATTTTACAAAGTCCGTAAGCTATAGCCTGGCTGCTTCATCACATTTGATGAAAACGAATAATCTTTTTCAAGAACACTTTCCCGCCAAACTGTATGGTTGCGGTGTTGTTGCCGTATGTTTTCATAGTTTTCCGTAAGGGCTCGCCTAATAAAATTTCAGCGCAAATGACAGCCGTCAGATTTCAATGACATCTTCCGCGGACAATTTATCGACTACGGCGGCCAAATAATAATAATATAAAATTAGGGATTTTTCCGAAAGAGTTTCAAGTGCGATAAAATTGAAAAGGTTTGACCTTGATTTAATTAATTTGTGATTCGATTGTGTGTTGTGTGATGTGGTTATAGATATTTCGTATTGTAAAGATTAGAATGTATTCTTTCTAATATACGATAGAGCGTATTTTGTATTATGCTGGTGTTCTTCTTTTTTTTGTCTTCTTATAAGAATCAAGTGAACAGTGAGGACAATAAATGCGCGTGCTGATTGTACCGACGGACGAATCAATTGAAAAGCCGGTAAGTTGATTGCAATCAGTGTGAAATTACATACAATATTTCGGTTTGTAGGCTTTTGTTATGAATGTCATTTTTTTCTTCTGTTTATGCTGCAATGTTTGCTTGTGTACGATACAAATCAGGTGAGAATGTATGTACATACGCCAATGATTGAGATTTGTTTTGACAACAATATTCACAAATCATACGAATTTTGTGGGACGATGGAAATTTGATGGAAATACAAAGCGTTTCGATGTTCAGAATTTTGTGTTGCTCCAGTTTAAATATTTCTCTTGCTATAAATCAGAATATTTGATGGGATTAAAATCTATACCAGGCAGTATAATAGCAAGTTCATTATAATTTCTAATACATGTGTATGTACAGTTGGGGACAAAACTCTCCATACACCCTAAAAATTTCATAAATTTTGTAGAAAATGTAAATATTTATGAGAATTTTATATGTAACTTTTCTGCAAATGTATTTCTGTTAACATAAATTGAAAAAAATTACATTAATTAGCTTATAACCGTAAAAACACCAGAAAAAACGAGATTCAGTAGGGACAAAAGTGTTCATACATTGATTAGATGGGGTACTCTGGTCTTCATTGCATTGCTTTACTGTTGTTTTTCTTCAAAGAACCGTTGTATTTCCTATGAAGTGCGTGAATACAATCTAATGATTAGTTTGTTTTAGTAATCTGTGAGCAAAGGGAGTGAAAAATGAGCAAGCGTAAGGAAGTATGTGTTGAAATAAAAAAAAATTATGATTACTGAGCACAGAAATGGAAAATCATACCGCGCAATTGGAGTTTTATTTAATTTATCCCATGCCACTGTCCAATACTTTGTCCAAAATCATAAAAACACAGGATCAGTGGAAAATAAGCCAAGAAATGGACGACCAAAGAAACTTTCCAGGCGGGATATCAGCATAATCTTAAAAGAGGTCAACAAAAACCCAAGGATCACCGGTCGGCAACTGGCGGAACATGTCGCTAATGCTTCAAATAAGTGTGTTCACCCTAAAACCATCCGAAGAATCTTACGTTCCGATGGATATGCAAGTAGAGTTCCTCGTAAAAAACCGCTAATGTCTTTAAAGAATAGGCAGCTTCGACTTGAATTTGCAAAGCGATATTTAGGAAAGGATTTAGAGTTCTGGAAAACTGTCTTATTTACTGATGAAAGCAAGTTCAACTTGTTCGGTAATGATCGCAAAGAAAGAATTTGGCGAAAAAAGGGAAAAGCATTGCAGCTGAAGAATTTGATACCAACAGTAAGACACGGCGGTGGCAATGTGATGGTGTGGGATGGAATTGGCAGATGGGTTTTTATAGACGGTATTATGGACCAATACTATTATAAAAGACTGTTCGAAGAAACCTTACAACCTTCCGTGGACAATTTGGGTCTTGGCCGGCATTGGATATTCCAACAAGAAAGCGATCCCAAACATGCTGCACGCTTTCTAAAGAAGTGGTTGCTTTATTATGCACCAAGGCAGCTGTATTCTCCTCCTCAGTCACCAGACTTAAACCCCGTTGAACATATTTGGGAACTGATGGAAAGAAAAATCTCGAAAATTCACACCAGCAGCAAGGAATCACTCAAAACTGCGCTTCAACAAGCCTGGGGAGAAATAACTCGGGAAGCCACTAAAAATTTGGTGGATTCAATGCCATGACGGTTGCAGGCAGTTATTGATGCCAATGTAGGCCCAACAAAATATTGAAATACAAAATTATATTAAATAATGTGGAATTTTCAGTTCAATTACATAATTTATGAACACTTTTGTCCCTACTGAATTCCTTTTTTTGTGTTTTCACGGTTACAAGTTAATTAATGTAATTTTTTTTTGTAATTTATGCTAATAAAAATACGTTTGCAGTAAAGTTGCATAAAAAATTCTCATAAATATTTGCATTTTCTATTAAACTTATGAAATTTCGAGGGTGTATGGAGAGTTTTGTCCCCAACTGTATAACAAAGTCTGGTTTGCGATCCGGAAATTAAAGTTTATGTTGCGTAAGAGTTAGCAAAAAAAAAAGAGAATGATAAAGAAACAAACATTTAATTGATATTATGTCCCTAAAGATACTTATACGCGCACAGAAATTATTAAACACTTCGAAGCATTCCTTGGAGTTCATCGGTTGTAGGGAGTAATGGCTATATAAATATGAAAAGCTATATATTAAGATTATTTTGCGACTAAGACTAATGATACACTGCTGGTATTGATAGTAGGGCATGGATAACTTGGCAGGGTGATACATTGCGCCTCCGTGGTATTGTGTGATATAACCTGTAAAAAGTGATAAATGAGAGATTGAGTGTAGAATCAAATGTCAAATTTGCTTGGTAAAATTGTCCTTCTTTCCTAATTCATATCAAAACAAGCGATACTTTCAAAATAAAACCATTCAGTGACATTTGTCAGTGATCTGTATTGGAAAGTTTGATTGGTACACTCACCACTGGCTGGAAATTGTATCTGCTGGCAGTAAAATTTTCGATAAACCGGGCGAAATTCTCACGGTATCAATACCGTCCAACGACGTAGATACTCTGTATGTACCACTTTCTCGAGCTGGTATTAACCTTGAACTGGGTGATACACTGGTGGTATGGACGATACTATGATATCAATACCAGCAGTGTATCAGTAATTTTAAACGAGGAGGTGGTACCAAACTGCTTTTAGAGACCCGCAAGAGCATTATTAAGAACGGATTCGAGAAATTGTCCCTGCGTGTCTGCAGCTGTAAATTCTGCCCTGATTCGCATAAACGTTCTATCTACATTTTTGTCATTTTTGAGTAAATACCGGACTCGAAAACTGCATACTCTGTTATATCATTCTGCGAAATTTGAAAAACTTATCTTTTGTGGAAGTAAGTTAAAATCAATATTGAAAAATGTACTCTCCATGTATCTCCACTACAAATCAAAACACAAATCATTGAATATCTCGAAAGCGCTAAAATGTAGATAGAACGTTTATGCGAATCAGGGCAGTGATAAGGGCTCCAAGTATCGTGTGCCCGCCAAACACAACCCAAAGCAGGAATCTCTGACAGTAGAGCAGCCATCGGGCA
Organism: Nemotelus pantherinus; assembly: GCA_963978885.1. Taxonomy (NCBI): domain Eukaryota; kingdom Metazoa; phylum Arthropoda; class Insecta; order Diptera; family Stratiomyidae; genus Nemotelus; species Nemotelus pantherinus. The sequence goes on along the minus strand of OZ022267.1, from coordinate 11,650,142 downwards.
AGGATTGTAGGATTCTCGCTGGAGGTGCATCTGAGTGGTATTCAGATGCGGAGTCCCTCTCAATTGATGGTTACAGTGTCGGGACTATCTCGGATTTGGCCGGCTTTCTAGACCTCCTGAATCTGGAAACAGAGGGATAGTGAGACTGTCCTAGCGCCCGAGAAGGACCCCGACTCAATCCTGATTAATAATGGTGAGAGTACTTGACATTAACCTCAACCATTCTAAAGCAGCAACAGTTGCCTTGCTTCTCCACCTATCTAACATAGGGTAAGTAATCCCACGACAACCCTTTTCGGATCTAGGAATAGAAGCCGATAGGGAGCTTGATTCACAAATTTACAATCAATGTTTGTATGAGTGTGGAGTGACTCGTTCCATGACTCACTTCACTTTATCCCTGATTGAGTCAGGTACCTATTCAATGTTAGGTGAAATCAAAGCTCGATGCGCGATCTCTCGTCCGAAAGTGGGTTCGAACCCCATACGCTGGAGCCAGTGCTCTACCCACTAGAGTACACCGAGCTCCAATATAGGGGAAGAGTTGATACTCATCCCAGAAGTAAACAACCGGATTTACGGATTGTCCACCAATGGTTAAAGACTGATTAAACCGGACGGTCTGGAGAAACCATAAGTTTTCATTCTTGCCAAGAACATCACAAATACCTTTGTTTCTCACAATTTTTGTGACAAAGATAACTTGGCTATTCCAGCGGAAATCGTTCGGAGGATATTCTGGTTTGTTTCTTCCTACATGGCACACGTAGTAAGCACATATTGGCCTACAACCTGTCCGTCGCGAATGTGGGTAGCGTGCCGACCTGCAGCATCTGAAATCGGAGGGAAATTCTTGACGTTATCTTACTCAGCGATTCCTGAATGAGTGAAAGGTCATACAGGAGTGTTCTTATCACAAGTACTTATCTGTTATTGTGAGTGGCCGATACTCTACGAAGCAGTTAGCCTTTGTTAATATGAAAAGAACGAACAGTACGAAGTTCCAATCTCTGGTCCGATCTTCACTGCGACATTCTCCGGGGACCATCGATTGTTGCCACGATCTGGATCAAGCGCAGTTTACATTCCTGCTAGCACTCTCAACTCTTCTGCCAAAAAGGCGTCCATCCCATCCAAAGCCAGGGGTAATCCTAAACTTCCCCGGCCGAGTATAGAAACAATCACCCCTACGCTATAAGGGCAGAAAAAATTTGACAACGCTAAAAGATCTAATGACCAATCAAAAAATAAAATAAAACTGAAGATTTTTAAGATTATAAGCTCAACACCGAAGGCTGTAGAGTGTATTTAGAACGCTGACGACAATTCGAATCTCTTTATGAGCTCACATTTCACAGGGTGTCAAATGGAGCACTATAGCAGATTTGCCTGCCTCTAAGGATCTCAAACTTCCAATCGAGGTGGGCCATTGAATTTCTCTAGCCGTTCAAATCTACGGGGCCTGATGGTGTTCTTCAGGCTGATATCCAGCAGCCTATAAAGGCTATGAACCGTGGCTGAAGGAGATTTTCATATGTTCCTGTTAGCTGGCGGGAAACAGGCATTGTGTTTGATCCTAAAGCAGGGAAAGTTTCGAACGTTCAATGTCTTACCTCCGTTTTGCTGAAGATTCTGGAAAGGATGATTTGTTTAAATATCAAAAAATCAAAAGATCCTTCGTTAAGGGGTTACATGGGTTTCAGAGAAAAAAAAAACGCAATTTTTAAATGTTTCAAAAATATAAAATTATGTATTAAATTATTCGAAATTATTGTTAACAACTAAAGTAACTCTTGAACTATATGTAAAAAAAATTTTAGACAAAAATATTGAAAATACGCCCTCTGGCAGCTATTTTACGAAAAGGCTCGAAAAAAATGCGGTGCCAACGATAACTCAAAAACTAATGCACCAATCTTAACCAAATTTCGAACACTTCTTTTAAATAGTATTTTCTTGTACTTGAACGAAGGAAATTGTGTTTCGTTCATTAGAATTTAATACACATGGAATTATTTATTGAATTTTTGGGTCAAAAATTAAATTTTTTACTCGCAACGTTGCCAAAAGTTCAGATTTCAATATTTTTACAAATCCTTCGTTCAAGTACAAGTCAAACTTATATTCTAACAGAAACAATTTGATTTTTTTGTTTCGGATGAATCCAGCTCAAGATATCGTTGGCACCGCATTTTTCGAGCCTTTTCGTAAAATAGCTGCCAGAGGGCGTATTATCAATATTTTTGTCTAAAAAATTTTTTACATATAGTTCAAGAGTTACTTTAGTTGTTCATAATAATTTATAATAATTTAATACATTATTTTTTATTTTTGAAACATTTAAAAATGGCGTTTTTTTTTCTCTGGAACCCATGTAACCCCTTAATCTCGCAGTCGCAGGATGCCTATACTAAAGGCAAGTTTTTTGAATCTGTTTTCCATGCTTTTATTGAGCAAATTGAAAAAACAAACAATCGCTCATCAAAAGTACACCCTTGCCGCCTATCTATACATTGAAAGTGGCTTCTAACTATATCAGATCTGATGCGATTTTGAGAAAATCATGAGAGGTTTAGAAAAAATTTCAGGGGATTCAGCGAATATAGTGGTGATCTAAAAACATCTCGGGAGTCGGGGGGAAAAAGTCATGGGAACTAAAAAAAAAATCTGAAGAGACTAGGAAAAATTTATGAAAGTTTGGAAAAAATCAGGCACCTTTAAAAAAAATTCTGAGAGCTTAAGAGAAAACCACAGGAGCTTAGAAACTGGCAAAAGATTCTAGAAAAACTCCTAGAAGTTCGGGAAAAAATCATGATAGCTTAGGAAAAGTCCGGGTCACCATGAAAATATATCGGGAGTCTAGGGAAAATTTATGAAAAATTAGAAAAACATCAAGGGATTCTAGAAAAAATGCTAGTAGTCTAAGAAGAAATCATGGCAACTTAGAGAAAATCAGAGGAGACCCTGCGGATGCACAAATTTACCCGAAAATGAGTAAAGGAGCAGACTTAATGTCTGTCAATGTGACCTCACACAAATATCTAGTATTCATCTGGACGTATTTTCGAATTCGAGATTCGTCGAAATTTTCGTAGTGAAATATATGTACGTGAAAAATATGCCATATTATCGAGGCTATTTGATTTTCTTAAAAATGATATTCATCAATGTCGCTTCATAGTTATTAAATTCAAATAACAAAAAAATTGTGCCATTAATCGTATAAAAATTTAATTTATTTCATTGCAATTTTTGTTTTGTTATCATTTAATAGCAATAAATATTGTTTCGTTGGAAAATACTCAATTATTGATTCATAAACATATTCTATATAAAAAAATCACGAATGAATTTTTCGGATCCTGTATAAATGCATGTTTAGTGAGGATCTGACGGGGTAGAAATGGTTCAAGAAAGATGGATGATTCTCTTGAATTCTTTCTTCCTTCTCTCTCTCTCTCTCTCTCTCTTCGTTCAATATTCACTGGCCACTCTTTTAGTATACAGGCAGAAAAATTGGAAAACCATTCAATTTTAGGTGAAGCTGTATTTCAAGAGCTTAATGAAATTGTTGCAATATATTGCAGAAGCGAAAAAAAACAAACATTTATTGCAGATGTCGCATTTATATATAAACATAATACATATTTGCTGTCTTTTTTTGATTTTATTAATTATTACTTAATATATATCATCATCCAGAATATTTATATATAGTCTTATAGCCAACTAACTTAAGTCTAAACTTGTGTTTCGACCGCATACATACATCATATTAACTTTTGTGTAATTTTCGATTATCTTTTTTTGTCGCGGGAACTGATGGGGGTGGCGAAGAGTTGCGTGAAACTCTTTCAACAACAAAAAAAAAAGCAATCATCGAAAATCACGAAAACAAAACATACTTGAAATAATGCGACAGTTTTCATTACAGTAGTTTTAAATTTTTTTTCCTTTCTTTCTCTCTTAAATCTATATCAAATACAAAATAGAAGAAAATTTAATGTTAGTTTTAATTCGAACAACTTATAAACTATATCGGGGATACAATGTTCGTATAAGTTGATTTTTTATTTCTTTTTGGCGATACAATTATGTTCTTTTCGGCAATTTTTCTAAAGGATATTAATATATATTTATATATGTATGTATAAAATATTATATATTATATTGTTACAAAGAAAATTATCTGAAAAATTATTATGATGATTACTCATACAATTTCAATTATGTTTATCTTTACTTTTACATTTTGACAATTGACATTTTTGTGATGACAGCCCAACAAACAAAAAATTACAAAGTTTAACAAAAATTGCATCTACATCGTTTTCATCTTCATCTTTCTTCCTGCTTGATTGACATTTCTACATTCTCATTTGTTGTGTACAAATTACAATTTTTCTACTATCTTAATGCGTTTTATTTTTGTTGGTTTCTTCTAGCCTAGATGTATGGGCGTTTGTTGCTCAATATTATTAAAAAATAAAATCACAAATTGTTATGAGCGCATAGAATATATGTATATATACATACATATGCATTGCATTTTCCACTTTTTACACAATATGAATATCTATACATATATTTATATGGTGACTTACATTTATGTAACTATTATTATTATTTATTTATAAAAAAATATAATAAGTCGTTTTATTTATTTTTCGTTTTTCTAAGAAGCATTGTGAGCTATCTGTATATATGAGTGCGTGTGTGTGTATGTGTGTGTACGTGTGTGTGTGTGGTGAGAGTGTGTATGCATGTGGTGAGAGTGGGTGTGTGTTTGTGTGTGTGTATGAAAGACGAGATTAATGCAGAAATGTTATTGAAACAAAATTAATCAGGTCTAGAAGTTAAATGAAGACGAAAACAGGATATCAAATAAAAAACATATTAAAATTAAAGTTTTTATGAATTCTGGAATGTTTGAAATGTGTTTTTTTGTCCACTTTTTTTTCCGTCTGTCGGCAGCTTCTTCGGCTTCAAGAAAGAGCTACACATTCAAGTCCGTTACAATCGTCGTTTCTTCTTCTTCTTCGCTTCGGTCATCGTCAAATATTTCGGGAAGAGCAGTACACTTTTTCTCATCGCACTGCTCATCTTAGCTTGAACAACAAAAACGTATATGCAAATATACAAACATATTTATATATATATATATATATATATATATATATATATATATATATATATATATATATATATATATATATATATATGTATATATATATATATATATATATATATATATATATATATATATATATATATATGTATGTATATATATATATATATATATATATATATATATATATTTATATTATATATATATATATATATATATATATATATATATATATGTATATATATATATATATATATATATATATATATATATATATATATATATATAATATATATATATATATATATATATATATATATATATATATATATATATATATATATATATATATATATATATATATATATATGTTGTATTCCGCTTTGCACTGTCTTATTCACACTCGCGACGCGATAAATTTGGATAACCATCGTAGGTTTTTTTCCGTATGACCCCGGGCCATAGGCGTGGACAGTCGTGCGGGGGCAATTGTTTTCTCCATTGCATAGTTAGTTTTGAAATTATTTTTTGGTTCTTTTATTTTATCGCGTAGAAAAACCATGTGTATTCTCCAAATTGATATATATATATATATATATATATATATATATATATATATATATATTTTTGCCCCCTCCTCAATTCCAAAGTCATGTGCACGACGCTGCCTATGACCCCGGTAGTATTTTTGACCGAAAAAAAACGAAGCGATAGCGTTTCAATACACGAATTCTATCGCGATTTTAGGATGTAAATAATGGATACGAAATCATTTTTGTTTTGTTTGCAAAACACTTCAATCGTATATGACACGTTTTGTTCGATATCGCTTTAAACTTGGTACTATACTTGCCAAGTTTTTCAACTAAATTAAGCAAATATAAGTAGTTATAGTAAAACGTAGTAGAAAAAATGTCTGTCTACTCCACCAAAAAAATTATTTAATTCAGTCCCATTTCAAATGGAAGTGTGTTTAATATGTGCTTGTTTATTTGTTTTCGTATGACAGAAAAAAAAACAACAGGGTGCATGAAATAAAAGCACAAAAAGCGAAAATAATGTGAGTGGCAAATAATCACAGGAATTGTTTTATGGGGGAATAATTTTAAGAAAAGAAAGAGAAAATTATGTGTACATATAAAAAGCATGCAGCAGCAAACTGATCAATTATGCTTGTGTATGAATTGTGGTATTAATCATATAAGTCGTCTACTGTCACTTTCATCAAATTTTCTCATTTTCAGTTGGCTTACGTCGAATGTCGTTTTTTATCGCATTTCAAAGTTTGGTTGTGTTTCGAAATAGTTCTTTCTATATCTTCCTCTCATCTCTGTGTGTGTTTTGTAAACTGAGCCAGTATTTCGTTTACTACACATTAAAACTACTACCAATATTTTGTTATCTTTCTTAAAAAATAGATTCAATAAATACCTTCGATATTAATATCTAATAAATAGAATTGCTTCAGTAGTTAGTGTATGTAGTGTTCGAAATAGAGACCGGCGGTTTATTTGCGGTTTTTTAATTCACTGGCGTGCACAGACGACGGGTGCATAGGAGGACAATTGCCCTTTCTATTTTATGACTGCCTTCAGAAAAAAAATTATACACTTTTGTGTTTTCATAATACTTCATTCAAAATTAAGGGAAGTGTGTGACAAATTCTGATCTTTGCTCCCTCTATTTCAAAGTCCTGTGCACGCCTATGATTTAATTTGATGAATGCTTGTTACACGTTTTTTTTTTTGTATTCTCTTAAATATAAAATGTTAACCCGTATGCAAAATTTGCAACCCTGCAAACTGCATCAGAAGTAGACGTGAAATGCTTTGTTTTCATTACAGAGAAGAGTAGGATTTTTTCGAGGGCTCCAGAATATTTGGATCTATGTATTCATGCACTTTTCATTTTCACGGAAAAGAACTCTTTCAAACTACACGCTCATATTTTCGTCTAACTAGTAGTTTGTTGAAGTGTTAAATCCACTCTCTCTCTCTTAGTGCAAAAAATTTCGCTCGCGTTATTAATGTAGTCTCTCAAGTGCAGTGGCTTTGCATAGACCGATTTTAAGAAATGTGTGTGTGCGAATACTTATTGTTTGCACTATAGCTATTGTATTAAAATGATATTCACCCTCCGACGATTTGTTTCTCGCTTTCTTTTTCTGTGATTTTAAGTTTTTTTTTTGTAAAGAAAAAATTGATATATCAGAGCTAGACAACGCGTGGAACAAGAATGATCTAGCTAAGATTAAAATTTCAAAAAAAAAAAATAAAAATAACTTTATATAACGAAAACCACATACACTATGAGCAACTACATTTATCGACTTTCATATTTGGTATTGTACCCAAAACTAGTCTATGCTCATTACTAAAATACAATAAGCTAACAGGACTCATTTTTGTTGGTGAACAGCACGGTTGCGGTGCCGTACTCATTTGCATCAAATGCGTATGTGGATACTTGGGAAGAAAGCCGAGTTTACACTCACCGTTACAAAAGTATGCGTTGAATGATTCCGGTGCTATAATCCATTCCCAGTTGAAATGACGAAAATTCACTTCGAGCGGATAGCGACAACAACGTGTCTCATGATCGCTTTCGGAACAATTCAACGATGTATTTCGTTTCGAACGACGTTTACGATTATCTTTCGTCAGAACTTCGATATATGGAGCCTAAATACGATGCGAAAAAAAAACGAAAGAAAATTGAAACGGAATTAGTTATTATATATTTATTCGTATTTTGTACAAAATAAAATAAAATAATATCACAGATTCTGTTTAACAAATAAGAATTTCTTAATTCTTTGCAATATTAATATAAAACTCTTTAAATATAAATTGTATCGATACTAATTATGTTCGACCCTACCTAAGTTCATAAAATTGATAACGATGATGATATTACGATGAGCAAGTGTATTTCGAAAACTTAAAAAATTCAAACATTTCTTGCAGATTTTCAAGTGTAGATGTTTACCATACGAATATTCAATAGTAGCATCTGAATATTAAACGGTATCATCAAAATAATGAAAATATCTGGTTGCCAAAAGTGTACCAAATTAGTCTTCACGTTGAGCCAACCCCACCCTGTAAATTTCATTTCGATTCGATGAATGCATTGGAAGCCATAGAGATAGAACAATTTTTAAAGTTACCGTTTGCAAAAATTTCAAAGCTTTTATCAAGACGACCATTTGAAAATGTAAAGGTTTTCTGTTTTGGGAAAAAAATGAAATAAGCTACCAGAGCTGTATCCCACATTTTTCAACCTAATAAATTCTACCAAACTTGGCTTACACTAACTAAGGTCCAATTTCTGCGAGTGAACTTTGTTAAAATCTGGTGTGTTATAGGGCAAAAGGCAGTTATTTTTCTAAGCAATTCTTTAAGATGGCACCACTACTACAGAGTTGCCCACATTTTCAAATCACTTCTATCAAACCTGGTCGTTTTCATATTGATTTGATTATTGAGTCGTGAGTTCTTGCACAACACAAATTTCGAATGATTAATAAATATAGGTAGTTTGATGAAGGGTTACCGTTCTTGTACGACATAGAATTTTGAGAATTCCAATTTGATAAGGCTGAGACAAACGATACAGTTTATCGGTCGGTTGCATTTTGTTTCAAAGAGCGAACATTTTTCAGGCGGGGGTGGATGATTTGCAGGTTATTTCTCGCGTGTCTCGTGGTAGCTACAGAGCTGCCTGCACACTCATAAAAAAGCATGTATGAATATTTTTTAGTTAACATCAATATGCCCTGCAAGTATTGTGACGATGCAATGTTTTGCGTCAGAAGTTATGACGAATCGAAATTTGAAAATAAAATCTCGTTGCCTACTTTTAGGAAGCTCTAAGAAGCCCACACAGTGCTAAAAAAAAGCTCAATTGTCTATAGTTAATGTTAGATATTGCATTGCGTTACGCGGTTCACCCATAGATGTCAGACGTCGCGACAGATGACATGTGATCGGTGATGTCTACGCACACTACTCATCCCGTGTATCGACTTTCTTTTTCTGTTAACTACGTCGTTCACACTCTACTGTCAAATTGTCCATCACGTGAATAAAATCGTTTTCGTTTATTAAATGAAATCTACTATTCTTTATTTTGTCTTACGTTGCTTAGCTTCTCCTGAACTGCAACAGGTTATGGGCCCAGGACCAACAAAGTAGAAAAATAAGGAAAGTAGAAAATATCGCGGAGTGTAGTTAAATGTCGCGTGGGTAGAAGCCTCTCGAGCATGGCCGCTGGAAGAATTGCGCGGATCGAGCCGCTTGGACGTGACAATTATGACACATGGAAGCTTCACATGGAAGCGTTACTAGTGAAGAACGACGCATGGGATTACGTCTCAGGGGCTAAATTGATGCCGGAGGCGACTCAAGGAGACGCCGAATCGCAAGCTGCGAGAAGCGCGTGGGTAGTTGCCGGCAGAAAGGCGAAGTCGGACATCGTGCTTTGCATCGGAGCATCTGAGCTGAAGCAGATAAAACATTGCATCACTTCTCGCGAAGTATGGCTTCAACTTTAAAAGACATATCAGTCCAAGGGTCCCGCGAGGAAGGCTACGCTCCTGAAGCAACTAATCTTGCAGCGAATGCACGATGGGGGAGACGTTCGTGGGTGAACCAGGATCTCCTCGCCATCCTGATGTTATACAGCCTGCCATCGACATTCGAGAACTTTCGCTGTGCCATCGAATCGCGCGATAAACTGCCAAGACCTGATGTACTTAGAATAAAGACCATCGAGGAATTCGACGCTCGTCGGCAGTGTGAACCGAGCGATGTCACGAGCGCGTTGATTGCGAAAAAAAAACGAGAATACAAAGGACGGGGCTCGAGGAAAAAGAGTCAGGAAGAGGCATCGAACTCCAAACCGGTGACAAAAAGATTCCAATGCTATCGGTGCAGAAAGTTCGGGCACAAGTCGTTCGAGTGCCCGCAGTCTAAAGACGAACGCGTACAGACCGCGCGGAGTGCCGATTTCGTCACGCCTTACGCGAATAGCGCACACGTGATGACAAACGAAATGCATGTTTTTGAAAAACGCGCCGCATATATCAATCGGAGCGCCGTATGGTGTCTGGATAGCGGCTGCTCATCACACATGGCCATGAACCGAAACTGTTTTGTAGATGATCGCGAAATCAAACCTGAGAGACTACGTCTGGCGAATGAGAGCTCGACAATAATCAGTGCACGAGGAAATGCGCGCATCGCTGTGGAGCAAGCACATTCACTTAAGACAGTTGAGTTGACGGATGCGTTACTCGTACCGGATCTTCGGACAAATTTAATGTCAGTTGGGAAGATCACAGATCGAGGTTATCAAGTAGTATTCCAAAAGGATCGAGCCGACGTCATCGATAGAAACGGAGTCGTGATAGTGTCTGCCGATAGAACAGATGGACTATATTATACGGAAACGAGCGCAGTGGAAAACGCGGCGAGTGCAAGATTGTCGCACGAGAATCGTTCACGTTTGTGGCATCGTCGGATGGGGCATTTAAACGTGAGGGACATGATTGTCACTGTAAAGGCCGAAGTGATTGAAGGCATCGACATAACGGATGGCGAACATTTCTCGTGTGATGTGTGTATCCAAGGGAAAATGACGCGGGCCCCATTCCCAAAACGATCCAAAAGACATACGGAGGTCCTCGATTTGATGCACTCAGACGTTTGCGGTCAAACGCGCACCGAGTCAATCGGCGGGGCGAGATATTTTGTAACATTCATCGACGATTCGTCTGGTTGGTGCGAGTTGCGATTTCTTACCAAGAAAAGTGGCGTTTTCGCGGAATTTGTACGAGTGAAGTCTCTCCCCGAGAAGCAGACAGGTAGAGTACTGAAAAGTCTACAGAGTGACAACGGGAAGGAGTACAGAAACCGGGCGTTCGACCATTATATGAGTTCCAACGGTATTGAACATCGTCTAACCGTCGCAAATAATCCAGAGCAAAACGGGATTGCGGAGCGCCGTAACAGAACCCTAGTGGAGATGGCCAGATGTATGCTCATACAAGCCGGTCTCCCACAAGCATTTTGGTCCGAAGCTGTCGACGCCGCAAACTATGTGCGAAACAGGTATCTCTCGAAGTCGCTTGGAGGAAAGACACCTGTTGAGGTTAGATTCGGCAAAAAGCCAAATGTGGGCGACCTCAGAGAAATCGGCTGCGACGTTTTTGTTCTCGACCGAACAACTATGAAAGGAAAATTTTACGTGAGGACGAAAAAAGGAATCTGGGAAACTCAGAGCAGTCAAAAGGATATAGAGTCTGGATTCCCGAATATCGACGAGTGATAGTGTCAAGGGACGTAAAGTTCCTGGAGGGAGACTCATCTGAACCAGACTGTGGAGGAGTCTCTACACACCCTTTGAATGCCGAAAAAACGACTTCAGATATCGATGTTAGGCTGGAAAATCTTCTACCCGGCGCGGAAGATGTCAACATTGATCGGGAAGAGGGCGCGGAAACGGACGACGATCGTAGACAAGACAGAGACAGTTCTTGTACTGACGACAGTGACGAACATGCAGAGAGCGAAGACGAGGTTACCTTGAGAAAGGGACCTGGACGACCTCGTAAGGTTCCGACTGGGCGAAGAGGTCGGCCACGACTGGAGTTTAACCTCGTAGGAGCAAGCGTCGCCAACGAAGTATTCCTTGCGGAAGTGCTGGTCAAACTAGCCGTATCAGGTCCGGATTTGGCTGAATGGTGCGACGCCATGTCCGTGGAGCTGAAGAATATACTCAAGAGTCGCACTTGGGATATTGTTGATCGTCCTTGTGATCGCCGCGTTATCGGAAGTAGGATGGTACTTCGAAACAAGTACGGACCCGACGGATCGTTGGAAAAACGAAAGGCAAGGATTGTCGCTCGCGGATTCTCTCAACGACCGGGAGTAGATTTCTCGGAGATTTTCACCCCGGTGGCACGCCTGGGTTCAATTCGTCTCGCTACTGCGATCGCATCGATAAGAAATCTGAAAATTCGGCAGATGGATGTGACAGCAGCGTATCTCAATGGTCCCATAGAAGAGGAAATGTTCATGGAAATACCGGAGATGACCGAAGAGGTCTTAAAGGTAATCGCCCGCACCGATTCGGATAGGAGGGTCAAACGTGACGCTGAGAAGATGTTACAAATTCTGCAGAAAGGGAACAAAGTATGTCGATTGAATAAGGCGTTGTACGGTCTACGACAGGCCGGAAGACAATGGTACAAGAAATTCGATCTAGAGCTGCGTCACCTCGAATTCAAGCCAACGAAATCTGACCCTTGCGGATACACGCTGGATCAAGGGGGAGCTTTCGTCCTAGTGATCATACTCGAAAAATTGCGCGATGGGCTTTCAAAACAATTTAACGTCAAGGATCTTGGTGGGGTCAAATGCTGCTTGGGTCTTGAGTTTAATTGGGTCTATTGACTACGTCGTTCACACTCTACTGTCAAATTGTCCATCACGTGAATAAAATCGTTTTCGTTTATTATATGAAATCTACTATTCTTTATTTTGTCTTACGATGCTTAGCTTCTCCTGAACTGCAACAGTTAACAAGTATAAAATAACTTTAATCAGTTTTAATCTTCCATGCTTGCAGTGTTTTACAAAAAGGGTTTTTTGTATAGAAATATAGCGTTACGTGAAAATTCACTAAAATGCTCGCCGCCGCCAAAGAGTTAAAGATGTCTTAATTTTAACTTGACGTAGACCTGCTTTTTCTATAATACACGCATGTCCTCTGAAAATTTCATCTGGATCGAATTACGGATGTCTCGAAACTCCGAGGTTGTGTTAAGCTGGGCCAAAAAAAAAGTTTGATGCAATTCACAAAATCAGAACCAAATCAATATCCAGAAAATTCAGGATTATAATTAAAGCGAAACGGTATCCTACTGGTAATTTTTACAATTCCATAGTACCGACGTCGCACGCGAGAATTACATGAAGGATTTATGTTTCGTGTCTATTTTGCCCACTACTACTACCACTACCGACTCTTACTGATTTTCGAAGTTCTCAGAATTTTTTTACCAGATTTTTTGATTTTTACTAAAGTCCTTTGATTTTTTCTAAGCTTCCATAATTTTTTATCAGGATTTTTTTTTCAATCTTCTGATTTTTTTTCTAAGCTACCACGACTTTCAGATTTTTTCTAAGCTCCTAAAATTTTGTTCCCAGAATCCCAAAAAATGTTCTAGGTTCTCCTAATTGTTTTCAAGCTTCTATAATTTTTACCCCAGACTTCCAAATTATTTACTAGATTTCCCTGATTTGTTTAACTTTCCATATATTTTTTTGTCCTAGAGTCCTAGGTTTCTTCTCAGAGTCTTTTGTTTTTTTTTCATTCTCGTGCATAGACTTTTTTTTTGCATTAAAATAGGTTTACAACATACTGTACAAATAAAATATCGATGAATGTCGCGGCAGCTGCTGTTTGCTCTTACCGAATTCAAACCAGTAACAGTAAATGCGAAAATTTAAATTAATTGAAATGTATAAGATATAATATACTCACATATGTTTTGTTGGCCATTGAATCATCGAGAACGACAAATTGATTCATCCACGATTCTTTTGTTTTAATTAAAACACCATGATTTGTGCTTGCATTATTATACCAATCGGTAACCATATCTGTGACATCGACCGTTATCCAAATTCCGTTATCATTGCGCGGTACTCGATGTCGTACTTCAGTACCCTTATGCATCATATGCGTTGTTATATTGGCATGACGTTGTACGCAATTGATCTTTAAAATAATATCTAGATTACGATTCGATCCGCTTGATGATGACGATGGTACAGTATTTTGACCTTGTTGAGAAGATGCGGTCGATGATATGGATGATGATGCGGATGACGATGATGATGATTGCGAATCGGTTTCACCCGGTCCCGGATGAAATGTTACGTCAAAATGCTCTCGCACCCATGCCCAGGATCGTACAAATATATGAAGAGTTGCTTGAGATACGGTTGAATGTCCGTTATTGGTAAGAGAGAAATGCAATATATCGGATTTTCGATTATGACGTGTGTGTTGGGCTGTTGAAAACACAAAAAAAACACAAAATATAGAATTGGAAAAGAACTGATCCTTTGGAATTTTTAATAGAGTTAGGGTTTATAATCAATCAATTTAAATATGTGCAAACAAACGAGAAAAAAAGATTAAATTATATTCAAATATTCTGTTACTGTGTAAATGAAACGGTTTTCTTTGCTCTTGTTCGATTATTACTATTTGGTACTTGGAAGCCAGTGTTGCCAAGCTTTTTTTCAGCCGTTTTAGCTTGAATTTAGGAAAAAAATTGCCAAAAATAGCTCAAATACTACGATTGTAGCTAAAAAGTGTAGCTAACTTCAACAATAAAAAACTCAAGGTTCTGGAAAACAGTTTTATAAATCTTATGTTGACAATTCATATGGAAAAATATTGGGTGTACATCGGATAATGAGTAGTCAATTAATTTAATACTGTTTACTACACTCAGAAAAATATTTCAATTTTTTGAGGATAAATGAACATATTATCAAAGAAAATTGGTAATGATTATATATTTACTCAATCCAAAGAAAGAAATTTCTTCACTTCAAAGAACTGATATTGAACTTGCCCTGAGTTTTAAGGAAATGTTTCCATTAATCTGGCATCAATCGGTTCTCCTACGATTACACTCAGAAAAATATGTTTCCGAAAATCAAAGAAAATATTTACTTGTTTACGAGATGTGAAATCTTCCACAAATCAAATAAACTTTTATTTGATATCAGTAATTTGTATAAATATCATGTAAAAATTTTTTACATTCAACGGAATACAATTTTTACTTTACCTTATTTCAAGTAAGTAATTTTCCTCAAATCTTGTAAATGATGTCTATGAATTTAGTAAATTATATCTACAACGCGAACATGCTTTTACATGTTTCAACAACTGCCAAGCTTCAATATTCGACGAAAATATTGATAGTTTTTATGACTTCTATCAACATTTCCTCTACACAAATAAGGGGTCGATAGCTTAGCTCGCTAACATGTCAGTCCAAAGCAGCGATCTACCGCTCGCGGGTTCGAATTCCGCCGGGTTTATGGTTGACTTTGTTCGTCTTCAGTTGTCCTAACTCCATTGATTAAGTGTCACATTGTAGGCGACTAGGCATAAATAATACTAGCGCTTGAAAAAATAAGAAAAAAAAATGTGGCACTTAAAAAAAGGAAAAATGCAAAAATTGATGTTAACTCTCTTTTTTACTTATTTTTTTATTTTTTCACTCCCTTCAAAGTAAGCCACTCTTATGATATGAAGGGCGGGAGAGTTTATGTGTGCCAACAACATGCGATGTTTTCAAGCGGTCCTCCATCTAAGTAGTAACCGCGCCCAGCGCAGCTTAACTTTGGTGATCATACGTGAACCGATTTATGCTAGATGCCAGATTTTTAAATTCCTTTCTTTGAATTGGGTAAATATTTCCTTAAAAAGTATACTAAATTTTACTCAGGGCAAGTTCAATATCAGTTTTTTGAAATGAAGAAATTTCTTTCTTTGGATTAAGTAAATATTTCTTTGGCTTAGAATCATTATTGAATTGAATTGAAAAATATTTTATTTTCAACTAACCGTACATTCTTAGCCTAACTTAGCCTAACTAACACAAATTTTATATTCTTACACTCTAATTGTATTACCCAGCCTGTACAGCAGCTGGGATTGCCCTAGCAATGATTTTCTTAAAAACTGCCTTACGCTAAAATACGATCTAACTTATACCTAATTATAACTAACTTAGCCTAATTAGACCTAAATCTTAACCTAGGTCTTAAATCTAGCCCCTTCTGATCGTCGGGTGGCCTGTGTAGGTGAACAGCGCATTCGTGAGCCGCCGCTGCACTGCTATCTTCGCGGGGCGCATAAATGTTTCATTAGAACCACCTGTACGCCCTAGTGACCGAATCAGTCCATTGTTTGTCTGTAGAATCGTGTCGTCAATTCGACAACACGGTCCTTAAGTGGCTTCAATCCTGACTCCTGATATAGGAGAAGGTTCTTCGGCCACTTTTTAGTTACCGGGTTGTAGAGCCTGCCAGTTGAGAAGCGGAGGATTCTTCTTTCGAACATCTCCGCTTCGGCCATGACAGTCTTTGAGCAGGTAATCCAGGATGAGGATGCATAAGTCAGGATGGGTCGGATGAGGGTTTGATAGCAAATGGATTTAGCTTTAGTGGTCATGCCCATCTTTTTGGCGAAAAGAGGTCGGATGCGTTGAAATGCGGATTTGGCAGCTTTGATTTTTCGCCGCACAAAGAGATTAAACTTTAAACATTTCTGGAAATCGATTCCGAGGTACTTTAGAGATGAACTAGGAGTAATCTTAGATGTTCCGAACGAGACAGCGAGTTTTTTGGCCTTGTTGCGGATAGTTTGAGATCCCCGATACTTGGAAGGATTGCGAAATACACATAGCTGAGTCTTACTGCTGTTTGGTTTGATACCCCATTCGTCAAAGTAAAGACTTAGTTCTACCAAGTAGTATTACAGGCTCTTCGCTGCTTTGAGCGGGTCTTGGCTTGACGCGAATAAGAGCGTGTCATCGGCATATTGGAGGATTTTAACTTGGGGTTGGCCCACTGGAAAAGGTAGGTCAGCGGTGAATATTGTATAAAGAACTGGTCCAGTGACAGAACCTTGTGGCACTCCTGATGTCACAGGCTCTATGAGAGAATCTGCTCCATTAACGCTGATATAGTATTGTCTGTTGGGAAGAAAGCTTGCGGCGAGTCTTATTACCTCTTTTGGGAATCCAAACTTGATCAACTGAAATAGAAGGCCTTCGTGCCAAACGGAATCGAAAGCCTTCTCGATATCTAAAGCACACACTACTGTCGGAATGTTTCGCTCATTCAAGTGAGACACAAGTTGATCATGCAAGTACGAGATGGCGTGCTGAGTGTCGTGCCTGCGCCTAAAGCCAAACTGGTGGTTAGGTATTACCTGTGTCAGCTCACAGTGGTTTTTAAGTATTTCCATCCACATTCTCTCAAAAAGCTTCCCCAAATTAGGAAGCAAGAAAATTGGACGGAAATTGCTGGCCTCTTTTGTTTTGCCCTTCTTCCCTTCCATGTGTTCGGAAAGTAGCCATTGTTCAGGGCGTTGTTGAAAATAATGGCAATAATTCTGAGCATAGAGATTGGTAGATGTTTAATAATGAAATTAGACATTCCATCATGCCCAGAAGACTTCTTACTCTTTATACTGCGCAGCAGTTGCACCAAGTATTCACTATTGGCAAAGTGAAGCCGGTCATCTGCATTTTGCGGACCATCCGTAGGGTTTTCGGATGAAAATGCCTGCCAATTCAATGTACTTACTTGTACAGAAACCTGGCTGAATGATTCCCATAAAAATGAAGAAATGCTTGATGGTTGCTGGACGATATATAGAAATGACCGTAACTATCTGCAAACTGGACAGACAAGAGTTGGCGATGTGCTCATTGCTACTCACAACTCTTCTTTATATAGGAGCTTTCTACATTCCACCTAGTTGAGACGACGCCGTGTACCATGTTATATATGAAACCATTTCTTATATAGTATCATCTTTCAAAGATGATGACAAGATTATAATAATGGGAGACTTTAATCGCCCAGATTTAAAGTTCACGGCTGATGAAAATGATAATATCCTCCTTCCGGTTAACATACTTAATACATCCGATCTACATTTTATAGCAATGATTTGCAGCGAATTGCTCCGACTTCTAACCAAAATGGTAATTGGTTGGATCTTATTTTTACTACCAGTTACGACGATGTAGTGGCTTACCCAACTGCTAATGCAGAGCATTTTTTCTCCAACACTTTTCACCACTCTGCGTTTACGGTCGAGCTACCTATGTTTGATTTGACAATTTCTTAGTCACGGAATAATTCCGTTGTAAATGATTTTCGAAATGCTGATTATGAGAGCATTAACCACTATCTAAACAATATTGACTGGAATAGTACTCTTTTAACGTTAGAATTGAACGATGTAGTTGATTTGTTCTACCAGTTGGTTTTCGATGCGGTTGAGATGCACGTGCCAAAGATAAAAACAAAGACAAACTGTCTGAGCCATGGCTGAATAGAGATCTGAGGCATTTACGAAATCAGAGAAACAAGCTTTATAGGATAATAAAAAACGATATCAAGGAAAAATATAATGATATAGCTCAAAAATTTCAAAGGCAGTCTCACCAAGCATATGAAAGCTATGTAAATATAGTCGGCGCATATAATTCATGACCCCAAAAAAATTTTTCAATTTCGTGAACACCAAGCGAAATGCTTCTGATTATCCTACGTCCATTTACAAATGCAACTCAGTTTCTTCTGATCCATAAAAAATATGCGATATGTTTGTTAACCATTTTCAAGAAGTTTTTTTTCCGGTCAGAGAATCATCTAACGCGCTACTTTCTGAAATCTGCCAGTCGCCCATCGCTGATAAACTCTATTTAACCAGAGAAAACATTTCGAGGGCTATGAGAGAACTTAATATGAAAAAGGGCCCTGGACCTGATCTACTACCTCCAAGCTTCCTAGTTAAAAGTGCAGAAACGATCATATCAACCCTGTATATAATTTTCAATAAATCGCTGCCATGCGGTATGTTTCCGCGTTTCTGGAAATCAGCCCATATCACGCCGATTCTTAAAAGTGGTGATAAACGCTCAGTAGAAAATTATAGAGGCATTGCCATTTTGTCAGCTATACCTAGGCTGTTTGAAAAAATTGTTTAAACTAAACGAGCAACAACATGGTTTCAGAAAAGTCCGGTCTACCACCTCCAACCTAATGATAATAGTCTAAAATGTGCTTCGTAATATGGAAAAAGGGCGTCAAATCGATACTATATACACAGACTTCAGTAAAGCTTTTGACCGCGTTGATCATGGCATTTTAAAGCATAAACTCCAAAAGTTTGGCATTTCAGGAAGCCTTCTAAACTGGTTGAATTGTTACCTTCGAGATCGAACGCAACATGTTAGATTCCACGGCCGTCTTTCCAAAAAAAAATTACCGTCTCATCTGGGATACCTCAAGGCAGCCACTTAGGGCCGCTTCTGTTCAATGTTTTTGTTGCTGATCGCTCGGAGGTGCTATCCGACACTCCGCACCTTTTTTATGCAGTTAAGCTGGAAATATATCACCCTATTCAGTCGGTATCAGATGCAAATTTTCTTCAGCTGAAACTTCAGTCACTGGTGCAGTGGTGTGAGCAGAATAAATTTATTCTTAACGTTGAAAACTGCTATGCCATAAGTTTTTCCCGCAAGACTTCTACTCTTAGTTTAGATTACCACATGAATAATGAGCTCCTGAAAAATGTTGATAGTTTCGTGGATCTCGGTGTCGTCCTGGATAAAAAGCTGCGTTTCAATCTTCAGTATGACAGAGTTCTTGCAAGAGCTGGCAAGCAGCTAGGATTCAATAAAAGACGTGCAAAAGAATGTAAGAAAGTATGGGTTACAAGGTCTATGTTTAGTCTACTCGAATACTCTTGCATCGTCTGGAATTCTTTTTTGATATTCATAGCAATAAACTGAAATCTGTCCAAAAGCGGTTCGTGCTTTTTGCCTTGAGAGATCGCTATAATCCACATGATTTTGAAAGTCTTCCAACTTATGATCACAGCCTTAATCTCTTAAATCTGGCGACACTTTCTTCAAGGGGAGCGGTATTATCTTCATGCTTCGTCTTTGATGCCGTTAGGCGTTTGGTTAACGTAGAATATCTTCGTAATAAAATCACTTTCAATAATCCTGTAAGACATACTAGGCACACACGTCTCCTCAATGAGCATCAACATCAATCTATCTATGGAGACAGGGAGCCAATAAATAGATGCTGCAAAATATTTAACAATTTTTCGAACTACTATTCCTCTTCTATCTCTAAACCTGTATTCAAAAAAAAATTATGTACTGCTTTAAACTCTTAAATCAAATTATTTTACTTTCCTCATAACTTCCATATTGAATTAACAGCCAAACAAAAAAGTCTGCTGACATTTAGAAATTTTATTGTAATCTAGCTTAAGAAAAACAGTTTTACCTTGTTTGGTTAAATAAATAAATAAATTACAGCTTGAATCAACGCAAAGAAATGAAAACCAAAAAGGAAGTGGGAAAAACGGATGGCTTGCCGAACGGAAACCAATGAGTCATCTAAATTTAGTAAAAGAACGCACACTTGAGCCTTCTGATTGGCAAAATTATTTCAGAATGGATGAAACGATATATAATACGTTGCTATAGTTGGTCACCCCATTAATCAAACGAAAGGATACGAATATGAGGCAAGCCATCACTCCCCACGAAAGATTGAACGCTTCTTTGCGGTACTTCGCAAGCGGTTGCAGCTATGAAGAGCTATGAAGAGCTTTCACCATTATGCTGAATTTTTCGATTAAATATAATAATCACAGAAACAGTCAATGTGCTTGTGACAGTGGGAAGGAAGACTGCCACGTTGTTTGGATTGAAGCTTCAACACACACGACCAGTCCATTTTAGGGATTGTAAAACTCGGCCTACTATTTCCCCACACACGGTCGAGCCAAAAAATGGCCCGATGGCCTGAGTGCATGGACTTTGGATTGATTGAAAATTCAATTTGGTTCCTTCAATCCATGAATCCTTTCGAGTTTTCCCACACACGGCGAGATTTTGGCCTGGCCTCTAGCCACTTGGATTGATGGACTTCTCGTGAATGGGGGCCTTTACGTTTTTCACTACGGCACCGCATTTTGATCGATGAATCCTATACTTGCTCCAACTTTTGGACTCAACTGGCAGTTTCATGTACATCTCACTCATATGGACAGTTGATCTTAATGCGCCATGATTCACAACGAAAAGACACATGGTAGCTTCGATTTGTTGCCGATCTTGTTTTTGAGGTGCTGCTTCCAACGGAGAAAACAGTCTTTATTTTTCGCTCTCGCAAAAATCTGTACGAAATGAAAAAAAACATCACACAATTCTACCGTTTGATATTTTTAGATACGCACTTTGCTTGATTCCAGATGATTTTCCCTTTACGAATGAGCCATTAAATCACTTAATTTTGCATTAAGAATCGCTTTGCAAAAGTGGCAATAGTCTTTCTCAACGACTTCCTGCAACTACTCTTTTAAATTATTGTCACATTTCCACTCACTACGAAATTTTTGTTTATAGCCCTTTTTGAAGAATTTGTGCTTGACGTCCCCAAAATCACATCAGACCACGGTTTTGAGACTTAGGGAAGCACAAGCAAAATATCTAAGCATATAATATACTATATATAAGCATACTTATGACTATACATGTGACTATACATGTGATTTTTTTTAAATATCGTGTAAAAAAATCAAATAGGTATTAGAATGCTGACCATATCAGTATTAAAAGTTAGTGATTGATTGTCAACAGCTTATTTCAGTGATATTCTTACTCACTAAGGTCAACAATCTCAGAAAAGTTCAAATTATGTATAGTATTTGAGAGCAAAAAACAACATGCTATTTTCTTTAATTTTTTTTTTAATTATAAAAAAAAGTTAAGTTGGAAACATATCACAGGGTAAATAATCGGTGAAAGTTACTTAATAGCTCAAAATTGAGGATATAATGCATCTTTTAGCAAATTAAATTAGATAGTCAATACCACAACAGAAATAAATTCCTCATATAATTTGCAATACAAGTGCCAACAGTTGCAATACAAGTGCGAACAGTTGACTGAACGGAATTAGTGGTCTTGGTTGCCAAGAATCAATAAGGTCATTTTTTCCGCTCAATCGATCTAGATGAAAAAGACTGCCCCAGTAAATCCTCTATGGCACAATTACAGCAATTTCAGTTCTCCACTTTAAAATCCATATTAAACGGGTAAATATTAACTTTTCGAAACAGAATCTATTCAATACGCTCTCACTTTAACGAATTTTATGTTATAATTTACTTTAAAAACGATCCTTTTATCTATATTCAACCGACCGTATTAAACTATAAATGCTAAGGAAAGCACCTCAGAAATTCAACATAGAAATAAAATCAACATAGGCGAAAGCAATCAAGTTGTCATATTCACCCGAAGTATCTGAACCGAGAAACTTATTTTGCGAAAGTAAACCCAAAGCAGATGCAAAAAACAACGATCTGGAGAAAAGTGAATACGAAACAATTTAACTCCTACATATTCTCCATATCAGCATCACAATAACTTGCACCGTACATACCATGCGAACAAAGCATAAAAGACATCAAATCAGAAGGGGAACAACTCGTAAGAAGAGGAGCAGAAGAGAATCTACAAACTCTGTAACGTAGACTATGACGGGAAACAGAAACATAACATTAGAAACATAACAGAGACGCGGATGACTTTACAGCGTCAACATAGGCGTCCAAAGCAATCAAGTGGTCATTTTACAAAAGCGCCAGAACCGAAAAACTACGTCTTTTGGGAAAGCAAACCCAAAGCAGACATAGAAAACCGATCTGGGGAAAATTGCACACAAAAAAGGTAAACCCGTACTATTCTATTCTCCACATGAACATCACAATAGATTGCACCATACATGTGAACAAAGCAGAAAATGCATCAATTCCTAAGGGGAACGGCTCGTAAGAAGAGGAGTAGAAGAGAATCTGCAGATAAATAATGAAGGGAAACAGTAACATAGCAGAGACGCTGCTAGCTTTTCAGCGTATCAAGTTCATTCATTAACAAAGATTTTCGGGTCGTTCAGCGGGTGGATGGGGAAAAAGTTTTTTGAATTTCTCTATCCGCCAAGGCGCTGTGATCTGAGCAGCATCCGCAATGCCACTTGAGTACATTAATTGCAAAATTTTTGTGGGCACCATTAAGGCAAAGCGTCTAAGTAGATCTATGCGTCTTCAGTGTTCTGTGTATCTCAATGAACTGTATGTTTTGAATTGAATGGTATGCAGTGCCTGTTGTTTGTAGTAAAACGTTTCATCGCGTCGCTGTAAATTTACCTTGGAAGCTCTGTAATTTGACTGTTATAAACTAAAACCATTTGATCCATAGTAGCAATGGAGTTTTGTCCATGCTATTATTTTGATTGTTTAATATTGGTTGTTAATTTTTTGATTGTTACATATTGACTATTTAATCATTTTTTTTTTGTTTATACCAAGTGGTTTAGCAAGGGAAGCACTGCTTCCTTTGCGTACATTGACGAGCCGCCTCTGCATCAGACATGTTTGTTATTGAGCCAAAACCGAACAGAAATAAAAGCAATGTTTCAAAGCTGATGTTATCGCATAGTTACAAGATCAAACCTGATATTATATTTCTCACAAAATTAAATTTTTATATTAATCCAAACTGCCTGAAAACAAGTGGTTTCCCTACTGACCACGGTTCCTAATTTCTTCTAGGGTTTTGTGCGTACACTTTCTTGTCTACGTTTTATTGCTACTCTATGTCTACGCGTGAATTTTTCTGTTCGTATCTTCAAAATTAGGCGGATGTGTATTTTATATTAAACATATTGCGTTTGTCTTAGCTATTTTGGTTTATTTTTGATGAGTTAAAACTCTCGGTTTCTCTTCGCACTGAACGAAAAAAATAAGAGATTATTATTGTTCTATGTCCAGAAAGACATAGAACATTGATGCCGAGAAAGATAACCATTTGGTCGAAATGATTTAGTGTAAAGTGATATCATAAATGCACATCATTGCATCATTTATTGCATTAGACTTTCCCCTGAAATACAATACAGCGAAATGTCGCACTGGGCGGAGAAAATCCGCTGTCAAAAAATTAGAGTGCACTGTTTTGTATGGTAAAGCCCACATTGTGTTAGGTGTGTTTTTGTCAAAGAGTTCGTAAAAACAACCTCTGGAAATTTTCATTGGAAACCGGTGACAAAAAATCGTACTTAGAGCGTAAGGTTAACCTTAAAGTTTCCTACCAAAACGTTCGGGGGTTGAGGACCAAAACCAATGAGCTTAAAATTTCCTCAACTATCGGGTCTGACGACATACTATGCCTAACCGAAACCTGTCTGACAGGGGATATATTCAATAATGAAATTTTACCTCTTTTTACTGTCTTCCGCAAAGATCGTGATCGCTCAGCCAGTGGTTTATCTGACGGCGGCGGTGTTTTAGTTGCTGTTCGCAATACACTTAGCGTGTCCTCCTGTATCGATTTCGTGCCTTCTCCGCCTGTTGAATGTATCCTTGTTCGTATATCCGTTACTCCATCTACTGCGTTACTTGTATCCTCCATTTATATCCCATGGAACAGTCCTATTGTAGTTTAAGAACGTTTTTTCACGGAGATTTCCTCCTTTCTTAACACTTGCTACCCCTCTTCTTTCGTTCTTTTATGTGGTGATTTTAATATTCCAAGCTTAGTCTGGGATACAACCTTCACTGAAATTTTATCGAGGAGCAATATTTCTTTAGTTGCATCTTGTTTTTTCTCTCTTTGCTCTTTTTGACAATTGAATAATGTGCCTAATGTTAATAGCAGAATACTTGATTTTGTTCTTACTAACTCTCCTCTGTCGTCTGTTCGTTTATGTGCTGCTCTGTCACCTTATGTCAGTCCTGATCCTCACCATTCACCTCTTGCTATAGAACTTTCCTTCACCTCATTCCCTAAAAATAAAAATACCTCTGCGCTGCGTTATAACTTTGCTAAAGCTGACTTCACTTCCATGTCCAATGTTATTAATGCTGTTAGCTGGTTTGCTTTTTTCAGAGGTCTAAGTGTTGATGATGGCTTTCATGAGTTCTATGATTTCTTGTCTAATATTGTTTTCTGTCACACTCCCACTTTTCGTGTTCGCAGAAGTATTGATCCGCCTTGGTTAACTGTTGACGTGATGCATGCTCTTAAAACCAAAGGCGAGGCGCGTCGTAGATTTCGAAGCTCCGGCTTAGAGGCTGATTTACTGAGATACAGAAATTTACGCTCGTATGCTAAAAAGATGGTTAAAGATGCTATGAGTGCTTATCATGCCCACATTGAAGCCTCTATATCATCCTGTCAACAGAAACCCTTCTGGTCCTATATCCGTTCCCTTAAAAAGTCTCCCTCTATCCCTTCTCTGATGCACCATAATGATTTGTCTGCTTCCTCGCCTAACGAAATATGTGAGCTGTTTGCTCATTTCTTTTCTTCTGCTACCTCTCAACCTAATCCATCTTTCTCTGCTAATATTCCCTCTCCAGATGTTAATAACTGTTGTTTGTTTTTAACGAATCCGTTTGAGGTCGAAGGTTTGCTTGCTAACCTAGATAGTAGCACCAGCTACGGACCCGACGGCTTACCTAACATATTTGCAAAGTCATTGTCTTTATCTGTCCTCTTTAACCTTAGTATTGCTTCCTATACGTTTCCTTCTTCCTAAAAGTCAGCAAATATTTATCTCATCCTTAAAACCGGAAATTCATCCTGCGTCTCCAATTATCGTCCCATATCCCTTCTATCTTGCTTCAGTAAGCTTCTCGAAAAAGTTGTTTACAACAGGGTTTACCCTCTAATTGAACCTCTTCTCGCTTCTGAGCAACATGGTTTCGTCAAAAGTAGGTCAACAGTTTCCAACCTTCTTTCGTTCACCAATACTGTTGCCTCCGCTATCAACCAGCAAAAGCAAGTGGATGTATTATATACAGACTTTGCCAAGGCTTTTGACTCCGTGAACCACGAAATCCTCCTTTCAAAGCTTGACGGTTTCAATATTTCGGGTCAGCTCCGTTGCTGGTTTTCCTCATACCTTCGTGATCATGCATGTTTTGTAACGTTTCACTCTTGTTCTTCTTCCCCCTTTTATCCTACTTGTGGTGTCCCGCAAGGGTCAATTCTTGGTCCTCTCCTTTTCCTCCTGTTTATTAATGATCTTCCTTCTCTCTCCAACTCCCCGTGTCTCTTGTACGCTGATGATCTGAAAATTTTCAGGGTGATTGAGTCAGTGGATGACTGCTCCCAGCTGCAGGATGACCTGTCTGCTCTGGGTAACTGGTGTTCTGTCAACTGTATTTCCCTTAACGTTGCTAAATGTTTCCAGATGTCCTTCACATGTAAATTATCCCATATCACGTTTCCCTATTCTATCCTTGGCTCTTCCCTCCATCCAATTGATAATTTCATGGACCTTGGTGTTGTGTTTGACACTAAATTAAAATTTGATGTCCACATTTTGCGTGTCACATCCAAGGCCTCGCGCTTGTGCGGCTTCAATCTAAGAGCGTCCAGACCTTTTACTGATATTTCCTCGTGTGTATGCCTGTACATCTCCTCCGTGCGTAGTGTCCTCGAATATTGTTGTCAAATTTGGTGTCCTCATTATCGTTTCCTAATTGATGCTGTTGAGTCTGTACAACGTAAATTTACTCGCTCATTATTCCTCAAGTTCCGTATTCCCTACTGTAAGTATAGTATACGTCTTTCCATCCTTGAAATCCCTACCCATATTTCACGCAGAGTGTATTTCGACGAATGTCTCCTATATAGAATGATTACTGGTTCTATTACTTATATCCCCAGAGCGCAGTTTTCTGTTCGTGACCCGGTACATTCTACCAGTTCTTCATTTATCCTCAACGTACCATTTGCTCGTACTCATACATATTTTTACTCTCCTCTTTTACGCTTGCCTAGGCAACATAATGCTTTGAATATTGGTCCTCTTCCGCCTTCGTTACGCATTTTTAAAAATATGTTAAGAGGATGCGTTTTATCGTATGAAATAAAGTAACTCTTTGAATTTTTGATGTCATATCTGTGTTGAATTATGATTAAATTTCACCGCCTTAATATACTTTGTTTAGTTTTAGTTTATAGTCTCTTTTCTTTTTCTTTTTATACATAAGTTTATTCCTTGTCGAATCTTTAATTGGATTTGTGTCTGTTGATTTATACAATAAATAAATAAATAAATAAATTGCCGGCGGCCGAAATTTTCGAAGCGTAACAATTTGCCAAATTTCTAATTTTTTCGTTTCGCTAGCGGTGATACCAACCGCAGGTTGGCATTACCACTAGGTTGAATTAAATCTGCTTGAATTAGGTTGAAGGGTCTGGTAGTATAGACAAGCGATGGCTGATATGTATTGTGATAAGCCAATCTAATCCTCGTACAACAGGATGTAGCAAACCAAAAAAAAAAAAGAATTAGTTTGGTGCCTTGTGTTATATTCTGAATTGGGCAAGATGCTTAGCCCTGCGAGAACACAGGGGGTCAAATTGACCCCAGAGACCTTTTTGGCCAATCGCAGCGCTTAGGCCTGCGGGAACAGGGGGGGTACTGTAGGTTCCTTAGTGTATTTCTGTGCCTTGACTTTTAGTTTAAACCGTTCTCATACAGTCCCATGTCGTCAGTCGTCGTTGAGAAGCCTTTGAAGCAGATCAAGGGGTCAAATAGATCCATGTGTACTCAACGTCAATTTTGAGGTAAAATTCAATATTTTTTTTACTATATAAATGGATAGATTAATTTAAAATAGCCAAAAAATAATTGTTTTTAATGTGTACCAATTTTTTCCAGCTTGTAAAAACTGTTTTTAAAAAACCGATTTTTCCTTTCGAAGCTAGATATATTTAGTTTTTTGTGACAAATATCGATATTTCGAGGGTAATCTGCCCTCTTCTTCTTCAATGTCTATCGGTCTATTGATAGACACTGACACTGACGCTACAAAAAATAAATCTGCCATTGCTGCCTTGAAAGAAGTTGTGGCTCACTTCGTCGAGCCATATTTACGAGAAAAATTAAATAATACTATTCTACGTGTAGACATTCGAAAAGGGATCGAGGATATTTTAGGAATAAATATCCCAAATGTTCCTTCAAAACGCCCAAAGCTCAATAAAAGAGCAAGATGTTTATTGTGCTCTCGAAAACAGGACAAAACAAAAGATGTGTGCGCATCTTGCGATCGGCCGAGGTTCAGGCATCGGGCATTTTTATGCAATGATTGTGTTGGATATGAATAATTTTTCAATATCTTCTTTATTTTGTCAATATTTTTATATATTTTAATGAATAAAAAATAGTTTTTTCTATTCAAAAATGAAAAAATTCATTATTTTTCATACCCTCAAAATTACTACTACCAATATGCGTAACGAATATCTTTTTTGCAACCCTTTATATAGGGATGATTTTCGTATTATTCTAACCATATAAATTTTAAGCTCAAAATATTAAAAGTCAACAAATTAATTAATTTTTTTTTTAAATATGCAAATATAAAAAACCCTCAAAATCGCCACCGTAAATATGCAAAATAAATCCTTTTTTTAAGGTGCAATATACATCAAATTTTTTTATGATTTTGTCATACCATGAGAGTATCTGTCTAAATTTTTAGCCAAAAATATTGAAAATTAAAAAAAAAATAACGAGTTTTTAGTAAAAAACCTGATTTTCAGCAAAACTGTTTTTCGCGAGTTTGCTTTAGGTATGTTAAGGACATTTAAGGCACGTTTTATGCATAAGAACTACTAGAAAAGGTCTCAAACTATACCTACAATTTTTTTCAAATTAAAATCTTCAGTGGCGGCGAGTCTATAGACGTTCAAAAGTGCTTGGGGTCAATTTTTCGTTTCAATTCGGACACTAGCGTTGTAATTCTGGACTGACTCGTAAGTAGTGTCCCCGCGCCACTTTATGTATTAATAGTATTAATAGATATTGTAGCTCTTATATGGTAATAAATAAAGTGATACTTTGAAAGAGTGTCAGTCGGTGTTTGCTATAAAACGTACAGATACAACATCTTGGTTGGCACATGGCCTTCATATAAAAGGCCTATCGCAAAAGCAATTAACATACAAGATGGCGGACCTAAGCTACTTTTCCCAACCAGTCCGCACAGTGATGTTTTTTTATGGTTATAAACAAATTCACGAGATCCACCTACAGGAGGTATGAGGAAACTCATATGTCATGTTAGTCAATGTTTTTTTGGGATCTTTCACAAGCAATTTAGATATAAAAAGCCTTTAACATCAGACCTCAATTCATCGGGTCACTTATCCGAAATATCGTTTGCATAAAAGAATTTGCAGATTATCAAAATTTGATTATTTTTAAAGTGGAATAAATCCTACCAACCACAAACGGCAATTGTTTACAATTCACATTGCCGATAGTAGGTGGCAGGTATTCCAAATTGCAAAGTTCTCGCGTATACAGCACAATAAACACATCACTTTCACGACACTTATCCGAAATATCTTTTACGCGACAAAAACTTCGAAACCAGTGTCCGGATAATAGGAAAATAGACTCTATTATAATAGGAAAATAGACTCTATTCCCTATAATAGTTAATAGGAAAATAGACTCTATTCCCTGATTCAACCGAGCAGCACCATTCACATTACTAATTGTCAGAGAAATATCAAACAATTGTCATTTTGCAATTCCCAATAAATCTTAATAACGAGAGGACTACACCATTTTAAAAAGTAGCTTAATACCTGTCAGATAACAAGTCGCGATAGGCCTTTTATATGAAGAACATGGTTGGCACCATGAATGTAACTGTCATTCGTCAGTGCATTGGCAGCGACATTTTCGCTGCATTGTGGCTCACCATATTCAAATGCGAAAGTCCTCATAATGTGTAGAAAGTTAAAACAGGTAATTTTCTGTTAGTTGCTTTTATATTTTCTATCGAAAGTGATAGTTTATACTCGTTATTTTCTCCCTTTATTTTCAACTGTTTTACATTTGAAAACTGCTTACAATTTGACAGTTTGGAACCAGCTCGCTTGAACAAAGATGGTGTTTCATTTGTAGAAATGGAAAACAACCTTTAAATTTTAAGCTGTCACTTTTGACAGCGTGGCCCATAATTTTGAGAATCGAATCTATTTCGCAAGCCACTGTGGCCTCCGTTTCGTTAAGAGATGGTATATATTGGGATCTACGGTGTGTGTTTATTTATCTATTTATTGTCGAAATCTACAGAAAAAATTCAATTATAGATTAGACAAGAAAAAATAAAAATACATATATATATATATATAAATATGTATATATATATATAAACATACATAAGGAAAAGAACAAAAAACAAAACATGACAACTAAGAATATTAATAAATTCAGAATGGAATAATAATACAAAAAATTCAATAAAAAGCTAATCGACCGAAAAAGAAACAAACAAATTGAGTAAATTAGGACATATTCCGAATATATGAAAGAACGTTATTTTTTAAAGTATTTTTAAACACAGATAACGTTCGAGGCAGAGGACCAACGTTAAGGCTATTGTGCTGACGAGTACAATACAATAAGTACAATACTGTACTTATAGAACAACGAGCGGATGAATCGGCGTTGCACGGATTCAACTGAACCAATCAAGTATCCGTAATGTGGACACGAAATTTGGCAATAGTATTCAAGAACACTACGGACGAAGGAAAAAAACAGATATAGAGAAGTGGAAAGATTAACAAAACGTTTAGAAGATCTGATTATGAAGCCGAAAAAACGAGAAGCCTTGGTAGTGATGTGTAGAATATGCAAGTCAAACTTCAATTTAGAATCAAAAATCACGCCCAGGTTCTTGATACTAGAAACAGCATTGAGAGGAGAGCCAGGGACACAGTAGGAGAAGAGCAAAGGGGACGTTTTGTGGGTGAAAGACATTTGATGACAATTCACAACATTCAAAGTGAGGGAATTAGCAGCACACCAGTTAGTAAAAGCATCCAAATCGTTCTGCAATATGGTACAGTCACTAGCGGATTCAATAGCTCTGAACATTTTAAGATCATCAGCGCACAAAAGACAGGGTTTATAGTTAATAAACAAAAGGAACAATATAGGGTTTAGAATGGATCCTTGCGGAACTCTTGGGGTAGGAAAAAAAGGTGTAGGAGAGCAAGAGTTAACAGTAACAACACAAGAGAGATCACAAACGTAGGAAGAGAACCAACAAAAAAGGGATAGACCAAACCCTGCTAACTTTGACAGAAGAATATCATGGTTCACAGAACCGAAGGCCTTAGCAAAGTTGGTATAGAGGACATCTACTTGCTTTTGCTGGTCGATTGCGGAGGCAACGGTGTTTGTCAAAGACAATAAGTTTGTAACCATTGATTTACCTTAGATGACCTATTGTATACGACTCTTTCGAGGAGTTTACTAAAACATGCCAAAAGGGATATGGGACGGTAATTAGAGATATAAGAAATATCACCAGCTTTATGGATGGGAAATATGTTGGCGGATTTCCAAAGAGATGGAAAGGTCCCGGTTGAGATGCTGAGGTTAAAAATTATTGACAGTGGAACACACAAGGAAGATGAAAGTAATTTGGTGAAAAAAATTTAGAATGCCGTCAGCACCGAGGCTAGCGCTTGCGCCGAGAAACAACATTAACGATTCGACTTCTAAGGGATTAGTAAAAAAAAAACTAAAGAGGGTACAATCAGGCGTTGGAATAATGGTTGATGGCGAAGAGTTACTGTGATGGGAGGTAAAAGAAGAGAAAAATTGAGCAAAGAGCTCGCCAGAATCTCTAGGTGAGAACGAAGATACATAACAGAAGGAATGCCAGAGGAAGTTTTAAGCGATTTCATGTAAGACCAAAAAGGCTTAGGATTCTCAAAAGTGATAGAAGTTTCGACATGCTCAAGGTAAGCACGCATTGTCCTTTTTGCAGCAGCTCGTAACCTTTTGAAATTCAAAAGGTCATCAAGTGAGCCAGACCTTTTGTATTTGCTACGCGCTGCAAGAGCAATCGCGACATCGAGGGGTGAACCACGGAAGGTCGGAACTTCTTTTACAACGAAAGGAAGGAGTGTAGCCGGAAATTAAGTTGGACAAGAAGGAATAAAATTTGTGGAGAGCATCATCCACACTTAGCCCTCTGAAGAAATTATACCAATTAATACCATTTACTTCAACGGATAAAGCGGAATAGTTTGCTTTTTTTAAAATTGAAGCGAAGCGTAGAGGCAGATTTGTTTTCAGACGAACGGTTTAGAGGTAGTTTCATAAAAAGAGGAGGATGATGAGGATCGGGGCGCACATACGGAGATAGAGGAAGACTCAAGCAAAAGGAAGAACAGTGAAGGTTAGTCGGAAGGAAATCGAGAATCCTGTTGTTAGTATTGGGTACGTTGTTCAATTGGGAAAGTGAGCAAAGGGACACAAAGGAAGAATTAGCGATAGAAATATTGCTTGAGGACAAAATACATGAGAATGTATCATCCCAATCCAACGAAGGTATATTAAAGTCACCACATAACAGTAAAAAAGCAGAAGAGAAGCGGCCATTGAGGTAGGACGAGATTTCCGCGAAGAAACGTTCATAAATCAGAACGGGGCAAGACAAGAGATGTAGATTGAGGAAACAAGCAGCACTGAGGATGGTGAAGGAGAAATACGGACAATCACACATTCAATCGGGACGGAAGGAACGAAGATGACATTTATTCGGTTTACACTTGAATTGTTTAAGGTAGATAAAATCTCATTAAACGCAACCGACTGAAGTTTTCAATTGAGCGTGGAAAGGAGTTTTACAGGAGTTAGCATCTATTGTTTTTTCGTTTCTATCATATCTACAAAAATTTGCTCGTGTTCATTGATCGAATTTTTCGTAAAATATTTTCATTAACTTGTGTAACCAATTATCAACATGTAATCGGCAAAAAATAAATGCATTGCAAAAAAAATGATCCAGCAAACGTATTGAGCTAGTATTGGAACCGCTTAACTTAACGATATTATGAGTTTTAAGCATAATATAATAACCATATGAGTCTGAATCTAGCATTCGTCTTACCTGTGCTACACGAAGCCCCAGATTAAGAACGTCTGCGCTACGCTACTCACTGTTGATGCATTCAATATTCCAAACACAGTTTTTATGAAAATTTTCATGTTCGAAATATTTGTGCGCGTTGATGGTGGCACGGCATTTTCATCCTATCTAAAAATCTATCTATCGCTCAAATTTCAATGCATAATCTTTTCCTTACCAAAAAAAAAATTGAATAAAGTTCGCTTTCGTATTTCAATTAAATATCTATGAACAGATCGTGATATTGCCGCTACGGTATGACTTATACGCGAGATCGTACATTTAAATTACAACAATTTTTTTCCCCGGTCAAACTAGTAGCAAAGCTTGCGGTAAAATTGATTCTAAAAGCTCACAATTGAATTTTTTACGTTCAGATAAAAGTTTAGCAAAATCATCATATCCCGTTTAATCTATTGAGCATAGGTTACACGCATTGTAGAGGCTTTAAGAAATGAACGTAACTTATTGATAGAGAAATGAACCGCGATTTACGGAACAGTCAGTCGTTGCCAGCAGTGCATTTGCGATTTACGGCTTGCTCCAAGCCTAATCAATCTTCCTGCGTTTCTGTTTACCTGTGCAAGACGATCGTACTATGGATTTAAGAAAATTGGTAAACCATAATAGTTTGGCTTATGTGTATTGATTTCATCTCGGGCACAATCAATCTAGTTTAGTTATGTGCTCGTACTGGCGAGACAAAAGAGAATTGGGGAAGATGCTTATGATGTCTTCTTATCTGAAAAGTCGCCGACAACTTGCCGCGTACTACGACTACGGCAACGATCGTACTGACATGATAGATTGTGTGCTCAACACTCGATCGACGCGGCTTCTTGTCGTCAGATTGACAAGAAGCTAAGAAAGGTAAACGGAAGCGACCAGTTATACATTGAATCGATATGTATTTATATCAGTAAAGGTCAGTTTTACATTATAAACCAATCGATGTATGATTTATGATTGTGGTTTTATAAAAATCTGTTGCTTCTGTATTACAGTTTTATAAATGGTCATATGTATGACCTATTATCTATACGATTAATTGGATACTTTGCTGAATCAATTGATTTTGCAATAGATTGAAAATCGATTTTCATTTGAAAACTGAAATACTTAGTTACCATATTTCTGTATAATTTCTGGTTGAGTGAAATAAAGTTTGACTTCTCTATAACTTCTCCTCGAATAAGGGGACTCGAGAAAAAATGTTCAAAGTCTACGAAAAAATCATGGGACCTTAGAAAAAACCAAAAGACTAGAAAAAGCATGAGCATGAGCATGAGAAAAATCAGGGGAATTCGGGAAAAAATTCAGGGAGTCTGAAGAAAATCTCGGTAGTCGAGGAAAAAATCATATGAGCTATGAAAAAATCAGGGGAATCTAGAAAAAGCACAGGCGCACATATCACAATTGTTTCCAATTATCGTCCTATATCCCTCTTGTGCTTTTTCAGTAAAATCCTTTACTTGCGCCTGAGCAGCATGGTTTCATCAAGGGTCGCTCTACATCGACCAACCTTAACAGAGTTCACTAATTATGTCGCCTTTGCCTTCGATTGTCAACGTCAAGTTGATGTAATTTACACAGACTTTTCGAAGGCTTTTAATTCTGTGAACCATAACCTGCTGCTACTTAAACTTAATAGGTTCGGAGTTTTTGGTCCCCTCCTTTCCTGGTTTTCCTCCAATCTTCATAGTCGTCCCTGCAGAGTCACTTTTAATGATTCCATTTCCTTTCCTATATTTCCCACATCCGGAGTTCCTCAAGGTTATATCCTAGCTCCATAACTTTTTATCTTGTTTGTCAATGACTTTCCTTCTGTTATTAATTCTCCCTGTCTTATATGCGGATGACTTAAAGTTATACAGAGCAATCAGGTCTGCGAATGATTTTCACCAATTGCAAGCTGATTTGTTTGCTCTTAATCTATGATGTCAAGACAACTTCTTGCCACTGAACATTTTGAATTGCCACCAAATGTCTTTCGCCTACAAAAATACTCCACATGTATTCTCTTATTCTTTGTATGATATTTCCCTGTCAGTTGTCTAGCATTTTAGAGACCTGGGCGTGCTGTTTCATTCTAAATTAAAATTTGATGTTCATGTCATGAATATGACGTCCAGGGCCTCTAGGATTGCTGGCTTTGTCTTGTTTTCTTCGTATATGTTTACCAACATCTCCTCCTGTATTCAATATTCTAGAATACGCGTGCCAAATCTGGTCTCCGCCCTTTCAGTATTTATCTGACGCCATTGAATCTGTTCAGCGTAGGTTTACTCGCTCGCTGCCTTTTATGCCCTATTATCCCTACTCCTCTCGTTTTTCCATCCTGCGTATGTTTTCGTTGGAATCACGGAGATTGTTCCTCGATGAGTGTTTTCTTTTCAAACTTTGCCAAGGCATTTTTTGGCCAGATCATGGTTCCCAGATAACCAGACGCGAATCTGGTCGTCCAAGTCGTTCATCAGAAGTTTTGTTACACTCCAAATCTATTTTGGTATTTCAATGGTGATTCTGATTCAAGTAATTACCTGGAGACCACGTTGTTACCAGGCGGGCGGTCTTTGGGCCGACAGAGCCCGCGAAGACGGGCGTGGGCGCCACGCGTTTCGTGCCAAAGACGCCCCTAAATCTACCGTGAAACGCGAAGTCAGCAGGCCAGCACCCTGATTTGTTTCACGAACTGGCTCAAATACCCATACGGAGTCGAATGCTCCGTCACCCAGAAGATCGCGTCCTATCCAAATCCGCGGCGAACGTCGCTTCTTATTTCAAGTCCGCGATCTTGATACCGGTGGCCACAACACTTCAGTACGTTTTCGACTCAAATTTTTAGCAAAAATTCACTGATTTCACTTATCTTTTTTCTGTTCAAAATTGTTACACTCCGCTTCACATTCACAACCCGACGTTCCGCACACGACTCCACTCCAGCAATCCCAAATTCCAACTCTCTCACAACTCGCTTCTCTTACTGCCCAAGAACCTGTTCGCCCACGCCACATTCTGTTCTCAAGCGACCCGATGCCGCTCAAACTCTCACTCGTAACACTCCCCCCTTGCTAAAAGAGAATTTCCTCGAAATTCTCTCCCCCGAACTAACGCTAGTACTAGTTCCTAATTTTCTTACTACCGAACTCTATTGCTACCGGGTCCTAATTAATTCGAGTATGCTGCGTATCTCTCCCATTCTAACTTAAACGGCTTATTCGTAATACTATGGTAATCCTATCCCTCCACCCATTGTCTTACTACTACCCTCCACCTATTACCTCACTACTAACCTCCACCTATTACCTTACTACTACCCGCCACCTATTGCCGTACTACTATCCTTTACTTTATCGTAGGGTGAAACCTCCTAATGGCTATTGCTATGCTAGCTTCCCTAAACTAAGTTACGCTACGTTGCTTACTCTATGATACCCCTACATTAACTTTAATCCCTTCTTTTTTGATTTAATCTTCACTAGACTACGTAGGGTTTCAGGTCCTTTGAACTCCATATGCCAGCGTAACGACTTTCCTGGCTTTCCAGCTGATACATTGAAAGTGATAGCTTTTTCTTCACAGTGAAGGGCCCTATGTACTCCGGGGCTAGCTTAGCCGTAAAGTATTGTACAGCATCTGACAGGACATAATTGCGTCTCCATATTTTCTCGTGCACGAAAAATTCATCAGCTCGCCTTCTCAGATCGTAATGGCGTTTGCCCGTCTGCGCAGCTTGTTGGAGTCGAGATAGTACATCCCGTCTAATTCTTTCTAAAGCGACTGCTCTCTGCTGGAAATTGGTACCCTCCTCTCCGTCATTAGGTATCTCAATCTCCTTCCGCTTGGTTATCATTTCCCGCCCAAAGTTGACAAAGCACGGGGTGAATTTATTAGTGGCGCTCGTACTAGTACGTAGAGCGCAACCTATCTCAGCTAAGTGAGTGTCCCATTGACGGTGGTTGTCCGAGACGTAGGTACGCAGCATACGCTTTAGATCTTGGCTAAGCCGTTCAACTGGATTAGCCTGCGGATGGTAAAGCGCTGTAAGTTTTATTTCGGCTCCAAACGAGTGCGCTAACGCCAGGAATGCCCGAGATCGGAACTGCACTCCATTGTCGCTCACGATCACCTTTGGCACTCCGAAGAGCAGGAACACCTCCTCTCGGATTATTTTGGTCACTGCTGTTGCCGTTGCAGCTCGAAGAGGAAATATTAAGGAAAACTTAGAGAAATAGTCCAGCACCGCCAGTATGTATGTGTATCCCCTGGATGGAAGGTCTATGCAAATCATCTCCCACCCCTCCAGCTCTTGATACCATAAATCCCCGAGGCCGATCCCGTTCGACCTTGTTCTTTTGACATTTAAGGCACTTGCGCACAGAGTTTCGAATATCTGCGTGCATTTTGGGCCAATAGTACTGGCGCGCGGCTCGATCATGTGTTCGATTAACTCCCATATGGCCGGCAGTTGGTTCATCGTGGCATTCTTTGAGCGCTTCAGTCCTCTTTGACTTAGGCACCACTTGCCTCCAGCTTCCACAGCCTCCTAGGTCCGGGATCCTCCCCAACTTGATGTGGCATTCGTTCATACCAGCGGTCCTCTGAAGCCGTACCAAGACCTGTTTGGACTACCGCTACTATGCGGTAGAGAGCATCTGAGAACAGATGATCCTTGCCTTTCCTGTGTATGATGTCAAAGTCATACTGTTGAAGCCTAACAGCCCACTTTGCGAGCCTTCCCGCAGGGTCCTTCAAGTTTCTGAGCCACACTAAAGAATAATGATTTGTGACGACCGTGAAGTGGGTTTCTTCGATGTATGGCAGCAACTTTTCTATAGCCCATAGAACTGCCAAACATTCCTTTTTCGTGGTCGAATACTGCCTTTCCGCAGATGTCAATGAACGACTTAAGTAGGAAATCACTCAGAACTGCACCCAAACCTGTGTTCGACGCATCCGTTTGGATAATGAACGGCAATTCGTAGTCTGGGCATGTGAGGACAGGCGCCGTTGACAATTTTACTTTTGCCCGGATAAAAGCACGCTCGCATTCTTCTGACCAAACGAACCTCTGACCCTTCCTCAGAAGTGATTTCAATGGTGCCACCAAACATAATTTTTTTCTGGAGTCCCGTGATTTTACTGAAGCTCGCCTGGTTTTTTTCTGAAACTTTCTAGAGTTCCCAGATTTATTCCGAACTCTTCTAATTTTTCCCTAGACTCTCGAGATTTTTTCAAGGCTCGCTAAAATCTTCTAAACTCTCAGGAATTTTTGCCCGACTACCAGAATTTTCTCTCGAGTCTTTTCATTTTTCTTACCTTCACATTATTATTTCTTAGACGCTTAGAATTTTTTCTCGAGTCCCCTGATTAGTCTTTAGATCCCATATTTTTTTCTGAGATTCCCAGAATTTTGTCTAGAGTGCTTTAAATTATCTGAAGCTCCATTCATTTTTTCTGAGACTTGGAAGTTTTTGGTTTCAACCACTTCCCCACCCCCACTTTCATTATTTTTAACCCAGACTACTCGGGTTTTTTTCTAGAGGCTCTTGATTTTTTTATATGCTCTCATTCTCTAGATGGATTGATTGAAGCGTGAGTTCTTCTTTCCTTGCGTGCTGGCTAAGAAAGAACCCCATTTGAATGCACTCAATTTAATCAACATAAACTTTTTGATGCAACACTTGCATATTAACTAGGCTGCAAAAGATAGTTTTTTCTAACAAAATCTTCGATGTGGTCGTCAAATATGAATTTGGATGATCTAATTGAAAGTGTACTCAAAAGTGAGTATTCATATAGTATTATACATGATTATTTCTATGTGTGTAAGATATAAAAGTACACTTATCAGCATTATTATTGAAACTCTAGCCAACAAATCTGTTTAA
Organism: Nemotelus pantherinus; assembly: GCA_963978885.1. Taxonomy (NCBI): domain Eukaryota; kingdom Metazoa; phylum Arthropoda; class Insecta; order Diptera; family Stratiomyidae; genus Nemotelus; species Nemotelus pantherinus. The sequence continues at coordinate 11,611,238 of OZ022267.1, read as the reverse complement.
ATCTTGCTATAAATCATTGCAGTCGTTAAAATTTCTAGCAATTTTGAAAATTTTAGTTTCTTCGGCATAAAGCAAAACAAAGAATGATTGGCAGAATTCAGAATTAAATAATAAAAGTGAACAGTAAAGGACCCAGATTACTACCTTGTGGAACACCTGATGTGATTCTAATTTCAGATGACAAGGCACCGCACGAAAGGATGGATACACGTCATTTGGGTTCGATTCGTCAAGTAAGATTGATCCTGGTTCCCGAAAATTAGGGTAAGGAATTGAAGGAAATGAATCTTAGCGAGAAGTATAGAGTGATCAAGCTTATTAAATATTTTCGTCAAGTATGTGCAAACACAGTCAGTATGGAGGCCGAGATGGATTTCCGACTATACACATAGTTCCGACTCCTGTGTATGTAGTCCCGCTAGATATTACAATAGTAGCTCGTATAGCTTACTAGAGTTAGAGCATGGACTCTTAGATTCTGCGGTCTCTGGTTCGAATCCAGGTTCAGGCCGATGTTGAAATTAAGGCTTTTTATCCGAGACAATATAATGCATGGCATTGCAAACGATGTGCATAAAACCAAGTATTTCATCCTATAAATGAACTTTTAATGCAGCATTTTTGAATTTTGTTTTTACAAGATCCGGTTATTTTTTTCTTTTTTTTGACGACATTACCGATGATGTGCCAAACCAAAGAACAACCAAGATTTCTTTTGAACTCAATTGTAGTTGCAGTCACTACCGTGGCGAATCAATTGTCGCACTTCTGTCTTCATTCGTTTGTAAAACAATGCAAAGTCACTTTCATTGCACCGATCGTAAAAAAATCTATCTTGGTGTTCAAAATGAATTTTACTATCTCATTGTATAGTACGCGCTTCATATGCATTTACACAATTTATAACATTTTAAGCACCCCAACGACGCGGTGTTTTAATTCCTGCGGTAAATTTTTTTTCTCTCGCGCGCCCGAGTACTCGACCTGAACGAACAAGCTCAGCCACAACAGTTAAATCTATGTATCTATTTAATATGTATCTATATAGGTATAAAGTTGTGTAAGCTTTATATATCGAAAATCAGGAGAACAAGAGGATGACCTATAAATCATCCTTTCACCGCGCCCCAACAGGAAAATATAAAATACATGTTTGACTGACTATATAAACTATGAAAACAAATAAAGAAATGAAACATAAAAACAGTCTGTATAAAGTAATTTTCAAATTAAATCGATAGATCAGTTCTCACTGTAACAGGCACAGGCTACCATCGTATGATGAATATCGTTCACATTCACATCATCATATACCGGTGTCTACCGTAACATCTATAGTATGATTTATGAGCAAAACAACGGTTAATACCAGATTTGAAATATTTATCACACTCAAAGCAATGTGACAATAATGATAATAAGATATGCTGTTAAAATGCCGGTTATGTAAGCTACTAGTCAATCTGTTTCTCTCTGTACGGAAGATTACGACGAATATGTTGTTGTGGTTGTTGCTGCTGCCACTTGTCATCGATAGATTTAATATAATGGCATGATGATAATGATGAGATAGACGTTGGTGCTGCATTGATGCCATGAACCAATCGAAACCGACACCATCGGTACGATTCAATGAGCCCAAAACCAGTCGTTAATCGAATCCTTATAAGGAAAAATTCTATGGTCTATATAATGTCTCGTTTCATCATTATTTTCGTCCCACCAGAAGAAATCACAGTAAGTCAATTGAATGATGATGGTGATGATAACAACAACGGAACTGTACAATCATAGATACAACAACAACAGTATTAACCAAGTATGAAAGTTGACATAAATCGAACAGTTAGTTAATCATATAGAATCATTATATATAGAGCCACACATATACATATACACTGTATCAAAAAAATTGCACGTACAGTACCCTAACTCTAATAAAAACTCTTCTATTTATTAAAGAAAACAAACTTTTTTCAATCTTAAGGTATTTATAAATTCTATACTGTTAAAGCGGTTTAGAGCAAAACAGTATTTTATGTTAGCTTGTACTGTCACAGTACAGCAATAAAAAACTTAAAAAAATTGCACATATATAAAAAAAAAACCCTAGCGCATCAGAACCGCTAGAAACACTATTGTTCGAAGAACAGTAGAGGATTTGTGCAGATTTTGAGTGTGCATTCTACCACTACTTACTTTTCTTACTTAAAACTAATACACCCTAAGTAATAATAGAATCTAAGCTTATTTTAATTTCGGTGACTTCATGGATAGAAAGGTGTTTTGGGTTGCCATCCGAAAAAATGTCCAGACCTTAGAAAATTCAAACAATGTTTACTTATTTTCATTGCAAGTGTTTGCGATGAAAATACTTAATGCAAGCATTTATTGGAACGAAAATAACAAAAAGGCCTAGTGCTAGCAGCCCTTTGCTAGCACCGAAGCCAAAAATATGTCGCATCTGCCCTACGCTGAAGTCAACCTGCTCTGCGAATTTTGTATTGATCCGATGACTGCATTGGAAGTTATAGGGATGCAAAGAAATTTAGGGTTACCATTCGCAAAAGTTTTCAAACTTTCTAGATCTTAATATTTGGTGTTTATTTTCACTACAAGATTACTACGATTTGAAAATTCTTTGCTAAAATCGCTTACTAATGGTATGCCAAAAAAAATACAAAAAAAAACCATAGCTAGCAACCCTGTCATTGTGTTGAACTTAAATTTCTATTGAACATTGCCTACAATAAGTTTAATTTGCCATTTGAATTTCGTTATGATTCAACTACTGTACTAGAAGCTATAGGACAAAGAGCTTTATTTTCCTCAGGAATTTTCCAAATTTAAGACACCAGAATTACCATAGCTGGCAGCTCCAACCGAATTTTTCAACCAAATTTCTACCAAGCGTGGCTTCACCTACTGTGTAAATTTGGTTAAAATCGAATGACTGAATCAGATTTTATAGGGCCAAAAGCTGCTATTTTTCTTAGTGATTTTTCAAGATGGCACCACTGGCACAAAATTGCCCGCATTCCAAAATCGCTGCTATCAGATCTGGTCCTACTTAAGGCCAATATATTCGGTAAATTTCAATTAATTCTGATATTGGGATCGGGAGTTTCAAAGCATAAGATTTGTTTATGAGTGGCTTTTTTCCAAAAAGCGATAATTTTTCAAGAGAATCGATGATTTAAAGGTTTTCACTTTCAGCGCCTGCCCTCGCTATAGGGTTAGGGTTGCCAACATGCTTATTAAAAGCTACACAAATTTACAACTAAATATTACCAATATGTTCCGAAAGTTTCATAATAATTTAATAGCTCTATCAAAAGTTATCGTAATTTAAAAATTTTCAAATTTTCCCGCTCTCTTTTTAGGCACCTAGCGCACACATGGGGTTAAAAAATTCCAAAACATTAGCCGATTCACATTTAAAATATGTTCAAAATTCGTTCCGTTACCGTAGCTTTTGCAAAAATTATTTGTGGACGGAAAAATAGGTATATTAAAAATACCACTAAAATGGCCACCGGCGCCAAAGGGTTAAAAATAATTGACATTTAGTGAGACCTGGACCTATTCTGCATATACACCAATGTATCCTGAAAGTTTCAGCTGAATCGGATGGCGCGTTCCCGAGAAAAAGTCACTGAATTTTTTTGATGATATATACTTTTGATGATATCTTTTTGATATGTACAGTGGAGGAAATAGTTATAAAGCCACTCTATTTATTTAAAATATTTTATTCAGGCAAATATTTTTTTTTCACTTTAATTATATTATGTTAATCACAATAACAAAAGCAAATAAACATAAAAAAATAAACATAATCATAATTCATATATGGGAATAAAAGTTAAAAAAAAAATTATTTCCGAGGAAATAAATATAAATCCATATTCGTATTTCTTTCAATTTCATTCCATTCTGTTTTAATTGCTGTCTTCAGCTCCTGGACAGTATTGTATTGCTTGCCGTCTCTGTTAACTCGACGAGCCAAAATGCCCCATAGGTTCTCTATGGGATTTAGATCAGGGCTGCAAGCAGGCCAATCAAGCACAAGTATATCCTTTTCTCTAAACCAACGTTTGGTATATTTTGAAACGTGGATAGCCGCGTTGTCTTGTTGGTCCTATAATCTGTTCGGCATTGTCGATTAGCATATCTTCTAATAACTCTGTATACATTGCCGAATTCATGCGAGTGGGAACCCATTCCAATAGGAGCTTACCATGATGGGAAAACGCTACCCATACCATAACAGAGTAAATAAATCATGCCAATAAAATTGGCAACCATCTGGGCCATCCATATTAAATTTTTTTTCGTCGCTAAACACAATTTTCTTCCACTCTTTGTCATATTTTATAAATTTTTTGGCAAAATCCATTCTGGCTGTTTTGTGTCCGTCATTTAGCCTTGGTTTTTTAACACGTTTTGTCCAGACCGCATTTTTATTTTTATGCAGGATTTGCCTAATGCGTCTGGTGGTCACTGGCAACTTTAATTCAGCCTTAATCTGAGCAGCTGTAAGGTGTAACTGCGTTGCCTTTGAAAAGATCTGGCGTTTGGCCCTTGCAGATATAGTTGGTTTACGTTCTGATCGAGTGTTTGTGCCATAGTTCTCCTTTAAATTTATAAAATTATTCACGACGCAGTGGGATCTACCTATTTTTTTTTAGCTATTTCCCTGTTAGAGACGCCACAGTCTTTATATGCTTTTATTTTTGTCTTTGCATCCTCATTTAAACTGTAACCACACGGCATTTCTTTTGGAGTAAAGAAAAGCAACTGTAACAAAATGAAATTATTTAAAACCCTCTCCTCAAAGATATTATGTGCAGATATTGCCGATTTATTCAATAAAATTTGTTATAAAATACAATCACTTAACTTGGATTTATATTTATTTCCGCCCAGCCTACACAAAATATCAGCTGTCAGTGGAGGCAATGAAAAAAACCATGAAAAATTGCATTGATCAAGAACATGATCGGACACGCATACGCCGAAGCCACTTTTTATAACACAGCAATTGCTATCTTACGAAATTTGTTGTTTTTCATGGATGGTTTTATAATTATTTCCTTCACTGTACATATATATATATATGTATGGAAATATGCATTTTTGGCCGAATCGATTTTAATACTAATGTTCTTCGAACATTAGTAAAAAAACCCTAGCGCATCAGAACCCCTAGAAACACTAATGTTCGAAGAACGTTAGAGAATTTGTGCAGATTTTGAGACCGCTAGCTACTTAAGGACACCCTAAGTAATAATAGATCCTAAGATCCTTTCATCGAAAGTTACAGCGATAGAAAAGTGTTTGGTGCTGCCATCCAAAAAACGTCCATACCTTAGAAAATTTAAACATTGTTTATTTATATTCATTGCAAATGTTCGCGATGTGAATACTTTATTTAAGCATTTATTGGTACGAAAAGAACAAAAACGCTTCGTGCTTTTTTGCCAGGCGCATTTTTGCGTTTTATCGTCAAAAATTAGGTTACAGTATCCATTCAAAGTCCGAGGGATTATTTTTTTGTTCTGATTTTTGGTAGAAAGGAAAGATTTCCATTACCTAAATAAAAGGATAATAATCTTCAAATGTATCGATTACTCTGAATATCTAATCAGCATAGAAACGACAGGGAGAACGTATCCAGGATGGTAGGTCATTGATAAACAGCAAAAACAACCGAGTACCAAGAATTGAACCTTGTAGAACTTCTGAGGTAGAATAAAATGGAGAAAAGATAAAGGAATTGACAGTTACGACACGCCAGGTGGCTCGAAGATCGAAAATCTGTGCTAATCTGGAGCTAGAAAACATTGAACTGACTTGTAAACCACTTTTTTAAGCAGTTTACTGGAGAAATAAAGGACGGAACTGGGGCGATATTTTGAGATACAAACAAGATCACCAGCTTTGTCTACAGGAAAAATGTTTGTCGTTTACCCGAAGTAATGAAGTAAGAACTATACCTGAAGTAATGCTTAAAATGAAGATTATTGAAAGAGAAACGGACAAGTAAGAAGAAGAAGAATAAGAGACCAGAGCTAAAGCCGGTATCAAGGGACCGCACTAAGATCTGTACTTCAGTAGAGTTTGTACGAAAACAAGATACTGTGGAAGAGTATTGGGAAGAAAAAGAAGCTGAAGAAGGAAAATTTTGCTGCGAAAAGAAGGAAGATAAGTAGCTCGAATACATTTTGCAATACAGTGGTGCTGTTACATCGTTATACTTCATAGAGTTGAGAATAACAGGGGAGTTTTTTTCTCGAAAAGTTTATGTACAAGCAAAAGGATTCAGGCTGGTCTCCTTGGATAGATACTTCGATATGGTTGATGTAAGAGACTACTGACAGCTTGGTACATTTTCTCACTTTGGATCGTAGCCTCTTATTCTCATGTAGGCCATTTTGGGAACTTGTAATTTTGTATTTACTACGTGCAGCGACTTTTGCTTCAAAAGCGATTGCAGCGTCAGCTTAATTTATTTTTTAACTAAGAGCTTTTTATAGGAGCTTGAAAAAAATCCGGCCGGTCTAGAGAAAACATCTGAAAATCTTGGAAAAAATAACGAGATCGTAGGGAAAAATCATAGAAACTTGAGAAAAATTTGGGCAGTTTAGAAAAGGTCCGGAAAAAATATCATAAGAGCATAGTTTGAAATCAGGGCAGTCTAGAAATAAATTACAGGAGCGAAGAAAAAGTTCATTGGAGTTTGAAAAACAACAGAGCGGTCTACAAAAAATTCTGGAAGTCCAAAAAAATTACGGGATCGTAGGGAAAATTCATAGGAACTCGAGAAAAATTTGGGCAGTTTAGAAAAAGATCTGGGAGTTTTGAAAAAAAAATGATCAAGCATGAAGTATATGATGTATTAGGTTGCTGCAGATGAAATGGCCGATTTAGTAATACATTTTTAAACAGCTGTAACTTTTTATAAAAACAATTTATTTAATCAGAATAGGTACCAGTAGATGCAACACACTTTTCCCAACGAGATACAAGTACATTTATTCCAGTTTTGTAGAAGTCTGAGTTTCTGGTTCGAAGAAACTCCTCGAAGCCATTTTTGACAGCAGCTTCCTTATTAAATCTTTTTCCTGCCAAAAAGTGATCCAAAAGTTAAAGAAATGGTAATCTGTTGGTGAGAGGTCTAGTGAATATGGAAGGTGAAGAAGAGTCTCATTTGTGCTATGAGACTAATTTTTGGACCGTTGTTCTCGATACATGAGGTCGTGCGTTATCATGAAGCAGTATCATCCCTGTTGACAAGCCTAGATGGTTGGACTATCAATTTTTGATGCATTCCATCCAGTTTAGCACAGTATTTCTCAGCATTGATGGTTTCGCCAGGTTGCAGGAACGAATAGTGGATAACTCCAGCTAGAGACCACCAAACAGTTACCCTTATTTTTTTTGGATGAAGGCTTGGTTTCGGTATGTGTCCTGGCGCTTCATCGGCATCTAGCGATTGGGCCGATCGGCGACGATTATCGTATAAAACCCACTTTTCATCGCAGGTCACAATTCGTTGCAAGAACGGTTCCTTTTTGTTACGGGAGGGAAGAGAACTTGAAATCTTCATTCAACACGTCATGTTTTGCTCAGTAAGATCATGCGAAACCCATTTGTCAAGCTTTTTCACTTTCCCAAGTTGTTGCAAGTGGCGGCAAACTGTCGAATTGTGAACGTCTAATTTCTCGGCAAGATCCCTTATGATTTAGCGGGGGTCAGACTCCACTAATGCACGCAGCTTGTCGTTATCGATCGATAGTCCTGGATGTCCATGTGGCTCACTTCCAAGGTCCATATCTCCGGATTGAAATTTTTTGAATCACCGCCGAGTGGTTCGTTCGCTAACTGTATCAGGCCCAAATGCGCTGTTGATATTCCTCGTTGCTTCCTTTGCGTTGTGCACTAATTTAAGTTCGTATAGTAAAAGTAGCCGTTTTTTATTCAGTTCCATGTTCAGTTTCTCTTTTTGTTTTTACGATCACTATGAAGTGTAAAACAGAAATGACTCCATAAACAAAGGTTGCAGTATTTATACTTCAATATGACATTTCATTTGCGCCGCCTTGTGCCAACATAATACACTAAAATTGCAGCCAACTTTATGTCATTGCTAAATCAGCCATTTCATCTGCAGCAACCTAATAACAAGCTCAGTACACACCAGTGGCTACATTGTGCAGTGGAAAAGGTAAATTAACTAAACCTTTGAAAGATTGGAACTAGTATTTTGTGCGCGTGCCTTTTGTTTATTATGCGTTGTAACACCGAACGAAGAAACCTCGGGAACTACCTTGTCATCATCGGGCATTACAGCATCAATCAGTGATTGAATAGTATTCAATAAAATCTTGGCATTGTCCCTCGGATGAAACTAAAACTTTAGCAGTGCTAGAGAAAATTACTGATTCCAAGTTTCCAAAAACCAATCCTTAACTGATAAAGGCTTCGTTTATTAGTTACGTGAAACTTAAATCAAAATATTTTGATATCTAGAAACCGAACACAAAATTCGTCTAGACTGTATTTTGCATCTTCAGAAATGGTTTTGTGTGTCTGGATTAATAATTGAACAGAATTTCTGAAGATATGTCTTCAGTAAAATGTTCCATAAAACTACTTTACGATTATCATCGTAGCTTAGATTTATATCTGCTAATAATTTCTAATATTTCTAAGTCAATCAGTTACCCGTAAGCGCAAGTATCAGGGTCATAAGTCAATTATCGGCGCCTAGACTGCAACAATTGTAATTTTCTATAACAAAGTAAAACATTGATATTAACAGTTGATTGGAGTATTAGTGATTTTTGCTTTGGCGATAACCAAAAGTTTCCTATAACCGTGCACAGGACTTTCAAATAGAGGGGGCAAATATCCAAATTCAGCACAATTTTTTCTTGATTTTCAGTGAATTAATGTGAAGTCAGAGAAAAATGTCGTACGACCTAGAGTACAACAACAAAGTTTCGAGAGTGGCTTAGCAGTAGAGGAAGCTTAGCAATCGCCCCCGTCTGTGCACTCCACTGCACATCACTATAGGAATTCTATGACGAGAGCAACATGCTTGAAGTGTGGAATATTTTCGAATTTGTTGGGAAGGGGTCAAAAGAAGATTTGGAATTCGTTACAAAGTCTTCAAAGACTAATCCCGCCAGCACTCCCACAATACACGTTACATGTGTAGGCCCCTAATCAGTTTCCAATAACTAGATCCTCATGCTGCTTAGTAGGTATTCCAAGTCAAAAAAATTTCGCTATCAATATCAGTCTGTGATTATGACTCAATGTTTTTTAAGGCATCGATGCGTTATGAAGATCGCTGTCGTCTGTGTTCTTCTCTCCATGTGCCGCTTGTTGCTTTCTCCTCATCGTTTTCGAACTCGATGAACACACGTTGGGAACTAAGACTACCAGCCAGAACAAAGTACGAAAATTCGGCAGACATGGAATGTTTATTGCACTTGTTGATATCAACAGATGTCTACTGTTAATTAACACGTAGACTGAAGATCGTCTGCAATCCAGACATACAGAAGACTGTCTGGTCTCGTATGTGGTCTTATGGTCTTCCTTGCGCCTGTTCGCCCCCGGCCCGTCCCGGCCTGGCTAACTAAACTTTTCTTACTTGTTATATTTGCAATCGATCATTTGGCTTTTTGCCTTTGATTGGCCGCGCGACGATGATGCGTCTTCTTATTACGATATCATCGTGTGGCCACTGGCAGCAGCAGCAGCAAAGAGGTCGTAGGGTATAGTATTGTTACTTTGTTGCTGCGCGTCCATATACTTGTTCCTGGATCGATTGCTTATATGAATAGATTTCTTTGCTTTTTTTGTTGTGTCATCATCATAATTGGCCATGCTGACCTACGATGCGTTCAAGAGTCAAACAATGTCGCGTCAATTAATCAACTTTCGCGTGGTTCGAAAGATTTTCTTTTTCTTTTCGATTTTGTTTTTTTGTTTTTTGATTGTGATTGCGCCAATATGCAACAAGCAGTCAACGTCACACGACAGTCTAGTCGAAATCAAAATAATTTATGTGTTTTGCCTGGGATTTGTGCTTGTCCTCTCCTCGACGAGTTTTAGATGAAGAAACGAGAGAGAGAGAGAGAGTTGCCGCGGAATTTTAATTAGGGGAAGTTGTAATTCGATGTGAGATAGATTGGTGATAAACGAGAAGAGAATGATGACAAAAAAATAAGAAATTGGTTGATTTGATTTTTAAATACAAATGTATAATTAAAATTTTAATTGAAACACAAATGTAGAAAGCTCGTGCACCCTAGTGAATAGAGTACTGTTTCGGAGCGTGTGTGGTCTTCGGTTCGTATCCAGGTACGGACATGTGGACCATGCACTGTGCTTTGAGTTGGCCTGCTTTGATTAGGTACCTGAGTCAAATCAGGGGCGCAAAATGAGATGTGAAACTTATCATTTGACACTCGTAAAGGTTTTAATTATGAAATAGAGAGTCCCTACTAACAACAACAACAAGTGGGCAATTTTGTTTTTTATATCAGCTTAGAGGTTATCTTTAGTAATAGTTTAAGGCTGGTACTGAGTTCGAGTTCACGTGAAATTTTGACACTTTTCCATTATCTGGTCATTCTTTCGAGCGAAAATTTTGACAACGGAGAAAAGCAGAGACACTGCTCATTCTTGACGGATAAAATGTCAAGAATTTCTCTTTTCGATCGATTTTCTTATTGGAAAGTCATTTGCACTGCTCAATTTTCAAATTGAAACACAAAATGTCACTTTTTCGCTCGAAAGAATGAACTGCACAAACTAAATTGGCGTGAAATGATTGACAACATGTTTCAGTGCCATCTATGTTTTCAAAGCGAAAGCAACTTCAAAGCAACTTTTCATGCTAAGAACACAGTACCAAACTTGCTTATTTTCAAGCTAAATTTTCGCCGAAACAGATTTCACGTGAAATTTTGTATGAAAATTTCACGTGAAATCGAACTCAGTACTATGCTTTAGATAAGAATTGTTTCTAAACTTTTGATTATCTCGAAGTAGAATGGAACAAAACTAACGTTGGATAGAATGTCCTTCTGGACATAACACTCACGATGCACTTTTACGGGGAAAATATTTGGTGCTAAAAGGGCTGTCAGAACTACCCTTATTTTACCATTTCAAGAACGTAGTGCTTATGCGAAGGATATGCAAATGTACCAATTTACCGAAATTCCGATTTAGACACATCTTTAAAAGGCATAGAATAAATAGAATAAAAATTAAAATTGATATATAACCAGACGGTTATATATCAATTTAATTTTTTGTTTAATTTTTGAAAAAAAAAATAGCTGTAAAATCTAAATCATCTTCGCCAGACACATCGAATTATAATAAAATATTTTATCAAACTGAATAGTATTGAAATAAAAGAGTTTTTGTTTTGCATCTGCTGCCTCTTAGCCGAATTTTAAGTTCACATAAATGAAAAACAAAAAAAAACAGCAAAAACATAATCATTGTTCGAGATCCCGAAAAATTTCCGGTCTTACCATGTCTCTCATTTCGTTTTTAGAGAGAGAGAGAAAGAGAGAGAGAAAAAAAGACATATATGCGGCGCATCTTCTTTTTTCCCTTGTCCATTTTCATTGCAAATTTTGCATTGTGATATATTCGCGTTTATATAGTGCCCGAATTCCGTTTTGCTGCAGTGGCGCGCACTCGACCGCCGCTCGCCCGCCAACAATCAAATGAGCTGCAGCAAAAACTTTCTGGCTAGCCCGCGAGAAAGTGCGTATCTCATCAGACAATCTAGATATGTGAGGTTGTGTCGTCGTCGTCGCTGTTTTCACTTTTTTTTTGCCTTCTTTCATCCTTTACCATTTCGGAATTATTTTTGGTACTGCGAAAAGTGTTTCGATTTGGGTATATTTATTTTTGGATTGCGACATTGTGACCAGATAGTTGAATATGCTTGAAGAAAGTGAACACCAAAAACATGCATAAGATTTCAGTCGAAATGACATTAGAAAATGCACTAGACGACGGTATATATGTATTTATGTAAAGGCAAAGATAATTAGTATTGGCTTGTAAAAGAATTTCAAACATGTCTTGTTAAATTATCGGTAACAGTTTTTAAACATATGTTTTAGACATTTTAATACACTCTGAATCATAGATTGATTTAGCGCCCAGTGTGGTTTTTATAAAAATCGAAGATTGACAGAAGCATACTCGTTAAAATCTGATTGAAATCAGTTAAATTGGGAATAGCTAATAGTTCAGATGAAATCGCAAATAAATACAGATATTACTTAATGAAAAACTGTAAATTTGAGCATCGGTCTGATTTTGGGATATTTAGCTGAAATAGAAGGTCATTGAAAAGACTCAAATCTGACGTTGACCATTTCCAGAACTGCTGAGTACGCCACATTCAAACTTAATCAGGTCATGAGGAGGCGAGTGAAACGATGGATATCTGACTATGGCCTCGAGCTAGGTCTATCGAAAACAAAGAGGCCATGCTGACGAAGCGGAGAATGTCGATGGTTATCAGATCAATCGGATCAGATGGACAAATCGGTAAGGTTGTTTTTTGATGATAATGCCAAAGCTTAGGGAATTATATTTTGAAGTGAATGCTTAACTATAGCGGTTGGGAGACACACATGGAAGAAGCCTATATCAGCTATTCCATTATTCTTCAAGTGCCAAACTCTTTTTCTTACTGAAGCGCTGGATATACACAAGACGAACAAATATAACCATAAGTATACGGCGGAGTTCGAACCCGCGAGCAGTAGATCGCTGCTTTGGAGTGGTGCCTTAGCGAGTAGAGCTACTGAAAGTGTGACAGTGGATACTAAGGACCCGATTCGGAAGGCATGTGATAGGGCTGTGTGGAGTCATGTTTCTAGTGTGCGAGGGATTCCTGGTTTCAATCCATATTCGAACGGGAGACCGCGCACCGAGCTTTGAGTTAACCTACTTCGGAGAAGGTAGTACCTGTGTTAAGTCAGGGTTGACGTGAAACTAATAACTTCAGACAGAAATTTATGAATCAAGCTCTCTGCCCAGTTTCAACCCCTGAATGAGTGAATCAGTGCATGAAGCGGTTCCAAATAATCAGCACTGCAACCTCTTGGGTATATTGTACGTCGTCCGCGCTATGTCCAGATTTCTTATGAACTTGGGTGTGTCTCTGGGAAGAAATTTTCTGATGTCCCAGATAGAGGGAAGAGCCAGAGCTAGCTCTCCAGAAAACAGCTCTAATCTTCGTGTACGAGAAGATGCTCTACACTCTCTGTTGCTTCTCCGCAGTATCTACAGCAGTCGCCTTGTTTCTTGCCTATCCTGCGGAGATACTTTTTGCAGTGATGATAGCCTGTTAAAGCTCCAAATAGGTACCTTATGTCACTTTTACGGAAAACTACCATCTTCCCACTTATTTGATCGCTCAAGTTCAGCATTTACTCCAGGATACTAGGATAGCCTTTTAGATCTCTTCATTTGAACCTGCAGACCTGTTGTAGGCTTATGGCCTGTTTTGCCATTTTCTCCTGAATTTTCACGTGCAATGATTCAACGTCTATAACGATCTCCAGCGTTGCCGTTGGGGTGCAATTCATAGCTCCTGTAATAAGGATGCGAAAAATTCTAGGGTTTTAAGAAAAAAAACTCAGGGGACCCTTTGGTAAATTTTTGCTAAGAAAAGCTTAGACAAAATTCAGGGAACACTAGAAAAAATTCTGCGGTTCTCTGAAAAATTCTAGAAGTCTGGGAAAAATCATGGGAACTTATACAAAATTCAGGGGACTCAAGAAAAAATTCCGCGAGCCAAATAAAAACTCATGGGAGTTAAGAAGAAACTTTGGAAGTCTAAGTAAAAAGTGTAAATCACGGAAGCTAAGAAAAATCAAAGAACTCCTGAAAAAATTCTGAGAGTCTAAGAAAAAATCACGGAAGCTTAGAAAAAATCAGAGGACTCTGGGAAAAATTCTTGGAGTCTAAAAAAACAATGAGAACTTAACAAAAATTCAGGGAACTCCAGAAAAAAATCTGGGAGGCTAAGAAAATGTATGACAGCTTACAAAACATCAGAGGACTCTTTTTAAAATTCTAGGATTTAAGGAAAAAATCATAGAAGTTCAGGAAAAAATCATAGAAGTTTAGGAAAAAATCATGGGGGCATAAGAAACTCTAGAAAAAATTCTGGGAGTCAAAAAAAAAAACATCGTGAGAACTTAAAGTTCTGGCTGTCAAAGAAAAAATCACGGAAGCTTAGGAAAAATCACGGAACTCCTGAAAAAAAATTCTAGGTGTCAAAGAAAAAATCACGAAAGCTTAGAAAAAATCAGGGGAATCTAGAAAAAATTCCGGGAGCCTAATAAATAATCTGGGAAACTAAACAAAAATCAGGGGACTCTAGGAAAAATTCTTGGAGTCTAAAAAAAAAATCATGAGAACTTAACAAAAATTCAGGGAACTCCAGAAAAAAATCTGGGAGTCTAAGAAAATGTATGACAGCTTACAAAACATCAGAGGACTCTTTTTAAAATTCTAGGATTTAAGGAAAAAATCATAGAAGATTAGGAAAAATTCATGGGGGCCTAGCAAAAATTTAAGAAACTCTAGAAAAAATTCTGGGAGTCTAAAAAAAAACATCGTGAGAACTTAAAGTTCTGGCTGTCAAAGAAAAAATCACGGAAGTTTAGGAAAAATCACATAACTCCTGAAAAAAAATTCTGGGTGTTAAAGAAAAATCACGGAACTCCAGAAAAAATTCTGGGCATCTAAGAAAAAATCACGGAAGCTTAGGAAAAATCAGGGGACTCTATAAAATATCTTAGGAGCCTAAGAAAAAATCACGGGAGCTTAGCGCAAATTCAGGAGGCTCCCCAAAAAATTCTGCGAGCATAAGAAAAAACCTGGGACTCTATAGAAAATCCGAGGAGTCTAGCAAAAAATTATAGGAGCTAAGCAAAAATTAAGATCAGCCGTTATCGCTGAGCCAAAAATAACATCAATTACAATCACATGAATGACAACAATGCTGTCGAAAACATTCGAAAATGCAAGGTGATTTTTATGTCCTCCAGCCAGAGGATTGTGGTTAGTTACATCGGCCAACCCGCAGGGCTTATGTGCTGTTGGGTCTTGCTCAATGCTAATACAAAGCCTCCAACTTGGGCAGTAACGCTGGAGTTCAATTAACGAGGGTCATTACTAGACGGTCATTGAATTGGGTGGGAAATTTCGACCTCTCCAGTTTCTAACGGGACATGCTTATTTCAGTGAATATCTGAACCCAATGAAGCATTGCGAAAGCGAAATCTGGCCCGCACTTTTGTGGCCTGTAGATGGATTTTTTTGTTTGGTAAGTAAAAATCTTACATAATTCGTGTTTGGGTGACCCAAGTATTTTTTGAAGATTTGCTTTTTACACAGAAGATGACAAGGTTTACCGAAAAATTAGAATAAAAATCAAAGCTCCTTTTCTGATTGAAGACACTGTTTTTAATAGGAACTCATTTGCTTGGAATCTTTTAACTTTTAACTTAATCCTGAATCGCAAGCAGAGGGAAGTGAGAAAGTGGCTTATCCTTAGAAAGAGATTTTATGGAAATATAAACCGATGGCTCCAAATTGACAAACGTTAGAGTGGGGTGTAGTATATTTTTCACTGTTGTTAACTTGTAGCTTTACTTTCGTATGCCGGACCTTCACTGCAGCCTTGGAGCGACCAATTGGTTCTTATGTAATCAGATACTTGGAGTGAATAGTTGCATTTTCACTGACAGCCCAGCGGCTATAAAGTACTTTGCTGGAGTTTATATTCAATGCCGTACGTCTCTTAACGAGATTTCGAGACATTGAATGATTCAGCAACCGTCTTGAGTGCCAGGACATGGGGAAATTAAGAAGAACTGTGAAGCAAACCGAACTAGCAAGGAATGACACGCTTTTGTTGATAGTACCCTGCAGTTTATCGGTTGGCATCATTTCAATGGCTTCAGTTCAACTGACCATCAGGGTAAAAAACAAATTTAAAGGACGCTGTGAAGTTCTTGGTGGAAGAACTTTCCTGTGCGACTACTAGACACTTATAGAGAACTTCTGGCATTTTATTATTTATTTATTTGTTAATTCCTTGCGCTACAGTTACAATTCCAATTACAGCGTCAAGAAAGCAAAAATAAAAGAATGAAACATGAAAAAAGGAAAAGAAATAACAAAAATAATTAAATAATTTGAAAACTAAAATTAGGACTAAGGTAAAATAGCAATTCAAGGTAACATTTTCAATATATGCTTGAATTGTGAAAAAGATTGGGGGAGAGGACCAAGCTTAAGGACATTATGCGTTCTGGGTAGACGCAGCAAATGTGAATGGAAATAGACTTCCGTACGAGCAAACGGAGCAGAGAAAACCTCAGAAGAACGACTTGGACGACTAGATTCACGTCTGGTTATCTGGGAACCAAGATCTGACAAAAAAATGCCTTGTCAAAGTTTAAAGAGAAAGCACTCATCGAGGAACAATCTCCGAGATTGCAACGAGCACATACGAAGGAGGGAAAGACGAGAGGAGTAAGGACAATAGGGGATATTAAATTTAAAAAGAAGCGAGCGAGTGAACCTGCGCTGAACAGATTCAATGGCGTCAGATAAATACTGAAAGCGCGGAGACCAGATTTGGCACGCGTATTCTAGAATACTGCGTACCAAGGAGACAAATAAATGAATACAGGAGGAAATGTTGGTAAACATATACGAAGAACGCAAGACAAATCTAGCAATCCTAGAGGCCCTGGACGTCATATGCATGACATGAACATCAAACCTTAACTTTGAGTTAAACACCACACCCAGGTCTCTAGAATGCTGGACAACTGACAGGGAAATAGCAGACAAAGAATAAGAGAAAATATTTGGAGTATTTTTATATGCAAAAGACATCTGATGACACTTCAAAATGTTCAGTGGCAAGAAGTTGTCGTGACACCAGAGATTAAGAGCAAACAAGTCAGCCTGCAATTGATGAAAATCATTCGCAGACTTGATTGCTCTGTATAATTTTAAGTCATCTGCATATAAAAGACAGAAAGAATTGATGACAGAAGGAAGGTCATTAACAAACAAGATAAGAAGTAAGGGACCTAGGATAGAACCTTGAGGATCTTCGGATGTGGGAAATATAGGAAAGGAAATGGAACCATTAAAAGTAACTCTGCAAGGACGACTATGAAGATAAGAGGAAAACCAGGAGAGGAGGGAACCAAAAACACCGAAATCATTAAGTTTAAAGAGCAGCAGGTTATGGTTCACAGAATCAAAAGCCTTCGAAAAGTCTGTGTAAATTACATCAACATGACGTTGACAATCGAAGGCAAAGGCTACAAAATTAATGAACTGCATAAGGTTGGTCGATGTAGAGCGACCCTTGATGAAACCATGCTGCTCAGGAGCAAGTCCGGGCTGTAGAGACGGATAAATTCTATTGTAGACAAGACGTTCAAGGATTTTACTGAAACAGCAGAGGAGGGATATAGGACGATAATTGGAAACAACGGAATTTGAAGGTTGACATTTGCAGATTGGGAAAATATTGCTCGCACTAGAGAACTTCTCGATTTAGGTAGAGGATATCGCCGGAACTAGAGACTGTCTGTTTGGCAGGTACGCAGCTCGGCTGGGTGCCCCTTTCAACGGCTTCTGGCGGAGCTGAAGATGCAGGAGGGACGAGGTAGAAGAAGGAAGTCTCGCTGACAGAAGAATGAAATCCCTTGGCTCATATTTCTTTCCTTGCATAGCCCAAGTGGCCACGGTGGACCGGAAGGAGTTGATCAAGGACTCATATTCAATGTGTGCCTAATTCGGCCATCTTCGGAGTCTATCTGAAGGAAGCTGGAGCCACGGAAACTAATCTAAGGTTGGCCAGTTGAAATTTTTCATTTGATTGCATAAAACCGTTTTACAACGTTTTAGTTCCAATACAATATGTCTATCTTTCAAAAAACACAGCTATGCTACTCTGAATTTATTATTACGCGAACCTTAACTATTAAAACGTTTGTCTGTCTGGTTTTTTGTTTGTTTCGTGTTTTTGAAAATATTTACGTCTGTTAGTTACGGAAATATAGAGCATAAATTTAAATAGCATCATTGGTTTTTACCGCATCTTGTTTTTGACGGGATTCTCAAGCGTCAAATACTCATAAAACAAAATCGATTCATATCTTATACGCGAAGGACTCATAAAAAAAGTATGTACGACTTTTTGTTGCGACCGTTTGTATGTTTGGTTATGTTTTCTTCTTTTTATTCTTCGATCTTTGAAAAGTTGAAAACAATACACAGAAATGGTTAAATTATTGTTTTGTTTTTTCTGCTTGCTACATAAAATCATAGTTTGCCTTTCAGTTCACATTACAGGTCTCTCTTTCAATTAGCTGCTGCTGCTGCTGCTTCAGTTCCTAAAATAAAACTTGGGAATTTTTGTGCTGGTATTGATTTGTGGCTTATATTAAAGTACTTTAACTTGAAACACGGGAATACCCCAATGACAAAGTTTTTGACGTCGTTTCACGTTAGCAAAACAGTATTCACGGAAATTTCAGTAAAACTTGTATGGGATGACAACACCGCTTTATTTCTTGTCCCCTTGCGATTCATTCGAATAACAGTTTTTAAGGTGAATTTTTATTATTAATGGCGGCAAAGAAGTATATATACGATTGAGTATTTATCATCAAGTGTTGAATTTCGAAGTTGTGTCGGTAATAAATGATCGCAAAAAAAAGGTGCGAAACGAGTAAGAGGCCATCTGAGCTGTGATCAATCAATTATTTAGATGTAGTGATTGTTCTGAATATAGATGTTGATTCTATCTCGAGTGAAATAATCTGACTCGATTTAAGTGTACTTTTGGATATTCAATAACCAGTCACCGAACGTGACAAGTTGTGACACCGAGCTGTAGTAATAAGTAAATGTTGCTCATAAACGAAAATTGACGTCACAACGTTCGTGATAATCATTATACGTGTTGTATGTATTAAATAGAGGTAACAATAAGTCACTAAAAGGCGTTGGACATAATTGAATTAATCGATCAAATACGTAATGATGACAACGTCGACGGTTGGGTTTGAGACGAACCGTTGACGCGCCAAGGGTGTAATGATGATGATGACTCTATTTCTGCGATGAATATGATCACATATTTATCATATAACTGATTTACAGTCGTTTTGACTGATATGACGAATTACGGTTTTTTTCTTCTGTTGTTGTCTGTACACGTCACAACGATGTTAGGAATATCTTTAATATCTGGGTGCTGGCTGACTGGTCGCCACCAAAACCAAATACGAATGATTTGATTCAACAGTGTACTTTGATCGTTACTAAATACTAATAATAAGAATATGAATAATTGCATGATTGAAAAAAAATACAAATCCAAGAACGGTAGATTGCATAATAGTCAATGCTCTAAGATTTGTAGAAAAAGTTATGATGTAGTAAAAGAGTCAAATTGTAGAATATAGACCACGAGGCCGACATGCGCTAGACACACCATCTACAGCTCTTGAATCATTCCTAACAGAAAGACTGCGTGTAGTCTGCTTTCGAGTAAATTAAATGTTCACAACCAACCCCCTTCCCTCACGTAAGGTAAGGATGAGGCAGTGCAATATGATTTTTCTAGCCTTGTGAAAAGGTTCTATAATGATCCTATGTCATCAAATGATGTGAAAACTCTGGGGGCCTGGAGAAAATCAGAGAGGTCTAGAAAATCCTGGCAGGTCCAGAAAAAATTATGGAATTCTAAAGGTGGGAAACCAGAATTATAAACAAACAACTCTTGGTTTTTACGCTTCGATAATGAGCCATTCTCGAGACAATGTCGTCAAAAAAATTCAACCGATATTATTGCACAACTACCGCATTCATCAGATTTAGCGATGCGTGAGTTGTCTTTTGGAAATCTTCCCATATTACGCCTATTTTCAAAAGTGGCGATAAAAGATCTATTGACAACTATCGAGGCATCGCTATTCTCTCAGTGATCCCCAAACTCTTCGAGAAGCTCGTCTGCGATCAACTGACTTTCATAATAAGTCCCCTTCTCAACTAACAGCAACATGGGTTTAGAAAAGGCAGGTCAACTACCACGAATCTCATGATCCTGGTTTCGGACGTCCTTTGTGAGATGGAAAAGGGAAACCAGGCTGATGCGATTTATACTGATTTCAGTAAGGCCTTCGACAGAGTCGACCATCAAATTTTGACACAGAAATTACTTAATTTCGGTATATCTGGCTGCCTACTTAACTGGCTTAAATCTTATCTTTGTGACAGAACCCAGATTGTCAAATTCCAAGGAAAATTTTCAAAAACAGTTTTTGCTCTGTCGGGGGTGCCGCAACGCAGTCATTTGGGCCCTCTTCTGTTTAATATTTTCATTTCGGATCTATCTAGGATTTTATTTGATACCCCACACCTCTTCTACGCTGATGACTTGAAATTGTACTACACTATCAAAACGCAGTCCGACATTGATTTTCTTCAATCAAAACTTGTATCTCTTGAACAGCGGTGCCTCCTGAATAAACTAAATCTCAACGTCGACAAGTGTCGAGTGATAAGTTTCTCCAGGAAAAATAGTGTAATAGCCAATTCATACTACCTTAATAGCAACGAACTTATTTGGGTTGAACATATCTTAGACCTGGGTGTAACCCTAGATACCAAATTGCGCTTTAATTTGCAGATCGACAAAGTCTTGTCGAAAGCGAGCAAACAATTAGGTTTCATTAAGAGGCGCGCTAAAGAGTTCAAAAACATTTGGGTTACTAAGTCTCTATATACATCACTAGTGCGGCCTCTACTGGAATACGCCTGCATAGTCTGGTCCCCAGCTTTTCAACTACACAGCGACAGGCTCGAATCAGTTCAGAAACAATTTTTGCTTTTCGCCTTGAGGCACCTCTACAATCCAAACGACTTTAGTAATCTTCCCTCTTACGAATACAGACTTGGTCTTTTAAACCTAATGACTCTTTCATCAAGAAGAACCATAATTAGAGCATGCCTAGCCTTTGATGTCATTAACGGAACAGTTAGTATATCAGCTCTCTCTAACCGAATTACTTTCAACAATCAAATAAGACGGACTAGGCATACAACCCTCCTTAAGGAATACCAGCACCTTACAGTTTATGGGTATAATGAACCCATCAATAGGTGCTGTAGAACATTCAACACTGTAAGTCATCACTACTCTTCAGGTATCACCAAATCCACTTTCAAAAATAACTTGACAAAGGCCCTATTAACTTCTTAACCTACTTATTTCCCATCCTTATTCGCCTAAATGCAAATAAACATTAACTTGAAATACTTGCTTGTTCTATTTTATGCATATTCTATTGTAATATATATTGTATCATGCCTTGTTTGGCAAATAAATAAATAAATAAATAGATACTGCGTGACTTCTAGTCGTGGCAAACCGAGAAAACACCCCTGCTTATAGGGGATCTCGCAGTGGAAACGTGCTAGACATAGCTCTTTACAATGACTCAAATGAGCAGTTAATAGAGAATTGGAAAGTCCTTAAAAGCCCATCATCCTCTGACCACTGTTACATTAGTTGCAGTTTAAATTTCAACCTAGCTCGCACTTCTCGACTGTTTCGCAATCCTAGAAATACGAAATTGGCAGAACTTCAAACGGGAAGTGACCAACGTCTTAGGCCCTCCTCCCAGGATTGGCTCTGTCGCTGAATTAGAATCTGCGGTTCTCACGCTCACTAGTGAACTGGTAAAATCTTTTGAACGGTCCTATCCTAAAGTATGTCCGAAGCACAAACCTAAGCCACTCTGATGGAAAAGGGACTTGGGTTGTCGCAGAAGACAAGTACGAGAACTCTTCAAGTTTGCCAAAGTAGCTGACTGCAGGGAATATTGGGACGAATACAAGGACGTCCTTAGGCTCTATAAAACGGAAATAGGGAAAGCCAAATGGAGCCCCTGGAAAGAGCTGTGCGGCAGGGTTGAATTTACCTCTGAGATGGCTAGTCTCAGAAATCTGCTGACTTAACACCTTGTCACGCCTAGCCTGATATGCAAACCTGATGGTGAGTGGACAAACAACAGCTCGGAAACGCTGAAGATCCTCGTAGATACTCACTTCCCGGGCTATTTGGACGACTCCAACCCTTTCACTGGTGAGCAGGCATCTAATCTGCAGTTGTCACCAAGCAAAGGCTAGCCTGGGGAATTGATACCTTCAAATCCCCAGGTCCGGATGAAATTCTGCCGGTCATGTTTCAAAAGACAAATATGCTTGCCATTTCCTGGCTAACACAAATTTACAAAGGTTGCCTAGTGCTAAATTATGTACCTGCAGCCTGGAGGACCGCTAAGCTTGTATTTATACCCAGGGCGTACCTGATATACCCACGCGTATCCGAAGGACTACAGGCCAATTAACCTGACTTCCTTCCTGCCAAAAGTTTTCGAAAGATTATTTGATCTACATATCGAACAAAGACTTGATACTCAAAGTCTATCGAGAGCCCAATCACGTACTTAAAAGGGAAATCTATTGAAACGGCTCTCCATAGGGTAGTCCGCAAAATAGAAAGGGCACTCCATCACAAAGAATATACTTTGAGAGTCTTTCTAGACATTGAGGGCGCCTTCAATAATGTGCTCGCCACAGCTATTATGGAGAGCCTCCGCTGTTTGTAGCTGGATAAGCAACATGCTTAAACAAAGGCTCATATCGGCGGATTGGGCGGGTGCGCAACTCATAAGAAAGTTCCATAGAGGCACGCCGCAGAGAGGGGTTCTATCTCCTCTCTTGTGGAACCTTGTTACAAACTCAATTCTGTCACGGTTGTGGTTGTGTGACAACATTGCTATTTTAGTCTCGGGCTGGTTTCAACATACCCTTGACCAGCTCATCGAGAACTCTCTTAGGGCTGGTTGAGGAGTGGGCGAATACCGTGGGCCTTGACATCAACCGCAATAAGACGGATCTTGTGCTCTGCACTAGGAAGTACAAAACTCCCGATTTATACCCAATCATGTTGGGCGGCTCCAGGTTAAATCTCAAGTTACAAACTAAGTACTTGGGTTTTATTCTGAACTGCAAGCTCACATGGAAAGCAAACTTAGACGAAAGAGTGAAGAGGGCAAGTAACGCGATTTACGCCAGCAAGAGAGTGCTAGGTAAAACGTGGGGTCTAAGCCCTGCTCTAACGCATTAGATCTACTTGGCGATAGCAAGGCCGATCCTTGTTTACGAATGCTTGGTCTGGTGGCCAGTAGTGAATAAAATCACCTTTGCCATCACAATGGCGAACAGAGTTCAGCGGCTGGTGGCTCTCTGTACTACAGGTGCCTTAGCCTCGACTCCTTCGTCTGCTCTAAACGTCCTGCTGCACCTCCCTCCGCTTCATCTCTTTGTTAGAGGCACTGCCGCAAAAGCTGCTGTCAGGCTTAGGGAATCAGGACATTTCGAGTCAAGATCCTTCGACCACAGGAGTATTGAACGTGGATACGCAGGAACCTGGTTCCCATTCTGTGCTTCGAGCGGGGATATCGGGAGACTGTGGGAGATGGGCAATCAGCAAATGCTCTTAGCATCTACGCTGACGGCTCTAAAACAGCTGCAGGAGTGGGTGCTGCAGCATATTCTGCAGATGCAGCTATGGAAGCAGCTTTCAGGCTTCCGAATCACTGTATTATTTTCCAGGCGAATTTTTTTTGCGATACGTAAAGCCGCAGATCTGGTATATGCCAAAAATACTACAACTGAGGAAATAAATAACTTAGCGGACAGTCAAGGGGCGGTAAAAGCACTGATGTCTCACGCATACAGATCGAATTGTGGACTCGATTGCATTTGGGCCCTGCTGAACAGACTGGGTAACAGCAGAAGAGTCAGAATCTGCTGGGTTCCCGGTCACAAGGGCTTTGAAGGAAATGAGAGGGCGGATGCGCTAGCCAAGTATGGGGTTAGTCTTCACTTGTCGGGATCGGTAGACATTTCAACTCCTATCCAAATGATTAAGTACTCAATCGACTCCAAAATGATGCAACGTGCGACGTGCAGATGGGGTGCAGCTCAGACCTGCAGGGTAACCAAAATCATGCAGGGGTGTTACAATCTCGCATCGACTAGATACCTCCTCGAGTTAACGCGGACTGACTACAAACAACTGTTTGGCATTATTACTGGCCATTGTCTTGTTGTCGTGTCTGTGCTATGAAAATGGGACTCCTAACCAGCAACTCCTGTAGGATGTGTCAAGAGCCGGGGGTCTCAGAAACAATCCAGCATCTCCTGTGTCACTTCCAGGTACTTTGGAAAACCAGACTGCGCTACTTCGGTGAACCCTGGCTGGTGGATCTCGCGCAGGCGGCGGAGCAAAAGCTAAAGGACATCCTTCAGTTCGTGAAAAAGTCCGGGGCCTTTGATGGCCGCTTGGACTGAACTTGCTTTTTCGTGAGAAAAAAAAAGTCTGTATTAGGTACAAGTTGATACTCTTGCTTCTTTGCCACTGACACTTTGACCTGCTACTTTTTGTCACTGACACTTTTGGGCATTGATACTTTTTATGATTGATACTTTTTATGACGGAAACCAATGACCAAATCACACAGCGCGTTCGAAGTTCGTTGGTACCCGCACCCGAATGCGCCCTGGAATCGATCCATCCATTTGAGAATTGTATGTCTGTACTCTGTGTACGAGTATTGCACCGAAATATGCACTGTGACAAGAATTTTCTGATGAAAAAGGTTTAGAAGAATCAAAAAAGATTGTTGATTTTATAGAAAAAAAAGTTCTCAGTAGTAAAACGATCGACCGGCGAGAGCTAAGAAGCCACAGTGGGCGCCATAAAATTTATCTAAATTAAAGCATTTCAAAACGAAACTCTCGTTATATTTTTGCCATAAATCAGTTTACTTAATAAAGTTTTTCGCCAAATATCACAATTTAATGGCTAAGAGCACCCGACGAGCGTATAAAGTAGTGAGACATTTAACCAGACACTAGCTTATGTGGTCATACTGAGGAAAGCATCACAAGCAGCTGATACTTGTTGAGGGGAAAGATAGGTGCCCAATTTCACGCAGTTATTAAACAAAAATTTCCCGTAATAATCAACTTATGCAAAGACAGAACCTCGCCGTACCCGCCTAGATTAGACGAAGTCCGACAGGCCAGACACCACCTGAAATCTAAGCTTATCGCATCAATTCAAGGGAAAATAGAATTGGGTTCACGACTGTTCAGCACAGCCGTGCACAAAATTTTAAAATAGAGGGGGCAAACACTCGAATTCGACACTCACTTTCTTTAATGCTCAATGAAGTACTGTTAACTCACAGGAAATGTATATTACGAGCTAAAGTGCAAACTACTAAAATACGCAATAAACCCCCCTTTTTTCCGTATACTAGTGTTGTGTAGGGACCATAAAATTTAGAAAAATATGACAAAAATTCGAAAAGACTTATGCTGATAGATATAAAGGCAATTGTAACGTCGGCAAAAGCCACATTTTAATCCTTGACAGAACAATTTGAAGGCCGGAAGTGGGCACATTTTAGACCAGGAAAGGGCCATTTAGATGCCGGGAAAAAGCGCTTTTTACGCCGGCAGGGTGATCTTTTAAGCCGGGCGAGGGATCTTTTAAGCCGCGAGAGAACAATTTTAAGGCCGGCAAAAAGCTCTTTTTAAGCCGGAATAGTATATCTTGAAAATCTGGAGAGGACACTTTCCAAGCCACAAAAGATCGTTTTTTATTAGAGAAGATTTTTCCGAAAATAAAGGCAGCAAAAGAGTTCTTTTTTTGGACCAGGAGAGGACACTTTCAAGACATTGAAAGAGCTTGAAAAGGGCACTTTTAAATCAAGGAAATTTTAGAAATATTTCTGTGATGAATAAGTCAAAAACATTAGTACCAATCGGAGTAGCCATGAATATCGTATTTTTTCCGGTTTGTCTCAGAAAAAGCAAATTATTCCTTCCACTAAATTTTGAAAATTGTGGTGAAAATCGAAAGGCTAATGAATCTCCTTGAAATCTTCGGGTACTGTTCTGCCGGAGCTAAATTTCCCGAAAACCAGAAAGGTAAAAAGAACAATTATCGGTCGAGAAAAAAATTTACAAAACAAAAATAACGGGAGTCATAAGTGACGTGTCTGTTTCAATCATTTTCACACAGATAACATCAAAATTAATCAGCTTTGTGACCACTTGACCAGTGGCGTGCACAGACGAAAGCAAAAAGCGGCAATTACCCCTTCTATTGCTAAGCCACTCTTGACAGTTTATTGTTGCACTCAACCCCGTACTATTGACACTTTTGCTATGCCTTAACAGTAATGCACTGTAAATTAAGAAAAATGTATGCCGAATTTGGTTGTCTGCCCCCGTCGACTTCAAAATCCTGTTCACGCCTATGTAGTTGGCATATCAACATAGTTTGCCAGAAATCATCAGCAGCAAAAGTTTTGAGGAAATTCTTGCAAGTGTGGAGGAAACGATCACATCAAGAAAAAGCACACTATAGAGGAAAAAGTGAGGGAACGCTTCAGTTCAGTTTGAGTAGAAATAAAAACAAAACCGATATTGTCTGCGCTACAGCCTATTTGTAGTCTTAGGGGAATAGTGGAAATAGAAGAGACTCAAGTTCAGTGGCGGCTCGTCACACAAACACTATTATAAGGTATACGCGGATACCAACAAGAAATACCTACTTTACTTTAACTCAGTAGCGGCTCGTCAGGGTGGGCCAGACGGGCCGGGGCCACCCTGACGAGCCGCCACTGCTCAATTTTCATTTTTATGATTGTAAAATGTTTAGTTTTACACCTGATTTTGCGACCCCTGATATGATTCAGGTGTTTGAAATTGGAAAGGTCTACGGTCCGTACTTGGATTCGAACCAGGGACGTAAGACGCTAAGACTCAGTTCTCTAACCATGAGACTACTAGAGGTACTAGTAACTCGCGAATTCCCATACTGTCCTCTGAGAAACTGTAGAAGAAAGTAGAAAGTAGCCCCTATAGAACATAGATCCTCCTATAGTAGACTCCTATAGAAATATCAATTTTCGTCCAAGTAAAAATTAAATTCATTTTCAAAAATTCTGATGATTATTTTGAAAGCCTCTCTAGACGTTTCCGAAATGTAAACGATCGATATTCCTATTATATTGTCACTATCTTATCGCCAATATCCGACACTTTAAAAAGCTACCACTAAAAAATTATATATATATATATATATATATATATATATATATATATATATATATATATATATATATATATATATATATATATATATATATATATATATATATATATATATATATCATCAAAAACTTTCAGTGAACAAATAACAGGAACGCGCCATCCGATCAAACTGAAATTTTAAGGATACATTAGTGTTAATGCAGAATAGTGTTAATAATTATAATAATAAAATAAAAAGTTAATAGTTTTTAACTCTTTGGCGCCGTCGGCATTTTAGTGATATTTTAAGTTATACCTATTATTCTGCCAACATATAATTTTTGCAAAAACAAAGTTTATGGAATTAATTTCAAACATGTTCTTAATATGAATATGTTAATATTTTTGAAATTTTTAACCCCAAGTGTGCGTTAGGCGCCTAAAATGAGATTGGTAAAATTTGAAAATTTTTGAATTGCGATATCTTTTGACCACATTATCAAATCATTATGAAACTTAAAGGACATATTGATATCACTAAGTTGTAGACTCTTGTAGTTTTTTATGAACGTGCTGGCAACCCTGCAGCTACGGCAGGCATATATATATATATATATATATATATATATATATATATGTATATATATATATATATTATATGTATACAAGAACCCGAAGAGCTTCTGAAGAAAATCCGAATCAGTCACAAGATTCGACGGGTGCGGAAATGGTAATTCAAGAAGATCGAAAGGGGAGAATTATTGAAGGGCTAATAAACACACATCACGCACTGCATAATATTTTGCATGCCGTCGTCGTCGACGTCAGTGATGCCTCCCCCAATTGCGCTTAGTAAAGCCCACATACAATACTCTTTAAGATCTTTTGGGCCGTTATGTCAGCAACATATGACTGAAAATTACATAAAACAAACAAAGAACGCTAAGCGTTTCTTAAAACGGTTATTTTTCAAGGCCCAAATTAATCCAAATTACCAACACGATTTCCACCCTTAAATTGTGAAAATATGAGAACCAAGCATTTTCGCACGTATCTGATACAGTATTAACTTTTAACCTGTCATATGGATGATGGCTGCTTTTTGATTCCGAACGTTGCATTGTCCAATATATCGGCCGTAATGGCTCTGGCAGGGGCTTGTATCGAGAGACCTGTGGTGACCTGACCGGCGAGGGAAATATGAAACCGAATGGGTGATATGTAATGAACAAGGCCAATTTTCGTACGTATCTAAGACGAATTAAGGAAGCACGAGTAGGTTTTGCATGTTTGAATCCTTAGAAAGATTGTACGTATATTCATTCAGGAAGGGTCAAAGCTTGCGTCGAAATGAATTAGAAATACAATATCAGAGTCGATCTTTAAAATGCAGTTTATTGAAGACGGAGGGAAATACAAAGTTCAAGTCGTTGCAGTCTTACAGTCATTCGGTTGCGACTTGCAGATACTTTCGAATCTTTCGATTCATATTCGAACCAAATGAGCAGCATATCCATTTAGACTGTAGTAGTGCTACTAAGCTGCTTTCGAGACTCCTCCATTGGAGGATTTATGACCACGATAAATCGAGTGTGTCATTTGGCGAGATAGCCCATAAGTACGCCAAGCTGCACACATAAATCGACATGTACACCACCCATGAGCTCGCTCAATTTAACATCTTTATTGAAAAATGAACCCATTCAATCCGCGAAACACGTGTGTATGACCCCACTTAGCCATGCTATCGTCAATCAATTTATTATCAATGGCAAGGCAAACATTATTGACCGCCGACCGTAATAAATGCATTCACTATTGCATATTCTCGTCCTCATGGTCATTTGTATGCTCCACTAGTACCGCCGCTGCCGCAGCCGCAGCACCAGATATTTATTCGATGAGTTACGTATTTTTCACTCTCGGACTTTTTCATGCAATAATATATAGAGCAGGTTTCATGACCACAGCAACACTGCCGAATGAAGTCAGCAAGTGGTTGGCGACTGCAGTAGCAAAGTAGCGATTGGATAAATATAATTTTTTTTTTCTGCAGCTTACCTTTGCACCGCTGCCGCCGTATAGTTACAAATCTGATGGCACTAATGTTGCACCGAATACATGTCGCGGGAGAAAGCCCTCAAAACCAAAAACAACAAAATTACATATAGAACATACATTTCGCTTGACCGTATCGACATACAAAATAATATTTGTTTTGCATGTGTGAAAAGCAGGCGCATCGTTGTCTCGTTGTCATCCCCCGTCCATTCTACGCCTCAATTTTCATTTTCCTTGAAATCTTATTTAGAATCGGTTATCATTTGAAACTATTATTTATTACGACAGTTACAATAAAACCGACTCGTAGCCAACAGACACTCTCTGATTTAGATCTTATGCAAGTCTGATGATTCTAGAAAATAGATCGAGTATATTTGAGGTTGATTTCTTGAGCAAATGTCTTTGGTATTGTTTGCAACAGGTCATTTGTAGCATTGTTGAGGAACTATAGAGATCGAGACAAACTAAAACAATTTTAGTTAGTTTCGTTAATTAAGACAGTCAAAAACTTGATTGAATTCGATCTCTGCAGACGTAATCTAATCTATTTATCAATATTAAAAGAGCTCGGTTTAGCCTAGTGACTAGAGTTTTGAGACTTCTAGCCTGTTAGGTTCATGGTTCGAATCACCGTACGAACGAGAGACCGACTAACATGCACCGAACTTCGAATTGACGTAGCTCTGAATAGAGGTAGCCAACCCAAATCCAGAAAGCAAAATGTAGCGTGTGATACTAATCATTTGACACACATAAAAAATTTAATTGCGAAAACTGGCTTCTAGCCTGTGAGATCTGTGGTTCGAATCCAGGTACGAACGAAAGACCATTTTTTTTCTATGATAACGCCACAGCTCAGGAGGTTTAACATTTGCAGCGATTGCTTAGCTATGACGCTAGGGAGACATACATGGAAGTGGAATTAACTTCACTTAATTCTTGTGACGTGCTGGTGTTATGCCCAGCCATCGCTAGACCGGTATGATTTGACACTTCATTAGTGGAGCGCTGTTTTTACGTACAGTCGCCAACAACACAAGACGAACAAATAAAACCATGAGCATACGAGGGGATTCGAACTCGTGGTCAGTAGATCGCTGCTTTTTAGTCTGGCGGCTTAGCCAGCAGAGCTACAGACCTCCCTAGCTTTGAATACAGGCAGCTGAGTCGAATCCAGGGAACAAAGTGAGGCGGGTGATAAAATCAATTTCGTAAACTGAGCTGCTCTACCAACCCTATGACCTAAATAGGATTTTTGACAGATGTATATCATTGTTTGAATTAATATTAGAACTCGTGACTCTTAAAGTTTATTTTCATTTTCAATTAAGAGAGAGAAGGTCCGTAATTTAACGGGAACGAAAGACTGGTAAATATCATGGTAAGAACGATTGAAGTTGCTAGTAGAGAAGCAATTGATCAAAAACTCAGAATCAATGTGCAAAGTGATAAATTCCACGACTCACTATATCTCTGATTTAGCTCAGGTACCTACTCGAAGCTAGATTCAATAAAATTTGGATGCGCAATCTCACGTTCGAACATGATTTCGATCGAAGGACCCCAAAACACTACACATCACGATACTAGCCCGAAACTCAACATTCCTTTTTTAAAGCTGAAACTACACGGAGAAAAATCATAGCGCTAAAGAGTAGCATTTATATTACTTCCAGCGCTCTGTACATAGTTGATTTATGTGATTTTATTAAATTATAGCACTATTATTTACGGTTTTTTGCTATGTTTTAAAGCTTGGCAAACAAGCCCTAATAAATATCAAAAGTTTCACACTGGTTTGATTTTGGACTCGAACCAGGAGCCAATAGGCCTAAGAGCCAGTTCTCTATCTCTTAAGCTGCAAAGCTTCTGACAATTTAGAGATAATGTAGTACAATATAATGAATAGGAATCGGGACGATGTCCCATAATGTATTCGCTAGGATGCCAAAAAAAATCCCAAATTTTTCATATGATCATTGCAGCCATGTTTTATAGCTCAGAGTACCGTAGTATGCTATGTTACATGATATTATGCGCAATGTAGCTATATTTTATAGCTCGGCGAGCTATATTTTGTAGCTAACCGTGTAGATCGTATGCGCCCTATGCCGCATAGAACACAAATGCCGCAAGTAACATTATAAAGTAAAATTAAGTCTTGTTTAGGTTATGGAAATTTCGAAACAAAAACTAAATTGTAAATTTTCCGCATTTTTTGCTGTCTATCACGTTGACTGGCAAAATGGCTTACGAAATTTCACAATTATCATGGAAAAACTTCATTCGAAAGGGTCTATTGACTAAAATCCACTTAAATAATCAAAAATTTTTTTTGGCACCAGTCTAAAATGACTAGTTTTACGCCTCTTTTCGCCCTAGATTTGACTCAGAACTATCTACTCATAGCAATTAGGTTTATTCTAAAAAAAAATCCGTCCCTGGATTCGAATCAGGGACCAGATGCTCTGCCTAAAACTACTGCTTTTTATAAGCTTATAACAGGACATATCCAAAAAAAAATCGATTAATTAAATCTAATTATGATGAACACCAATCTAGAACTATCGATCAGTTAAATCTGTTCACAATAATTCAACAAGCAAATCTATGGTTCTAATTACTTTTTGCTTGTAGATTTTTATAAATTCATTTCTTTTTTTGGTTAGTGGGGATGAAATCAGAAAATTTTACGAATAAAATAAGTTTTTGGAATAGGTATTTTTATGTGTTAAAAGAATTCAAAGATTTGATTGAAATCTAAGATGTAATTTTAATAATTTCGAGAAGCATATTACTACAAATTATTCCAGTTCGCAGGACATTTTACGATTTATTAGTTTCGTGATTGTACAAGACCAATCCACCCCCCAAAAATATATGTAATACAATCTAAAACATACTCATCAAAAAAAAAATTTTATTCAACTCACTTGTTGGAAATACGTAAATGCTATTCACCACAGAGAAAAAATCCTCTTCGTAGTCGTCATCGTTACCACCAGAACTATCATCAAAATCCGTATATTGTCTATTACCAAAACTATCACTTGTATCACTTCCGTCATAGCTACTATCATAATAAGCGCGCGGATCGTCACCTTGCATATTGTCATAAAAAGTCGATGAGTATCCGCGTCCACCGCTACCACCACCATGATCACCACTGGCGCTGCCACCACCGCCACGTTCACCACCACCGTTATTCTGATAGTGTGACTTGTAGAATTTCTCAACAATTTCCGGTGGAACTACGGGTGCCGTTATGTTGGGTACATCTGTCAGTTTCAAACGATACAAAATATGACGTTTGATCGATGCCAAATTATCGGCCTTGACCTTTTCACGCAACTGACACGAATGACATCCCGATCGCATAAATGATGCTGAACTTGTCGAATCGGTATGTTGTGCTGCTGCCTGATGATTATGATGATGATGATGGTCGTTAGTGCGACGATTGTTATTATCCCTATCATTTATCACATCGAAACCATCATCGTCGCCACCAATATAACCGCCGCGACGTCCATCGACATCCGCAGCAACAGTATCGGCATTGGCGAAACTGTTACCAAAATTCGAAAATCGCGTCGCCTCACGATTAATATTATTTGCGTTATGCTGATGATATGGTTGTTGTTGATGTTGAGCATACTGATGCTCCTGATGTACTGGAACGATTCTATCACTACTTGTATTAATATTTAGATTAACATTATGTCCGTGGACGATTGATGTCAGGTTGATCAACATTGTTATAATTAGAAATAGATTTATTAAATTAGTACGTTTAGGTTTCGATGATTTTGTCGTTGTCACCGTTGATTTTAAAGATGATGATGATGATGATGATGCTAATGACGTTAGTTTCTTACATTTTGTACTTGCCCGATCAGCTATCAAATTGATTAGATTACTTGTTTCGTACACTCGGGGATCACAGTGCTCGCGATGAAGCTTCATTTGATTGAACACAGGAACAAGGACATTAATTTGCTGCTTGTTGGTGTAACTTAATGGTGGTGGGATGATCGGATCGAAATCCCAATTAACAGTTTGTTCATCGAATAATCGCTTACTATAGCGAACATAGAAATGATGACGATTCGAATAATTATGATGGTGAGGGTGCTGCTGATGATGGTGGTGGTGGTGGTCCTTGTTAGTGAAACTAAAATGCTTCAAACTGCTGATTTGTTGTTTCGGCTGTCGTGCTACAGTGATCGCAGTCGGAGTTCCCGATACGAAAACCATTGAAACATTATTAGTAGTTAATGAAGACGATCTAACTGTTGCGGTGACGATTGACGGTGATGGAATCATTGATGGTATCTTTAGTTTTTCGTTCATACTACTACTTGCAGTGCCTTGATGACATGATGATTTTTTCGAATATTTCTTATGAAGGAAGCTCATAGCACACGTCAAACACTTGGGCTGAATATTGTTCGCCGTTTTCAACGAGTACGACGGCAAATTGGGTAATGTCGATGATGATGATGATGAAGATAACACGGACCTTTGGGACATTGCAGTTTCTTTGTCTAAATATCGAAATGAGCTAGCTGTGGTGGCTGAAGAAGATGTTGTGGCTGACAAAACACTTTTGATGTCATCTGGATGTTCTGGCGTTGGCACTATTGATTCGGGCTCGGGGCTCCAGTTGCAATTCAACACTACATTGCTCGTCCATTTTCTCCAATTGTTAAAGGTTTTTTCAACAACTGTACTACGATATCGCTCCTTAGGATGTTGTTGTTGTTGTTGAGCACAATCTGTCCAGTCTGATGTGGTCTCTAGAATTGCTGCATACGATGGCACTTTCCTATTCGATATGACATTTTTTATCGATGTCCTCACGTCCTTCTGCTGCTGCTCCGTCGAATTATCAGTCTTCGTCGTAAACGGTTTTTCTTTTGTTTGCTTTCCTTGTCCTCGTTGTATGATATTAAACCAGTAAGTTTCGTCCACAATTGTTTTTTTCATATTTTATTTCAATATGAATTTCGTGCAGTTCCTAAGGAAACTTACGATATATAACTCTCAACAATCCACTTGACAGTTCTTGTACGTTACAGTCGATTTCACACACAAGAAATCAAAAAGCTGTAATCTCTGTTATCAACAATATTATCCCGTTAATTGTTTTGTCCACGTATCAATTCACTTGAGATGCTCAAATTTTGCCGGGGTAGAAATAATCGATGATTAGTTCCTTCCATTCAAAGTTTAACGGCCAATTCTCGACGAAAAAACCTTGCTTGTTCTCACTTCTTACTGCTATATGATGACACGTTCGATTATAACCAAAATCGAATCACTTCATCTAGATTCAAGATTCGGATATGAATTAAACATAAATACGTCCATGTTCTCGAAAGACTGCTAGGTTTTTTAATGTTTTTTTTTGTTTATTTGTTTGTAAGTCCTATTTGCTCGCTTTGTTGTTTTTGACGATGATGTGAAAAACGAATTTCGATTGCGACAAAGGCAGTTACTTGGTTCTTCTCGCGAGAAAGCGCACAAAATCGCCACCGTTTATAAACAAAACAAACAAAAACGATCTATGAAAAGTTCATCTCGCCGAAAAAAATCACGGTAATGCACTTCTTTTCCATTTGTTCAACGATGCATCCAATTAAAAAAACATTTCCAGCTGTTTGATACTTTCATCGGGATCGTGCTGCTTCTTCCTTTTCAGGCCTCACAACTGTTTAATTCAGACAAAACTATTCACGATAGTTCAATAGATAGCGTCTAGTCGATAGCGCGGCGAAGAAACACTGCAGCAACCGTAATCTTAAACCGTTGTTGCCCTATGATGAATCTAACGATCATCATCAATGCAAGTGACATCTTAGCGCTAAGACAGACGGCTGTCGGCGAATAAACGAATAAACGAAAAAAGGATATTTATTCACAGAATTATTACGACGATCATTCGATCATTCGAGAACTGGAGCACTTTTTGAGCGTTTTCGTCGGGACTGGTATTTCCGAAACAGAATTGAATTTCTAACTTTTTGTGGAGGAAATATATTTATTTTACTACGAAGGATCTTGTTCCGATGGTTTCAATTGGATTTTAATATTTCTTGAAACTCGTTCATGCTTTCAACTAGCTATTCCCGACGATTTATATATATCTATATATATATATATATGTATCATTTTAACGAATAAACGGATATCGAAGAGATATGCTTTATCGGAGTATCGCGTGATTTGTATTTTTTTTTTAAATTAAATTAAATTTTTATATGTAAGTTTGTTTTATGTTTTAATAATTCTCGACGAACAGAAATACTTTTTTGTTTTTTTTAAAGAAAAATAACGTGTCAGGAGATTTCGAAAACTACTTATGACCGCTCGCTTCCACTAGCCCGAGCCTACTGGCTAAAAGAACAGATTAAGACGGTGTATATATGTGTCGTTTATTTACGCTGGTACTGTATGTTCTGTCGGTTGTCTGCTAACGTACTGGTAAGTGACAGCAGCTGAAGCGTCCGGATAGCAGATTCGCACGCAGCACAGAATGCTACATAACAATTCTGTTTTGGGAATCACACGAGCAGCAGCAACAACAACAAAACGGCACGTAGTACAAGACACATATGTGACGACCTAGAGCCACATATGCACGCGAGCATATGTGGAGTGCAAATTATTAATCGGCTGGCCAGGCCAGGCCGGTCGGCTTTCAGTCAGTACATCGTCGCTAACACAGAACCGTCGAGTCCCTGTGCTGTCGTGATCGTCGTAGCTGCTGATTGCATTGCATCAAACACCGTGTCTTGCTTTCAGTATGATTTGCAGAGCCGACGGCGTTGCACTGCCGGAGAAGAATATGTGCAGCACATACAATAAGTATATTACCCAAAACATAATCATCGTCGAAGCGATAAGCAGAATTTTCTAAAAAGATGATGGCCCCAAAACGGTGGTTTGTTTGATTACTTATAAACAATTAAAAAGGACCTTTGAATACTTGACTTTGGTTAGTTAGCCATTAAGTTAAGTTTCGGTTAGTTTGCCATTAAGTTATAATAATTGACCAGAAGTTCTATTAAATAAACTGATTTATACCACAAAAAATAACGGAAATTTCATTTCAAAACGCTTTAATATCGACAAATTTTATAGCGCCCAGTGTGGGTCAGTCGGGAGTTCTACTACAAATGCACGAAATTCAAGATGTGACTATTCTGATAAAATGAACAATCATCTTTGCTTATTCTTCTAAATCTATATCATTGTCTTCAAAGTAGTCCCACTTCGACGATACACAGCATCATAGGCGTGCACAGGACTTAGAAATATAGAGGGGGCACACATCAGAATACGACACATATTTCTCTTGATTTTCTTAATTGAAGTACTGTAACGGTACAATAATGGAAATTTTTTCCCCCAAACGCAGTTATACAATAAAGGGGGCAATTTAGACAATTTAGGTCAAATTTCGGGTGAACTACCAACTCGGATTTGACGGGATGAACTGAATAAATAAAAGTAAGAAGGTAGAAAAGAAAAAGATTTGAAATCACAGAGACTATGGACGATATTGAAGCCGCGGTTGCTATTGAAGACGACAAATTGAATAGTTAAAGTATTTGGGGTTATGCTGCTGCGGAATGACAGGCTCATAACCAGGGTTTAGTCCCTAGACATTACCGTGATCAAATGTCACTGAACACATCCATATGAATATAGGCTTTCATGCTGCATATACGATGATAAGCTTCCTCCGAAAGATAGTGTTTATTTATTTATTTATTTATTGATTTAATGTCTATAACAGCAGATCAAGTCCAATTACGCAATAGACAATGATAAATAAAAATAAAAATATATATAAAACGAACAAGAGTATCATAATTCAATCGGAAATAAGTATCCAAAATTTAAATATACAATTAGCCAAGATGAGCATGCATTAAACAGAATAAGTAATTACTTTATCTTTTAACATGTTTTTGAAAAGCATCAGGGTCGGTGGCAGGGAACCAAGTCTGAGTTCGTTATGCTGCCTAGGTAAACGTAGCAGCGGTGAAAAGTAATATGTATCAGCCCGTGCAAATGGAACATTAAACGTTAAAGTTGATCTGCATTACCGATCCAATACACGAACGGAAACCAGGTTGCAGAGGTCAGATGGGACAAGTCGATGGTGTAGTTTAAATAGAAGGCATTCATCGAAGAACAGCCTACGAGATTTCAGGGATGGAATTTGCAGCATGGTAAGTCTCGCGCTATACCCACAGTAAGTCAAATTGAATTTGAAAAGCATAGAGCGGGTGAACCTGCGTTGTACAGATTCAACCGCATCAATTAAGTACTGAAAATGTGGGCACCATATTTGACAACAATATTCAATGATACTGCGGACAAAAGAGCAAAACAGGTACACACAGGTGGAGATATCAGTAAAATGCTTAGAAGATCTAAGTATAAAACCCGAGAGCCTGGACGCTTTGGCAGTTATATGCAATATGTGTTGGTTAAGAGAGTTTAGTGTCAAAAATAACTCCCAGGTCTTTAAAACAGAATACAGCATGGTGAGAGGTACCGGAAACGCAATAAGAAAACACTAAAGGGTTAGTTTTACGCGTGAACGACATTTGGCGACATTTTAAGACATTCAGAGTAAGATAATTTGCACTACACCAGTTGCCCAGAGTGTGCAGATCATTCTGTAGCTGAAAGCAGTCTTCAATTGTATCGATTACTCTAAATATTTTAAGATCGTCTGCGTAAAGAAGGGAGAAGGAGTTTAGGAGACCTGGCAGATCATTAATGAAGATTAAGAACAACAAGGGGCCAAGTATCGATCCTTGCGGAACACCAGAGGTGGGATAGAAGGGAGCAGTGGAGCAGGAGTTTACAGTAATAACACAAGTACGTTCATAAATGTAAGAAGAAAGCCAGGAGAGCAGCGGTCCATAAAAAACACATTTCTCTAATTTCAAGAGAAGAAGCACGTGATTGACAGAGTCGAATGCCTTAGAGAAATCAGTGTAAAGAACATCCACCTGTTTTTGCTGATCGATGGCAGAAGCAACAGTATTGCTGAAAGATAACAAGTTGGTAACAGTGGATTTACCTTTGACAAATCCATGTTGCTCGTTGGCAAGGAAAGGCTCAAGTAGAGGATAAATTCTGTTGTAGACAACTCTCTCAAGTAGCTTGCTAAAGCAAGGTAGAAGCGATATTGGACGGTAATTGGAGATACAAGCGGGGTCACCTGCCTTAAGGGGGCAAGATGGTTTCCGAAGCCGAAGAAAAGCCGAGTTTTGCGATTTTTTTGAAAATAATTACTAATTTTTTATAAAACATTAAAGCACTATATTTTGAGAGTATGTAGGAATTATTGCATAAAAAAATATTAATTATTTATCCCGTGGTGGCAGTAGATCAAAGGCGCTTCGAAAAAAAGGCGTCGTGCGGTACGTAAAACCGGGCCTGACAGTGTTATCTGAAATCAAAAAATCGAAGTGATTTACTTAATATATTAGTTTTTTTCGCGGATGAACGAAATTATATTGAAAAATATGCGATTTCCGATTTTTGGTGCGGTTTTTAGTTTGGAGGTATCATTTTCACATAAAAAAGCAGCCTATGATAGCCTGTAAAATATAGTAAAAATTTTTTTTTAAAAAAAACCATCGTTCTTCCGCGAGTATTTATCATATTAAAGATCTCCGGCAAAGTTCATTGAGATCAGTGCATTAATGTTTGAGTTTTGTTACGCACCGACTTCAAAAATGTAGTTCGGAGTTTTGAGCTAGACTATTTCGGTTTCTTGTAGAAATATACCTGGCAACACGATCATAAAATAACCGTTATCTCTGATCTCGTTCCTGAGATGTTGTACTTTCATATAAAAAAAAAATTATTGAAAATTTTTTTTTGTTTACGTTGGAAACCATCTCCCCCTTAAGTATGGGAAAAATGTTGACTGATTTCCATATGGAAGGAAAAACACCAGAGGCGATACTTAGGTTGAAAATAATGGACAGGGGTACACAAAGTGAAGAAGATAGTGACTTAGTTAGTATATTAGGAATACCATCAGAGCCAGAAGAAGCGTTAGAATCGAGACAACTCACTAAATATTCAACTTCTAAAGGGTTTGTACGAAACGAAGAGAGCGCTTTAAGGGAGTGGTGAAAGAAACATGTGGAGGAGAAAGAGGTTTTCAGGCTTCAGAGGTGAACCAGGGAGCATCATTGGGTCTCCTGGGACGACATGTGGGAGTGAAGCGAGGAATGAGATCAGCGAGGAAGACGTAAAGCCTATGGAGAGCCTCATTAATGTCAGAACAGCGAAGAAATGAGTACCAGTTCATATGATTGATTTCGTTCGCCATTCCAACAAAGTTGGCATTAAAGAAATTGAAGCGCCTGTAGCGAAAAACTGTGGATCTGAGAGGAAGATTGAAAGAAATTTCTAAAAGAACAGGAGGGTGGTAAGGGTCGGGAGGGACATAGGGTAGAGCATCGGAATCCAAATCAACAGATGACACTGGGATATTAGAAAAATTAGATCCAATATTCTGCCATTTTTATTAGGTACCGAGTTCAATTGGGAAAGAGAACATAAAGAAATGAATGAAGATAAAGTAAGCGAAAGAATGTTGCTGGAAGTGATGGTTGAAAAAGAGGTATTCCACTCGATGGAAGGCATATTGAAGTCACCACATAGCATTAAGTGGGGGTTCACAAAGATGAACCCTTCCAACACGCGTCGGTACGGCGGGGCAGGTGTAGTACGCATTTTCCAGCATATTAGGATGAAGATGGGTCCGCATCTTACCACTAATGAATTCTGACATCACGGGTCAATCTAAGAATGGTAGTATTGACACAAAATTCAATATCATGACCCCGGTCCTAAGGGTGTACCTCCTGATAAAGCTTCGATGCAGGTGCAAAGGTAAAATGCTTAGAATCAGTTTGATTATGTCAAAGTTTTGGAAATTGTTAACTCCTTGCGGGCGACGCTAAGCGCCTAGAAGTACAAAAGAAATTTTGTAAAATT
The DNA here is from genome assembly GCA_963978885.1 of Nemotelus pantherinus. Lineage (NCBI taxonomy): Eukaryota > Metazoa > Arthropoda > Insecta > Diptera > Stratiomyidae > Nemotelus > Nemotelus pantherinus. The sequence goes on along the minus strand of OZ022267.1, from coordinate 11,570,840 downwards.
TCAACTGACGATAACTTCTCACATCGAGTCATAAGTTCATTACCAGAGATATGCTAAACTGGTCTTTTTACTGAGCATTAATCGCAAACAGCAGGACTATCGTAAAAAAATATTGGAACCTAGAAAAATTCAGGGAAGCCAAGCGAATCCCGGCAGTTAAGAAAGAATCGTGTGAGCGCTGAAAATAGTTCGGGCGTCAAGAAAAAATCATTGGATTCTAGATTCGAAAAAATTAAGCAAAGAGCAAATTGTAGTAACAGTTATTTAAATCGCAGTTTTGATTGCGATTTCATGCCTATGAAAAACTGCTCACTGCCTGTGATTGCTCATTGAATGTGATTGATCATTAACTGTGATTGCTCGTTGTCTATGAGAGCACTTTATCTGTTATTGCTCACTGTCTGTGATTGCTATTATTCTTTGTCTGTGATTGCTTTTCCTTGTGCTATATGCTTACAATGCGATTGTGGCTTGAATTGCGATGAATCTTTATGCTAAGAAAAGATGTGTGGTGGTATGTTAGTATGTTGCTTGTATGTGTATATTTTGCGTGCTTTGATTCAAAACTTGCTCGGCAGTACATGATTTACTTTGCACATTTGAAAGAAGAAAAATAACCTTTACAAATTATATTTCAAATGTAACAGTTTATTCGATAATCTCGTGCGTTGATCTATAGCTATCATGCTAACTTTTAATAAAAGAGGCTTTGAGAAAGTACGGTTTTTACTGCCACTTACACTTTATGAATTTGCTAAGATTTGAGCATTACATCCTTTTATTTTTCCACGAAAATAAAGGATCATCTTTCCTCCCAATCAATTGGTCATCAATACATTTTCCACTACTAACTTAGCCGATGACGTAGAAATCATTTATGAGTGCACTTTAGATATTATTTCGTCAAACTCTGGCTTAATAAGAAAGTGATTCAGAGACATCTTGCGGCTTTCTTTGTTTAGCAAATCTCGGTTATGTTAGATGAGTTCGATTATATTCAGAAATCCATTTTTGTTCATATCCATACCATTGAAGTAGGCTAATTAGCAACAACTTTTGTAGTTTTCTAGTCTTTGGTGTTATGCTTTTCCTCAGTGTGTTTTGCAATAGAGCAATGGCCAGTTGAGCAGCATGAACAAAGAGAAATCATACTGCTCATTGCTCTTTATAAAGAACAGTGTGATTAGTAGCAGTGATCGTGAAAGCAGTTATATATGAACGAATCCGTAATTTTTTTTCAAGGCTTCAAAGATTTTTTCAAGGCCCCTGGATTTTTCTACACTCCCAAAATTTACCAGCCTAACCAGCAATGAAATTCAATGCTATGACTGGTAAAGCATCCCGTTTATGTGTTGAGTTTGATTGATAGTCTGGTGTTTGCTCCAACACCTCTTGTGTGCCAAAAATTTACCAATTAAGAGATACATAACCAACTGATAAGCTCATTGCAACTCATATACAATTTTTATGGATGCCGGGATTCATTTTAAAAGACTTCACTTCAATAAACCACACTAGTAAAATCTAAGACAATCTCCTCGCGGCTGATAAAAAGAATCAAGGCAAGCGAAATTGCAGAAAACCGAAGCTACTGGCGACTGCTCCTGGACTGAAATGGCCAAAGAGTGCCATACTTGGGCTGCTTTCGAAGCCTGCTTGAGAGATGGAGTCATTTCCTTGGAAAACTGACTTCAATCCATCGTCTGCTGCAAATGCAAAAGACCAGCTCGGTTCCTCCATCTACTGTGAACGACGCGGGCTGGTATAAAGTGCATGTAAGGACTGTTTTCATTCGGATCCAGTGAAAATCCGGGACATGAAACACAGATCTTCCTACGGGAGGTATTGGAGGATTGTAAAAATTGCTAAGCCTATCGGTACTCGGCGTGAAGCCCTCTTCAGCATAAATTGAAATACTGTTAATTTTGGATGCCCGAAAGGGCATAATCAGTTACGGAGTCGAGAAATTGGCCCTGCAAATCTACTGAAGTGATAGGTCAAAGAGCTCTGAATCTGCCAAGCATGGCTCCAAAACTCAAACAGCAGAATTGCTACTCGGCAAGCTATCCATCACGTCTCTGATGGCAGCATCTGAAGGAAAACCAAATGCGAAATCCCTCTTTGCTGATGGGGTTAGCGTTGGAACTGCCTCCGAGCTGGGTAGCTGGCTTGACCTTTTGACTTTGGATTCAGAGGAGGGAGCTGTGGCAGCTATTACGTCCTTCACCATTATGAATAATGTCGCAGTTATTTCAAGTTAACCTTCATTATTCCAAAGCAGGAGCAGCGCAGCTGATGCATGAAGATCCGCTTGCCTAGGACGAAGGAGGAGCTAATCTTAATGCAAGAACCATAGGTTGCTAATAATCGGGTTTGCCGTTTACGCACCATTGGACACAGACTGATAACACTCGATGGCTTACAGAAACCCAGAGAAGAATACCGTTAATGTTCTTGTGCTTCTCAATTTCAGACAGGTAGGTAGGTTGGTTCAAATGATAGGTAGGTTCAAGTGACTATCAATTGCCAGAGGCCGTAATTGTCTCTCTCTTAGGGCCGGTTTCACAGTCAAAGTTTAAACTTGAATTTAGTTAAACTTAATCCAAAGATTAATCCGGATTTTAAACTTGACTCGATTTCACAGTGCTGATATATCCTCGGTTTAACTAAACTGTAGTTTATTTATTTGTGTTGCCATGATTACGACTATTGTGAACTAAATAAACCAAGGAAAGAGTTTCTACGTGAATTTTCCTTAGTTTTTACTTTTTGAATGGAACTTTGTTTTAATTTGGTTTGTTCAAATGTCAAATTGTTTTGATTTGGTCCGATATTGTGAGTGATACAAAGTGTTTTCTGTGTTCAGAGGCATTCTGAAGTGTTTTGTTGTTAAAAGTAAACGGTAAAAATGGAAAATTGTCGGGCGTGCAATTTCACAAGTGACGAAGTGAATTTATTACTGCAATGTGTGAAAAACCATAAGGATATTGTAGAAAGCAGATCTTCTGATAAATCCAAGTGGGATGAGAAACATAAAATTTGGAAAACAATCGAAAAATAATTTAATTCTGCTAGTGGCAGAGTTTATCGTACCAACGAAATATTGAAAAGAAGGTACGAAAATTTAAAAACAGTAACCAAAAAAAAATATGCTGCTGAAAAACGGTCAATTTACACCACGGGAGGTGGTCCTAAGCCCAAGTCTACCATAACTGCAATGGACGAGACTATTCAAAGTTTGTTGCAGTATGATATTAATGGTATGCCATCAGTGTACGACTGTGATGTGATAGATATAGGTACAGTTAAAGAAATTTGCAAGCATAAATTATGTATATTAATTTCTTTGTCTTATATTTATGAAGGCATCAGACGAAACGAGGAGGCAATACCGGACCCCAGCGGAATTCACAGCACGCAGCCAGATGTTGGATCAGAAGATGTCATGGCTGAACTAAGTAGCTCGGAAGACGTTAGCTGTACTGTACTGTAAAATAAAAGGAACGGATTGGAGTTTGGTTGCAGAAGCAAAAATTGATCTTGCAAAAGCGAAGTTGCAAAATGAGAACGTGAAACACGACTTAGAGGTGCAATTTTTAAAAGCAGAACACCAACGAAAAATGAAATTGGCAGAGGCAAAAATGCAGTTCGCTGAAGAAGAGCATAGAATCAAAATGGAGGTGTTAAGAGAAGAACTAAAAAACAAAAAATTAAATATTTACTATACGCAATTTATTTGGAATCTAGTTATTTATTTTATGTTAAATTGAAATATTTATGTCTGTTATATTCTTTAAAATATTTTTGTTATGTTACTTGTTAAACAATGTTTCTGAAATAATCATTTATCAATAAAAGTCTAGTCAAATTATCATCACTAGAACCAGTATGATTTTCGGACGGTACTTGCAGAACAAAATTGACCGCATTTTCAAAATCTTCGCTTAATGGAGGAGGAATACAGTCGTTTTCAATTATGCATATATTATGTATGATTGCAGTTGCAATGATCACATTTTGGTTTTTAGTCGGTGAATATCTGAGACCGATTGATAATATAGGAAATCGTCTTTTCCAGACACCATAGCTTCTTTCGATGCTATTCCTTGTCCGGATAAGAGCTTCATTATATAAATTTTCTTCAGGCCGGTTTACTCTCCTCAGACATGTCAACATATATTTGTGGTTTGCATAGCCACTGTCTGCCACAACATAGGCATTTGGAAATTCGTTTGCTTCCAACCGGGCGCAAACTCTGGAGTTGTCGAATATTGTTGAATCATGTGTGGAGCCTGGCCAACGCGCAACAATATCTATTATCTTCATGTTGGCATCACATAATGTTTGCACATTATATGACAAAAAAAAACCCTTTCTATTTCGGAAAACTTCCGCATTGTTACCTCCTTAAACACAAAAATTATATGAATTCGGTTTTTTGAACTCAATTTTAATATGTTTAATACCTGGCGATAGAATTTTAACATGGGTGCAGTCAATAGCAGCGATTACATTCGGAAATTTCGCTATCTCGAAAAACTTAGATTTTGATCGTTTTATTTCATCCTGATTTGCTGGCAAATTAATAAATAATGGTCGCAAAAGAGCAATGGAATCCGAGACTTTCTTCACTACCCTGCATGCGGTTGACTTTGAGATCCCGAAAAAGTCCCCAACGGCGGTTAACATACAGCCAGTTGCAAAAAGCCGTAATGCTAGGAGCAACATGTTATCTGGAGACATAGCATTGTTTCTGGTTATTCAAAGGTTGCGAATGTAGGATATCACATACATAATAAATGTACGCTTACCAGTTTGTTGAATGTTCTATATCCGATCCAATAAATTCAAGCAGAATATAAGCGGATGGCTTCGAAATTCGGAAACGAGTGCAAAAATCAACATCGTCCCACTCGTTGAAGTGATTTGGACGAGTTCTAACAATCCTTTTGCTCCTCATATGATTCATGGCAATCGAAACACATTCATCACCTGCATCTTCATCACTGCTTGAATACATTTTTTCAAAAAACTTGATTTATTGAAATTTGAAGTTGAAAATCGGGCCCGATTAATACACGAACTGTCAAAAAATGCTAATCTACAGTTTAAGCCGCGGCCATGCCATTGCTTAACTTAATCCTAGGTTTAAACCAAAACTTGAGTTGAATAGCCACTGTGAAACGTGTTTTTCGTTTAAACTCAAGTTTAAACTTAATCTTTGGTTTAAACTTGAACTGTGAAACCGGCCCTTAGTCAGTAAAGTAAGAAACTATGCTCCTTAATCATATTTGAGATAAAAAGAGTGCACCAAGTACTCCGCTCTTTTCCTCGCCAGAGCCGGGCATTGGTAGATAAGATAGAGCATGGATTCCTCTTTGTTTTGAACCTTATCCCCAACCGTTGTATCTGCCGTCCTATGGAGAACTGGCTCGTAAGAACGCAGAGCACTACGGATTAAACCTATTAGATGCCTGGTGCGACGCGCGTCTATGCAGACCCTGGACTCTTTTGCTATCGCGCAGGATGGTTTATCGGCCAATGAGTTCTCATAGTCCTCGAGACATTTTTCTACATTAGTATTCCTATGGAGAAAGGGCATGAGATCTACGGTAGCAAGGTACCAAGCTTCGCCAGTTCATCGGCCTCACAATTGCTTTGAAAACCTCGATGTCTAGAGGCTCTAAAACAATTGTGCTGCCAAATGTTTCGACATCCTCCTGTGCTAGGTCCAGCAAGGGACTTAATACCAATATTGAATCCGAATATTCGATTACACAGAAGTAGTGATGGGTCGCTCATGAGCGAGTCAATCAAAAAGAGCGACTCTTTTGAAGGAGCTGTGTGAGTCAGCTCTTCAACTCTGTGCGAGTCAGCTCGTCAACTCTTTTGAAAGAGCTATGTGAGCCATCATTTAGAATAGCTCCGCACACTTCATACCTTCACTTTAGTGGCAATAGCGATATTGCGGAGCCACTCAAACAACCACCCGACCAAATAAAGCTTATGCATATCCACACGGCAATACTTCATTAGACTACCGTGTGTACTTGAAGCGAAATCTATGCTATTCTAACGTCGGAACACGAACATATGTATACGACTATCGTATTGCACAGTGAAAAGAGTCGCTCCGTTGAATGAAGAATAAATGAAATCACGGAGCCAACACTGTGCGAATGAGGAATAAAAGAGTCGACTCCGTTGAATGAACACTGTGCGAGTGAGGATTAAAAGAGTCGACTCCGTTGAATGAAAAACTGTGCGAATGATGGATACTGATCGTGTGCGGTTATTGATGGCGACATTTTGTGAACACACAGTATGCGTTTACGTGCGTATATTTTGCTCTGGTTCCCGAGTATTTTAGTAGCCAAATGTTGGCTATTAGGCGGTGCATTTCATAGGTAGATTTTAGAGATGAAGCGTATACACTAGACCAGGTATATGGAACAGGTTCGTATCGAATATTTTCGTTCTTCAAAAAGTTTTTAGGGCAAAAGTAGTTGAAATCGGACAAAATCGGCCAATTTGGGGTTGAGGTGGTTTGGGACATAACGGGCCAAGACCTATTGCTACGATACAAAAATTTCGGTTTTGTAGGGGAGTAAGGAGTTTTTTGGCCATAGTTTGGCAAAAACTGCCTTTAGGACGCTTTCGCTGATTGGAAGTGGTCGGGGAGTACAATAGTGATATTTCAAGGGCAAACAAATTTTTGATAGGGGAAATTGGGCAAAAACGTTCATTTTCCAAAATATTTTTTTTTTTTGACTAGCATGAATTTGGGGACCTTTTTGAATTGTTTCGGGCGGAATTTCCATACAAGTCTGGGAAAAAGCGGACTTGTTTCGAAGATACGGCAAAATGAAATCTGACGGAAAACCGTCCGAAAAAAACTTTAAGTAGCAAAATAACGGCAAAATTACAACAAAAACAGAGGCAAATGGAACACGTAGAGCTTAAATTAAAGCTTGATGCTGTTACCAGGTGGAACTCTACGTAATCTATGCTTGTGCGCATTCAAGAAGTAAAAGAGCCACTATTAGCCACCTTAGGTGTCCTGAACTAAAATCTACCAACTCCTTCTTCTGATGAATGGAATATTATGAAAACAGCCCCTGATATATTGAGCATCTTCAACGAGGCTACTCTAGAAATAAGAGTGAGAATACAGTATCGATTTCTAAAATATATATTATTACATCAACGATTATAAGCTACATTTCAGAACTCTGTCTGAACGAAAATAAAACTGCTGATGTACGCAGTTTTTTAAATGTGATCCAAAGAGAACTTTCAAACAGATTTAAATTATATAAAGAAAATATGTTTTGCCTAGAGAGCGTTCTTTTAGATCCACGATTTAAAAGACTAGCATTTCAAAATGAATCCACGTACAAACTTGCTTGTATACATCTAGTTTCGGTACCCACAGCACAAGGAACGCAAAATTCGCTATGGCAAAAATTTGATGACAAAGTCAACAGTGTAAGAAGCCAGCAAAGCTATGTAGCTGCAGGCATTAACGAAATGGATAAGTATTTACAACATGTAAATATACCCAGAACTGCTGACCCTCTCAATTGGTGGAAGGAAAAGAAAGATTTACATCCCAGAATTTGGAGATAGTGAAGCAACGATTGAGTAGAGTCGCCACTTCAGTCCCATGCAAACGAGTTTTTCAAAAAGTGGGTATGTGCTCACTGGAAAGATATCTTTTTTATCGCCAAAACGAATAACATAAGTGCTATTTTTACACAACAATTAATTATATGGAAAGATTTTCAGATATGATTATTGTTAATCCGATTGATTTTTAATTTATGGTTTATTTTTAAATTTATATTATATGCTATATTATATTTTTAAAGTAATGTTATGTTATATTAGATTTAAGCTTATTATTATTAATAAAACAACGAAAAATAGCAATTTACTTTATACTTCTGCAACCATAAAAAAGTTGCTTGAAGTGGCTCTTTTGAGTGGCTCTTAAATTGCGACTCTTTAAAGTGAGTGAGTTGTACGGAGCTGGCTCACTTCAAAGAGCCATTTTGCCCATCACTACACAGAAGCCAATCGATCGTCTGAAAAGTAGCCACTAATTCCCCGTAAAAGACGCTCCAATAGTCTGAGAGACGACGGGCTAGCTGCAGATTCAGCTCATCCGAGTGAACTTCATTCCCGACTTTATTGCGAAACATATAACATATGCGAAACTTTTCGTGCGTTTGAAATAAACACAACTCTAGTTTCGCACCAGCAAATAGGAACATATGAGAAGCGCACGCTCGCGTTATATATCTCTTTCTGTGGACTACTAGATATCCGTTGGAAAAACGATCTCATCAGAATGTGTTGAAAGTTCAAGACCCCCGAGAGACAGATCCCAGAAACAAATCCTTGACGTATTGAAAATATATAACGGGATTGAAGAAAAAATGTATTGTAATCAGGAAGGTCCAGAAAAAATGCTGGAAGTCTTTTAAAAAATCTCCGAATCCTAGCAAAAATGCATAGGACCTTGAGCAAGATCAGAGCATTCCCGAAAAAAATCCTCGAAGTATTGAAAATATATAACGAGATCGAAGAAAAAGTTTGTAGGACCTTGAGAAAAATCACGGAGATCCCGAAAAAGTCCTGGAAGTCTTTTAAAAAATCACAGGATCGTAGAAAAATGTCATAGGATCTCGAGAATAATCAGGTAGGTTCAGAAAAAATTCTGGAAGTATTTTCAAAAATCACGAGATCGTAGCAAAAATTCAAAGGACCTTGAGAAAAATTTGAGCGGTCTAGAAAAAATCCTTGAGGTCTTGAAACAATAGAAACCAGTACAGAAAAAATCCTTGAAAAGTCTTTAAAAAAAACAGGGGATCGTAGAAAAAATTCATAAGAGCTTTAGAAAAATTAGGTAGATAAAAAAAAATCCTGGAAGTCTTTTAAAAAATCTCCGAATCCTAGCAAAAATGCATAGGACCTTGAGCAAGATCAGAGCATTTCAGAAAAAAATCCTTGAAGTATTGAAAAAATATAACGGGATCGAAGAAAACATATATAGAAGCTTGAGAAAATCAGGGATATTCAGAAAAAATTCTGGAAGTCTTTTCAAAAAACACAGGATCGTAGCGAAAATTCATAGGAGCTTCAGGTAGGTCCAAAAAAAAATCCTGGAAGTCTTTTAAAAAATCCCTGAATCCTAGCAAAAATGTTTAGGACCTTCAGCAAGATCAGAGCATTCCAGAAAAAAATCCTTGAAGTGTAAAAAAAATATAACGGGATCGAAGAAAAAGTTTGTAGGACCTTGAGAAAAATCACGGAGATCCCGAAAAAAATCCTGGAAGTCTTTTCAAAAAGGAGCTATAGGAGCTTTAAGGAAATCAAGGAGGTCCAACAAAAAATCACGGAATCATGGAAAAAATTCAGAGCAGCTTGAAAAAATCAGAGCAAAAAATTCTGGAAATCTTTGAAACAATTACAGGATCGTATAAAAAATGCATTGTAACTTCAGAAAAATTACGGAGGTCTGGAAAAAATTTTGAAAATCTTTTGAAAAATCTGAGCATCGTAGCGAAAATTCATAAGAGCATGAAAAAAATCAGAGCGGCCTAGAAGAAAACTTGAAGTCTTGAAAAAGAAATCACGAGATCCTAGAAAAAATTCAAACGAGCTTAAGAAAAATCAGGGAAGTCTAGGAAAAATCACTCAATCTTAAAACGTAGAAAAAATTTATAGGACCTTGAGAAAAATCAGAATATTCCAGAAAACATTCTTGAAGTGTTTTAAAAAAATACCAGGATCGTAGAAAAAGTTCAATCAAAAGTTCAAAAGTTCCCTTTTTAGTATCAAGATCCGCGAGAAGAACAAATGCATCTCGATTCGATAAATAAATGTGCAAATATTTCCATGATCGGCGCTGAGTGAAGCATATATTTTACGCTTCGAGTTCCCCCAATTCGAATTGCAGTCATTCATGAAAGCTCAACTTTTCTGTGCCGCCGCACGATCAATTCATTGTGGTAGAAAAACTGATCACACAACTAACAATCGAACGAATTATATAGTCAATGATGTGCAAAAGACATTGAACTAACTTCCTTTCTGCCATGCGTCCATTCTGATGATGCGATACACATGGTGGGATAAAACCCGCCCTATATCACACACGGTAAGGTTCGAATGATGTCTTCAATTGTTTATTGCTCCACACACTACTTGGGATACACAGCTGCGAATTGAATCTTAACTTAATCACCATGAAATGATAGTCCAATGTCGACAGACTGGGGGACTGGATCAATCGGATCTCATCTGCATGTTTGCAGCTTATTTACTGCTTCGTAATATCATTGATCGTTCAGAGGGCTCTAGAGAACCGAGAATGTTCCTTCTTCAGATGATGGACGCTACTACGTTTTCCCGAGTCTCTTCGAACTAATCTGATATGCAAATATCGCAAAACCAAACTGGGATTTCTAAAAAAAAAGCCCACAAAGCTCAATTCAAAAAAAAAAAAACAAAACAGAATGAAACAATAGTCCACATCTAGGTAAAATGATATGCACTACTTTTCAATACATCTGACCCAGTTTTTTGTATGCTTCGGAAATCCAAAAACCAAAGCAGGCCTCAGCGAACTCGTGTCGGCCGCTCGTTCCCCCGCAAGGTATTTTCTTCCCGAATCCGTCCTCGAAAACCCAGAGATGCTTGCCTTCAGCAAGAATTGAACTTTTACATGAAGAGAATTGCTAAGTCAAAAATTGAAAATAACTCATAAAAGATGAGCCCTGCAAACTTTTCATATATATACATATATATATATATATATATATATATATATATATATATATATATATATATATATATATATATATATATATATATATATATATATATATATATATATATATATACATGTAAACGCGATCCAGGCGCGAAAAAGAAAATATATTTCGGCAACAAATCAACAGAAACAACTGGCAAATCGAATCTCTATTGTATAAAAATCGAATCATCGAAAGAGACGCAAAAGAGCCATAAAATACTGGTCACAGCAGCTATCAAGCAAAAGCAAGCAATCTCCATGATGTGGGAAAATAAATTTGTTAAAATGCTAAAAAAATACTCCTTACATAAATGTTTATATTTAAAATGTTCGATACGATATGGTTGCTCGTAAAAGGCATTTCAATAGATAATACATTGAGAATCGGAATTAAAATCGGAATCGGAAAAAAATGTCATGTCAATTCGGGCGCGCGGAAGAAACCGAAATACAGGACGCGCGCGTGAAAACCACTCACTTGGCGACAGCAGAGGAGAGCAAGCAACGCAGCAAGCACAAGCCAGTACGGAACTACTGAATAAATTCCAGTTAAAATAGTGAGATGCTGGTGATGTGTGATGTAGTATGTGCAAATCGAGATAAAACAATCCGGATGTTTCAAGATGTAAATTCGAAAAATATGAGTCAAGTATGCGAAACGTTGACAATGCGAAATACATATTAAAAATGCAAAAAGCGTGTTCAATGCTCGCTAAATCTAGGTAAACATATTTTCGTCACTAGATTGAAGTTTTCTTGTCTCTTTTTAAATACAAACTTATTTGTTTTTTGTTGTTGTATTTTTCAAGTGAAGAGGTGGAGGACATATTCAGGTATCGATATAGCATGCCAAATTGTTCATACCTGGCATCGAACCCCAGGACGATCTCTGTCCACAACTTCGAAACAAAATTGTCCCGGTAGAACGCATTTGGGGTTTTGTTTGGAGAGTGGAGAGGGTTGAGACTTCATTTTCATAATCGAAATTGTACGAGTGTCCAATAGTTATTTTCACGCAGCTTCCGTATCTGGAGTTGAACCAAGAAACCCACAAGCTCCAATGTTCTACTCACTAGGCAAAAGCTGTTTCCCTTAACGTAATCCTACTTCTATTACTACCTTCTATAACTCTCCTCCTCAGTTTTGGTACCTTCGACATTGCATGTGATACGTCCACTGGAGCTGTTGAAAACTATGTATGTAGTAAACTTGGTTATACGCCGCTAGGGATTCCAATCCCGAACCATATTTTCAATCCCGGGATTACGGGATTAAAAAATCTCAAATCCCGGGATCCCGGGATCCCGGGATTTGAAATTCATAATACAACACAACAAAATAAGTCAAGTTTCTAGTAAACAGATTATATAATTTGCCATCATTTCAAAACTACAACAATAAGTAAGCTCAAAACTGTATAAAAAATTGCATTATTACTAATTTATATTATTGATGCAAATAAAAACAATAATTTTAATTATCCAAAACGTTGACAGTATGAAGACAGATATTAAAAATTACATCTATTACAAATTACAACAAAAAATCACGACAAAAAACCACAACAACAAAACACATCTCTTAGAATTAAGATACATAATAAAGTAACATATAAAAAATTCGGCCAAAGTTCATTAGGTTTTTCGGAAGTAACATTGAAGCAATAGCATAGCATCTAAGGTATCGTCTCCAAGCCTGCTTCTATTTATTCCCGATTTTGGACGCCTCGGAAACGGTCGAGAAATATTGGTACGCCTGCTCCAAACTATACAAGTGCCACCACTTTCGAAAAGATTCATTTCTTTTGCAATGGTTTTAATTAGATTAGTTTCTTGCGGCATTTCATGATTGATTATTTTCATACTTTTGCAGCTCTTCTTGTAGCGTTAATTGACGACTATCTTGTTCTGATCAATATGGGTATCTACTGGGTTCTCTTCATTTCTTTGGCTACCAAGCATAGGGTTCAGCATCTAGATCATTGAAGTATTTTTTTTTTTAATATGTGCGTTGCTTGGTTTCAAAAATAGAGATTTTATTTCACTTGGTAAATTTTCGCTGGTACAATGTGGATTCTGGAGATAGCTTAGCATACCACTGAGGCTCTTTTATTCGGTCCAATATTGCAATTTTCATAGCATTCAGACCGTTTTTAGAATAGATTTTAGACCGAATAGACCGTTTTTCTCCTAACAGCCTATAGATAAATCTTGATGAAGTATTAGCAGTGCATAAATTAACAAGTCTGCGACTAAAGGCCGTCACAGCCAATTTTACAGGGAGTAAAACTTCAATAATTTTCTGAATCGAATCAAACTCTGTTGCTTCTAATTACTCTGAATATTACAGGCCTATTAATTAATACTATTTTTCAAAATGGGAAACTATTTGAGCATTGTCAAGAGACTATTTCATCTTGTTTTACAATCCATTTAAAGGAGACAGTTAAATGCCTTGCTCGGATCCGACATAGTTTTAAAGATCGTTATTATTTTTCGTTGGAGCTTTTTTAAAATATAAAACTACCTAACGAATTTTCTTTATGCATGCGCTGATGTTCTTCGTCTGATCTAGCGTGTCTTGCAGGCGACCGGTTTCAACGTAGTTAGCTGATTCAGGACCATCCAAATCTTCGTGGTCGTCGTTCAGACTATCAGCTGCTTCATCAACTCTTTAATCTGGAATGGACCTCATATTATAGCGAACATCGCAAACTGCCAAGTGGATGCTATGCGCCAAACAAATATGTTGCTCTGTACCAATTAGTCTGCCTACTTTTCGCATTTCGTTTGACCCATCAGTTACGATGGTAACAATGTTTTTTCCTAGAGAAACATTAAACTCATATCTAGGTAGTTTCCAGCTGTCATTGATATTCTTACTCGCACCAAGCTCCAGTAAGAATTTACTAAGCAGATGTTTATATTTATATAGCGCCTATTTGCAGTCAAGGTCCATTCATCAAACATCAAACTGAACCGTTCACCTGAGATACTAGCCTGTTATATCTTATTTTTTAATATTTTCTTTATCCTGCTTGCATAGCCAACAACCTTTTTTTGATTGTTGTTAAGGATTTTGGTAAATCTGTGTATGCATTCGATAGTATTAATTTCCTCAAATCATTCGATGTAACGAATGCACTAAATGTGAAACAGTCCATACTTATTTATTTACAAACCCCTTTGTATTCTCTTGTTAACTGTTACATCGGTTTGTTTTGCTCTATTCTTTACGCATTTTTATGTGAGCTAATTGTTTTCTCATAAAAATGGATTCTATTTGCACTTTTCGAGTCTTGCTGTAACTTGATTGCCGATAATGCTTGACTCCCGGCCCCGAAATCCTAGCCAATTTCTGATCCCGAAAATCCCGGGATTAGAGCTCATCAATCCCGGGATTTTCGGGACCAGAAATTGGCCGGGATCCCGGGATCCGGGATCCCGGGATTGGATTCGCTATACGCCGCACATCTTCGATTGCATCAAACTGACTAAAGACAATCAACCTAGAAGATTGATAGCTTCGTTTAAACTTATTCTACCCGTTGGGCTTGATATTGTAGCCAATCCGAAGTTTTGGCCACCTGGTACGCTGGTCAAGCCTTTTGAACATCGTGGGAATTTTCGCCCAGCCAACAACAAAAGATCCCCGCCAATAGTTCTTAAGCATCAAAAAATATCTTTATATTACCAGAATGTTCGTGGCATGAGGACTAAGCTGGATGAATTTAAAACTGCATATTTACTTGAAATGGATCACCTAATCTGCCTCTCTGAAACCTGGCTTGTTGATGATATCTTCAGCTATGAATTTTTCTCATTACATAATGTCTACCGTTGTGACCGTAACCGCTCTTCAACTATGAAGTCTGATGGTGACGGGGTGCTCATTGCCGCGCTTAACTCCCTTCAAAGTAAACTCTGCGCTGATTTCTTTCCCAGTCTTCCTGTTGAATGTGTAGCAGTTTGTGTGTCCCTGTCGCTTAAATTTTCGTTGTTTGTGGCCTCTGTATATATTCCGTGCAACTCTCCCTTTTCTACCTATGAATGTTTTTTCACCGAACTATCTTCCTACCCTAACATAAATTTTCCTTCTTCGTCTGTCATCATCTGTGGTGACTTTAATATTCCATCTGTCCAATGGGACTCTGGTTTTTCCCGTATTGTTTCTCACAATAATATATCCATTGTTCTCTCATCGTTCCTTTCATCTTGTTCACTTAATCAATTTAACTATGTCCCTAATGTAAACAATAAGATCTTTGATGTCATTCTTTCCAACATCGAACCTTCATCGTTTTTGAGTTCTCCCTCCTTCATCATCCTCCCCTCTTTGTTGACATTGTTGTTAATCTATCTAATCGTGCCAGAGTTTCAGACAAGCCTTGTTTCAATTTCAAAAGAACTAGTTTTGACCTCTTAGCTCTCGATCTCAACTCTATTAATTGGTTTGGCTTGTTTCGTGGTCTTGATATTGACATTGCAGCTAAGAAATTATATTATGTTTTCCTTGAGTTAATCACTGTTCATACTCCAACCTTCCGCTTGCGTAAGCGTAATGATGCTCCTTGGTTCACTGAGAGTGTTAAACGTGCCCTGGGTAATAAAAATGCAGCACGTTGTAAATTTTTGAGCTCCCATTCCGCCCAGGACTACGCTGATTTTTCTCGTCTTCATGCTGCTGCCAAGAACCAAATAAGGCTTGCCATGCGCAACTATCCATCGCATATTGAATCTTCTTTGCTTTCGAATGACCCCAAAAACTTCTGGTCATTCCTTCGCTCCTTAAAATCCTCGTCTCCTATCCCTGACTCCCTTACATTTAATAATATCACTGCTGCTCTTCCTCAGAATGTTTATGATCTCTTCGCAATGTTTTTCTCTTCTGTATACTCTGATTCAATGGTTCCCTCTTCTTATAGTGTCCCTTTTATTCACCCTCCTTGTCTCTCTTCACTCTCGACTAATTCTCTTGAAGTTGAATCCCTTATATGTTCTCTTGATTCTAGTTACTCTCCTGGACCTGATGGCCTTCCTAATTTTTTTGTGAAAAATCTTGCTTCTTCTTTATGTGTCCCCCTATCAATTTTATTCAATTTAAGTCTTGGTTCTGGTAAATGTCCTTCCTCCTGGAAGCTGGCAAGCATTTTCCCTATTTTCAAATCTGGTGAACGCAATGTTGCCTCAAACTATCGTCCTATTTCTATCCTTCCCTGTTTCTCAAAAATCATTGAACGTTTTGTGTTTAACAAAATTTATGACTCTCTTAAGTATACTTATATATATATATATATATATATATATATATATATATATATATATATATATATATATATATATATATATATATATATATATATATATATATATTATTATTATTATTATATATATATATATATATATATATATATATATATATATATATATATATATATATATCAGCAAAGTGATTAAGGGGGATCATCTCTGGAGTGGTCGATCCGATTGAGCTGAAATTTTCGGAGAACGTAGATGTATATAGTAAGTAGGTCCATGACTGTCTCAAATTCAGATATCTTATATATCCTTTTGGCGGCGGCGAGCGTTTTAGTGAATTTTGACGTACTCCTATATTTCCAAGCAGTGTAAATTTTTGAAGAAAAAAAAGTATTGGGAATGAAAGCTAATTATGTTGTAAGCTTGTATATGATAAAGAATTGAAAATTTTGAGCCGTGTGTGGGTGCTTTGTGCCTAAAAGTAGGCAAGGATTTTATTTCAAATTTTGATTTGTCATTACTTCTGACAAAAACATTGAATCATCGTGAAATTCGCAGAGCGTATTGACGTTGGCTACGATTTAACACACATGGATTTTCAAGATAGTGCGGGTAATTCTGTAGCTACGGCAGGCTCCTGAAAAAAGATCCGTCAAAAAGCTCAAATCATTGATAAATTTCAACCTTTGTCCATTATGTCAAATTAAAATTTTTTAAATTCCGATTTGCACAAGAACGGCAACCCATCACCAAATTACCTCTATTTTCAGCACTCGAAAGTACTGCTCACGAGAACTGACGACCGGATAATCCGATCATAATGAAATTTACAGGACATGTTGGTATTAGCTAGGACCAGGTCTGAAAGAAGTGATTTTGAAATGCAGGCAACCCTGTGGCAGTGGTACCATCTTGAAAAATCACTGAGAAAAAAAAACAGCTTTTTGGCCTATAACTTCCGATTCAGCCATCAGATTTTAACAAAATTCACACAGTACTTGGATCTTACTTTATGTAACATTAAGTGAAAATTTGGTTAAAAAATTAAAATAGGGCTGCCAGCTATGTTAATTTTTGTCTCACTAAATTTGCAAATTTGCTCAGCAAAATAAAGTTTTTTTCCCTATAACTTCCGGTCCAGTGTAGAAATCAAAACGAAGTTCATGCAGTAAATGGACCTTAATGTGAAGTAAATGTCGTAGGAATTTCGTACAAAAATCATGAAAGGGCTGCCAGCTATGACCATTTTTGTAATTTTGTGGAATATCTTTACTGAGCGATTATGTCATTAGATTTGCAGTGATTCAATCGAAACGAAATTTACTGGTTGGGTTTAACTTAACGTGAAGCCGATTTGGAATATATTTTGCTCTGCTGCTTGGTTTATTTTGCTTTTGCTCTGCTACACAGGGTAACCAGCATTAGCCATTTTTGTAAATATTGCACCAATAGATGCTTCAAATTACGTACTCATATGCAAAGCATTTGCGATAAAAATAAGAAACCAATTTTTAAATTTTCCGAGTTTTGAACATTTTTCGGATGGCAGCCTCAAACAACGTTTAACCGCTGAAATTTTCGATTAAATCCTGCGATGAGAACGAAATTCAAAGGTTAAGTTGATTAAAGTATGAGCTTGTTATGGTAAACTTATTGCTGCTTCGTTGGGAAAGTGTTGCCAGCACGGAACATTTTCATCATTTGTGTTATAGTTGAGTTTTATTGCTTGGGATAAGGAATGGTTGATATGACTCTACAAAAAAGTGTATTACGTCTTTCCACATTTTTTTGCCACTCAAAGAGAATTTCTTCGAAAATTAGTTTTCTAGCGGTTCTGATGCGCTAGACTTTTTTTCATTTTGACGGATTTCCTTCTTTTTACGTTTGCTATGATCAGACAATTCAATGCAAATTTTATAGTAAAAAGTTAAACAAATCCAATAGCATTTGAACAATTAATCAATTCTTAATTTCAACATGATGAAGTCACACACAGATTGGCACTCAGATAAACGTGTGTCTTTTGAATTAGGGTAAATAAATTGATTTAGTTGCGTGATTTATTTTCCTCCTCTAAGCGAAACACATTTTACCACTTTCCCTATCTATCCTCAACCGTGAAGTAGATAGTAATATTTTTTTTTTGTTTATATATATATATATATATATATATATATATATATATATATATATATATATATATATATATATATATATATATATATATATATATATATATATATATATATATATATATATATATATATATATATATATATATATAATTCGAATTTCGTCGTCGACAATCAAACATATATATGTAAATGTATAATTACACATATATATCCGATTTCGTGACATACTTCTTCAGCTCAGCAAACTAGCATTTACTGAGATGAAGAAAATTTCACCATTTCCACATAATCATGCATGAATGCTGAAAGAGGGCTCTGTTGAGAAAAAAATATATAAATTTGTATGCACTTTTTATCCACCACCAACTGTAAAGTATTTCCTACTAGCTATAGACAAAATGGGGTTAGTTTGAAATGCCGCTAAGTTAGTAATAAATTGACCGAGTAGGGAATGAAGGATCCGTGGAAGGGTTCGAACCACACTCTCATTACAATTTTTTCTTTCTTTAACAAAATGAGGGTACATTGGGAGTGACATAAATGGCTAATTAGTTATGGTATGGTCGTTAGTTTCTCACTTGAATTCACCAACACCCATAACAACATATTTTATATTGCATGCAATTGAATAACTTCATTTGTCACAAACTTTCCTCTTAGGCAGTGCCAAACACTGGTATGAGAGAGGAAAAAAATTAACAAATCAAACTATTCTATATGAAACTGTTTTAATTGAATTTTCTGCTATTTCAATTAGATTTTTATGGAGTGAAAAGAAAAGAACTAGTAGCATGTATTAGTTAGAATTAATATATAAATATGATAAGAACTAAAGTTAGATAATAAAAATAAAAAAATAAAAATAAAAAGATTAAAAAAAAATTTTTTTTTTTTAATAATACCTTTATTAAACTGTTTCCTTCGTATAAGAAGCTTCAGTTAGTTTTAAAATCTTACATGCTAAAACAAGTGATGTGCACTCCTCACAGTTGAAGACGTGAACATTTTGGACCCAAGTTACTTTATTGACATAAAGTCACACAGCAAAGAGCAAAGCTATGATATGTGTTATAGAATTACAGTGTTCAATGTTTGAAAGAGTTTGAAAAGCAAAGAAATTGGCTACGCAGGCTGTATTTTCTACGTTAAAGATGGAAGGTCCAACGGGTCAGTTCTTTTCAATCGCTGAAATTTACGATGAGTTAGTATTTCTTTTGCCAGCTTGTTGGGATGATGAGCGAGGGCTGCAATATATTTTCCACTACGGTTCTTAATTTCTTCTGAAATCGTCTCGATTCGCAGGTCTTTATGGAGATTGGCGTTCCGGAAGTACCACGGGGCTCCGGTGATAGATCGAAGTATTTTTGATTGGGTCCTCTGGATGATGTTGATGTTTGAAGGGCGGGCTGCACCCCATATTTGTAAGCCATATGTCCAGATTGGCTTTAAGACAGACTTATAGACGAGCACTTTAGAGTCGAGAGAAAGTTTTGGCCTGCTATTGAGCATCCATTTGAGGTTTATGAATTTGAGCTTCAGTTGTTGATTTTTAGCTTCAATGTGCCGTTTCCAGGTGAGCCTCCTATCAAGGTGCATTCCGAGATACTTTACTTCGTTACTTTGAGGTATAGGTACATTGTTTAAATATACTTGAGGGCAAGTCAGTTTTAACAATGTGAAAGTAACGTGTATGCATTTGGTTTCGTTCATTCTGATTCTCCATTTCGCTAGCCATTCTTAAAGAAGTGAGATGTGGCCTTGCAATGTACGGGATGCCGTAACTGGGTCTGAATCAGTGCATAGTATGGCAACGTCATCCGCAAAGGTAGCTGTCGTTGTTTTGTCGCATATTGGGAGATCAGATGTGAATATAGTGTAAAGTACCGGTCCCAAAACACTTCCTTGTGGTACACCAGCATGCACACGATGTTTAGCGGTAGAATAGCTTTTGTATCTCACCTGGAATGTGCGGTTGGTCAGGTAGGAGGAGAGTATTTTGTGGAAGCTTTTTGGAAGCATTGATTCAATTTTGAAGATCAACCCTTCGTGCCAGACTTTATCGAAGGCTTGAGTTACATCTAAAAAGATTGCTGAGCAGTACTTCTTGTCTTCGAATGCTATTTTAATGTCTGACGCGATTCGATGGACCTGTTGAATGGTGCTGTGATGTCTTCGAAACCCAAATTGCTGTTCTGGAATTATTTTTGCATCTTCTAGTATCGGTAGTAGCTTTTTCAACAGAACTTTCTCGAAAACTTTGGAGACGCATGACAAAAGACTAATAGGTCTGTATGACTTCACTTGAGAAGAGTCCTTACCAGGCTTAGGGATCATTATGATCTCACCTGTTTTCCAAACTTCAGGAAAATGTCCGATTCGAAAGATAGCATTGAATAGATTAGAAAGCCAAGAGAATACGATCGGCGGCATCTGTTTGAGCATAGCATTGGTGATGAGATCAATTCCCGGAGATTTTTTTGAGCATGTTTCCTGAATAATGATAACTTGCACTTCCTTAGCCGAAGTCTTGATTGGTTCTGAATCCTGAGCGTTGACATTAGTTGGAAAGTCACATGTTGCCGTGGTGAAAGGTGTGAAAACCTGTTCTAGGTGAACTGCGAAGGCGGTGGCTTTCTCTGCGTCACTTTTGGCCCATTGCCCGTTGACAGTTCTTAGTGGGGCTTCCCTGATGGTAGGTTTGTTGGTTTTTTTGACTGCTTTCCACAATGAATAGTCGGCATTTTTAGTGGGACTGAGGCTCTCTAAGAATGAATGGAACTTTAACTCGTTGTCTTTCGCAAGTGCCAGTCTGAGCTCACTAGAAGCTTTGTTGAGTAGTGTTTTAGTTTGGGGAGACCGGTGCAGCTGCCAATTCCTTCGTGCGAGTCTTTTTTTCTGTATTAAGATTTTTATTGATGAGGAGTATGTTGTTTTCCGAGTTGAGGGATTTAGTTCCATTTTAGGTGTCGCGGTGTCAAATGCCTCCAAGACATGCTCGTTGAAAAGGATAACAGCGGAATTGACATCATCCGGTGATTTGAGAGATGCACTAAGAGATGTTGAGCTGGTGAGGTGTCGTCTGAATGCACTCCAGTTGGTTTTTTTGTGAATATCTACGCTTACAGCAAGCGAAGTGGGGTGACGTATCCAGAGTAATGATGACAGGAGAATGATCTGAGGACAAATCAAAAACTACTTCTGATTTTGCGGAGTTTGGAGGTATTCCCTTCGAGATTGCGAAGTCTATGAGGTCCGGAATTTTGTTGATATCAGACGGCCAATATGTTGGCTGGCCGGTTGAGATATGACTCAAACCATAGTTCTGTAATGTATCGAAGAGTGCTTTGCCCCTAGGTGTTATGAGACGAGATCCCCAAAACGTGTGTTTCGCGTTAAAGTCGCCAGCCACGATGAATTTAGTTCCCAGCGATGAGAAGAAGCTTTCGAATACTGCCTTTGAAATGTTGTGCCTCGGTGGACAGTAGATGGACGAAATTACAATCTCGCTCGACTGCTCACGTAGGCAAATGGATGCCGCTTGCATGTAATTTTCGCTGAGTACTTCCAAAGGATGATGGAACAGATGTTTTTTAATAAGTATTGCAGACCCGCATCTAGCCTTACCATCTGGGTGTTTGGTATCGTAGAAGATGTAGCCTGGGATGTCGAATTTATTATTTTTTTCTGTGTGGTGCGTTTCCGATAAGAGGAACACATCAATGTCGTGGGTTGATATAAAGCAGGTTATTTCCGCTTTATGCTGGACAATGCCATTCGCGTTCCAATGGGCGATCTTGAATGAGTTCATTTGCTGTTAATGAGAAATTGGAGCAACATGTTTTGATTTTTAAGTAACTCTTGCATCATGTTACTCATCGTCGTCATGAATCGATTCATGTTGTCTGAGAGCGTTGACAAAATCGAAGAGAGTTCGTTGTTGGAGCTGCTTTGAGCAGTGGTTTCAGCAGAGCAATGTGCGTTTTGTTTGATTGCGTCGGAATATTTGATACCAGGAGTTACAAGTGATGAAGGTGCAAAAGTCTCCGGCATGAGGACTGGTCTATTAGCTGCAATATTTAGAGCCTGTTGAGCGTGGTTCTGAGGCGGAAACAACTTTACTTTCAGAGATTGGAATACTGGGCAACCTCTGTAGTTTGCAGTATGGTTGTTACCACAATTGCTACATTTTTTAATTGCAGGATCTAGTTTACTCTTGTCACAGGACTTGGTAGCGTGAAACTCGCCACATATAACACACACGCTAGAGAGTGAACAATAGGTTTTGGTGTGGCCATATTCTTGACAATTTGCACATTGCACGGGGCCTTTACGTTTGATCGGCTCTTCGACGGTGATTCTGCGGTGCATAATATATCGCAGGCTATAAATTTTGTGAGTTTCACCTCTTTTGGGCTTGCTGGCTTCGGGCTCTAGTTCCACTTTGAACAGTGGCTGGGGCTGTTTGAATTTATTAAATATATTTGTGATAGATTTAACTGCAAAACCGAGGCTTTCGAGCTCCTGCTTTAACCCATCAGCATCAATATCAGGTTCTATGCCTTTAATTACCACCGACAACCCTTTGCAACTTTTTAGTTGGTAAGTATAATATTGACGACGCTGTGAATCAAACTCTTTTGTAACCTTCCTGAAGTTTTCTTCAGAAGAAACTTGTATTTTGGTCTCAGAAACGTGACCACGTTTCAGCGGTGTGACATGAAAGTTGTTTTTACCAGCAATTGATACCAACATGTTGACTAAGCTATTGCTTGTTTTTTCTCTCAGGTATATTGGCGGAGGCTTAATTTGCTTTGGCAACGAAGCAATTTCGGAGTCGTTTTCGGTTGCAAGTAGTTGGTAGTAGTTCCTACTGGTAGAAGCTTGCTGATCATCGGGCTTAGAAATTTTCTTCTCGTTTCCAATTTGAGACGAGTGGGGACTTCGTCTTCTTTTGACAATGTTGAAGTATCGGTCCAAACCCTTTTTCTTGTCCGCATTTGGAGGCCTCGCATCTACGTTAGCATTAGATGCTCCATTTTCATTAGATGTGTTCCCAACCATGTCATCCAGCTGCTTACGAGACGAGATAGCTCCGTTTGTTTTTTGTTGGATGCTCTGTAGGTAGCTGTCTTGGATTGAGTGGATATCAATTTGTTCTAAGCTACTATACTGTCTCTGATTTTTTGCAGACATATCAAAGACAGTAATTAGAATGGATCATGCCTCGGATGTGGAATGTGTTAGCCAAGCACAAGTGTCCCAAGCTGGCGGCTAGGTGGCGCTGCGTGCAATTATTCCACGTGATACAATTATTTTGATTTCAACTTTAGAATTTTAATTGTGTATTATTTTGGAATTTGAATTGAGAATTTTATTTATGTAATTGAAATTTATTTTAGAATTTTTAAAATCCGAACAACACTTAACAAAAACTGAAGCGGCGCTGATGGGGGACGAACCGACAGCTTTTGTATCAGAGAGCCGAGTACGTACCCACTGCGCTATTGTGGGTGTTGAAGGTTAGAACAGCAGAAAAGTATAACAATGTCAGGTTGACGCGCACTTAGTTTACTGAAAAAAAAATAACCGTGCTTCTTGAGTTTCTTTGTTCGATGATGCACTTTCACAGCTTGAAAGAAGGAAACAAAGTGTGTTAGGAGGTCAGATCGTGAACAAGATAAGCGATGTACAACAAAACAGCCAAGTCGACCTTTCGGAGCTGTTATGCTGACGACACGATAGACACGGCGTTACGCGGCTTACGACGGCCTTCCCTTTGGGGGATTCCCGAAAACGAAGATTTATTTTTTCGATCAAGATTTTGAACTGTAGATTAAATGATTCGATATTGAGGAATGGTATCAAACGATGCCGAGAGAAGTAATCACAAAGTTGAACACTTTTGATATGTTGATTTGCACTTTAGAACCTTGTTTTTAACTAAATTTCCACGCAGAGATTTCCGCACCAGTCGTTCCGTTTGACGTTCAAAATGACGTTTTTTTTTAAAAAAATTAAAGAAAAATATTTACATTCGCTTTTAAACTAGGTTTAGAACATACTGCTTCAGCTTCCTTTTAGTAACGAAATACGATAGGTTGTTTTTTAAATCATCAGGCATATCATTATACAACGATATAGCTGAAAGAATCGGGTCAGATTGTGAACTGCCTTAATTGCCTTATTTAGGGTTCTGCTCAAGATGGCCAGGTTTGTTGAAGATGATTGGCTCCAGTTAAGCATAGCATAACTAATAGATGGAATTACAAAAGCATGATAAATCTTTTTTTTTTAAACAATGTTCAAGTAGCATCGTCTTCTTAAGAAACCTACAATGGGGCAAATCTTTGTCATCAAATTTGTCATCAATTATTACTCCTAAATATTTAGTTTTTTTTCTAGTCTAACAATGGGTTGGTTGTTAATCAAGATGCTTAAAGATATGTCTTCCTTATTTTTCTGTTTGAAAATCAAGTAATGCTTTGCATTAACATTTATTTTTAATTTATTAGTAACAAGCCAATTGAAATATCTACCTAAATCATCATTGATCATCCGCTCTTGTTCGATAGGATCTGTATTTGAGTTTAATATAAGGGTGTCATCTGCATAAATAACATATTTAGAAACTAAATTAAGATTAAGATCAAATAAAGAGTTGGTCCCAAAATGGATCCTTGAGGAATGCCTATATTTATCACTCTCCTATCACTGTTTCACCTTTGAACTGGGTACTTATCGACCTGTTGGATAAGTAATTTTTTATTAGTTCATTTCCCTTTCCTCGAACATTTAGTTCGTTTAAAATATGGCCTAAAATGGTATGATCAACTGTGTCAAATGCCTTTTTAAGGTCAACAAATATGGCTGAAACATATAAACCCTTGTCTAGTTGGCTATTCATATAATGTTGCGCATCTATGATGGCTGCACTTGTATTGCTGCCATTGAGGAAACCATATTGATTTTGATCGAAGCCTATAGTGTTGTTAATAAAGTGAACTAGCGTAGAATTGATAACTTTCTCAAAAATCTTGCTGAAGGCGCTTGCTAATGAAAATGGCCTATAGTTATTTGGATCATCGATATCACCACTTTTAAAGATTGGGGTGATAAGGGAGTTTTTCAAAACATTAGGAAAGGTGCCTTCATCCAAGTGCTTGTTAACTATAGAAGTAAGGAGTGGAGCAAGAAGATCCTTGATGCATTTTAAATCTATTCCAGGAGCCACATTTTTAAGGTTTAATATAATCTCTTTTATGTCTTCAATCGAAGTTGGTTTTAGGAAGAGGGTCTGCTGGTTAAGTCTATTGCTAATTCTTTCCGCACAATTTGCGCGAAATTCACTATTTATTCTGCTGCCTATTAGCGAAAAGAAGTCATTAAGCTGCGTTGCTGTGAGGAGGGACACGTTAGCCTTATTTTGATTTTGATTGGCCCCCGGGATCAATTCACTCTCAAGAATATCCCATAATTTTTTGTTGTTTTCATGTGCTTTATCGACTCTTTTATTTAACGCAATTTCTTTGGCTTTATTTATTACATTGCAGGCCTTGTTTTTCAACCGCCTGTACTTTAGAAAATTTTCATTATTTGGACTCTTGCGATAGGATTTGTAAGCAATTCTTTTTTGCTTCAATATATTGAGGACATCACTATTTACTTCTTGAGCGAATCTTTTTATGAGTGGTTGAAAGAGTTTTTGCAGTACAAACTATTTCGATGAGTTCTTCAAGTTCAATTTCCCGCGATTCCAACATCAAAATATTAAGCTTGTCACGGACTAAATTCGCAAATTTATTTTTATTTAGCACAGGTATTTGAAAAACTTTCATTGGAGATTTAGGAATGAGAACACCCGTAATAGTGGTGTTTTGAACCCTGTGGTCCAAATCAGGCATGTCATAAAAAGCAATACCACACTCATACCTACGAAGGTTAACCGAACTGACAACATGATCAATAAGCGTCGTAGACTCATTTGTAACTCTAGTTGGTTGTTTCTCATTATGTAAAGTCGCATTGTTCATTTTTAGCGTTTCCAGATAGTTTCTGGTTATATTATCATTACATTTAAGTACATCAGTATTATTGTCACCAATCATTATAATATTTTAATATTTATGATATACGAGGGTGGTTCAAATATGATGGAGACAAATGCTGTATATGGCGCGCATGTATGTTTTGAAGGTCGTGGCTTGAGTATGTGATAGCTAGGTCCCTTACACACAGTGTGCATAGTTTTCGTCGGGAGCGCATGTTCCACGCGCGTGCTAACGACCATGAGTGAACGTCAAGTGCCGACCGCCGTTGCGCAACGTATTGTCATTCGTTTTGTGTGGGAAGGCGTTAAAAACACGGAAATTTTTCTGCGT
Source organism: Nemotelus pantherinus (assembly GCA_963978885.1). Taxonomy (NCBI): domain Eukaryota; kingdom Metazoa; phylum Arthropoda; class Insecta; order Diptera; family Stratiomyidae; genus Nemotelus; species Nemotelus pantherinus. The sequence continues at coordinate 11,544,247 of OZ022267.1, read as the reverse complement.
TTGCGAAATCAATTTGGTAGTGAGTGCCTGAGTAGGGCTGCTGTGTTTAAATGGGCCAAAGCATTCAAGGATGGCCGCGAAACCGTCGAGAATGAGCCGCATGGTCGTCGACCGCGAACCAGCATCACACCAGAAAACATTTGCCGCGTAGAACAATTCATTTTGGGGGACCATAGGATGAATGTTCGAGACATTTCGGCTGAACTCGGCATCAGTATTGGTAGTCTAGAGTCTATCATTCACGAACACCTTCAATATCGCAAAATAACGGCACGATGGGTTCCTAAACTGTTGAACTTCGAGTAAAAATTCACGCGGTTGGAAATTTGTCGCCGCTTGCTGATGCGATACAAGGCGGAAGGGGATGGTTTTTTAACGCGAATCTTCACTACAGACGAGACATGGGTACACTATTACACTCCCGAAAGTAAGGTGTCGTCTAAAGGAAGAAGGAGGAAGGGGCGCCAGTCAAAGCGAAGACAACCAGGTCCGGGGGTAAGGTTATGTGGACTGTGTACACTGTGTGTACACTGTACTGCGGGGCGTGCTGTACGTCGACTTCCTGCGCACCCAACGTACCATCAATGCTGCATACTACTCTAACCTTTTGAAAACACACGTGAAACCCGCTTATCGCTCGAAACGGAGGAGCATTCCAGCACGAAGTGCGATTTTTCTTCAGGATAACGCGCGCCCTCATACCGCGCGTCTCACGCTCGATACAATATTGGAATTGGGGTGGGAGGTGCTGGAACACCCTCCGTACAGTCCGGATATATCACCCTGCGACTACCACATGTTTGGACCACTGAAAGAAGGCCTCGCAGGTCAAAGATTCAACACCAACGACGAGGTAGAGGAGTTCGTGCGCACATGGCTGCTTGAGTTGCCCAAGGAATTCTTCGGTACCGGCATCAAACAGCTTCCGGAAAGGTGTAAAAAATGCGTAACTAGTGAGGGGAACTGCTTAGAAAAACTGTGAATGAAACCACCCTTATTTCATCAATATACTCAAAGTAATCCATGCTATCTTGAGAAGGAGCTCTGTAATGAGTGCCAAGTCTTAGAGGAGTGTTACAAACTATTAGTTCCACAATGATCATGTTGTACTGTTTTTCGCTGACTAGGGTTTTGAAATTGATACTGTTCCTTATGTAAATCACTGTTCCACCTCCAACTGAATCTCGACAAGATGTTATAAAAAACTGCTTCGTTTTCATAAAGCCAGGTTTCGCCTAAAATAATGATATTAGAATCATTCAATACTGCTACTTCCAATTCGTGAAATTTATTTCTAATACTTCTAACATTTGCATAGAATATTTTTAGAGATTGCAATGGCATATGAATTATGAGGAGTACATAGTTAGTTTTTCTAATCAAAAATTGTGCAGCTTTTATATATTCTGGGCAATTTTTACTATCCGCCCTATGATTAGCGTTGTTCTGATTCTTAGCGACACAATCCACACATTTAACTATTTCGGAGGCACAATCTTGGGTTTAATGATCACCAGCGCACTTAGCACAAACATCATTTGTCCTAGTACAATATTTTGATGGATGACCGTATTTCTGGCATTTGAAACACCTTCTGACGTTGAGGTCTTCCTTACAAAAGTAACTGCCAAAGTCTACGTTAACATACCTGTTAACTAATTTGTGATACGTATCTCACGGGGCCTCAATGAGCGCAATATACTTGCCGTTTTTGTAGCTTTTTTTATATTTGACACGCATTTTTGGATCCGAACCCATGTCATAATTCAAAGATGAAATTTGATAATTCAGCTCTTCCTCCGAGTATTGCTTTTCTAAACCAAACAAAACTAAAATTGGAAGTCGCTGTTTCGTGTTTTCAGCCGTATACTTTTGCCCAAGTTTCTTAGTTAAGCTATCTATAAGAGTTTAATTGTTAGCCTCATTATTGGTTTTTATTAAAACACTCTATTGGTCGAGTTATATGGCGCATCTGAACTCGTCTACGAAATAATTGGCGCGTGATGTACAAAAGGCTGGCGACCTCTGATCTAGACGAACATTTCGGGACTTAAAAGTTGAAAACATAGAAACCTAAGGAGATCGCTCTAAAAATTGATATCGATGAAATTCCTACAACCTTGCAAATAATCACATGCTTTTCAGCATTTGATTTGAAGCACAGAACAAATTTTCCTATCTAATTTATTAGCTAACTATCCGTACCAATTTAAAGTAACTAAAAAAAAGGCATAATAACATAACTGAAAATTTACAGAAACATCGACGCTGCTTTTTATATCACGAAAAAAAAAATTACAGTAAATTAAAGCAATATCTCCACCATTTATGCTTGTTGACATGCTAAACTTCCAAATGTTATTTGATCCACACAGTGCGGCTGGTGGGGTTCGTTGGTTGGCATGCAAATTAACATGCAATGCCTGGATATAACTGAACATTTCGTTTTCCAAACGTCTCAAGTCAGGTGTATGCCTAGAATGGTCATTTTTGCGACCGATCTCCTGCCTGCTTATGTCAAAGGAAGTCAGTCGATTTGCAGGTTTTTTTTTGTCGTACACAAAACTTCTTAATATATTCTACTTCTACTACACTAATGAAGAAGAAAAAAAAAACAAAAAACCCAGTGACTTGAAGAGGGGACGCTATTTTCTTCGATGTCCACCCTTTTTCTTTTTGTCATCGTGCACGGCCTCAAGCACACACTCATTTCTCGATCCGATTTCTCGATTTTAGTGGTTTTTCGCAACTTTCACTGTGCAGTTGTTGTTTTTCTGTTTTGTTCTTCTTTTTTTTTTCAAATGACGCGAGTGCTGCCGCCAAAGGGTTTCGGACTTAAGAATAGTTAGTCCTGTTTCAAAGGGCCAATAAAATGATTTTAAACGCAATGCAAATTGATTGCGAATTTCACAAAAAAAAACCGCCCTCATGTGAAATGTAAAGTTTTGAATGTGTTTTGTTGTTGTTGTTGTTGTTGTTGTCTTTTTCAACTTGTCGTTTGCTGGCTGTTGTCTTGCGCATTTTACATTGGAATGCAATATTTTACTTCTTCCTTCCTGCATTCGTTAGTATAAATAACGGAAACGCTTGTCTTATGTTAATAAATCTAAAATACATGAAAATGTTGTGAAACACGGATAAATTTCATTCAACTAAATACATCCGCAATTTGAAATTCGTCGGACAAGTCTTCATTGATAAAATCAAGCACATGTTTGTTTGTTTGTTGTTGTTGTTATTGTTTTTTTTTGTTTTGAAAGTCAGAACTGTTGTTATTCCCGCAAATAATATGATTAAACGAATCCCCCACTATAAACTACATATATCTTTTTTTTTCGAACTTGTTACGCCCAAAATATGTTGGTGTATGATTTAAAATTTTAATCAAACGGAACGGGAACACCCCGCCGCGCGGAACCGAATCGTCGAATTAAAATGAGCACTTTTTATTGGATGAACCAACCAACCAAAAAAAAAACAAAAACAAAACACAACTATAACTCAAAATCACACACCTGATGTAGGTAGCCAAATAATTGCTGATCGATGCTCAATTTTGTTTTCCTTCATCCAGTTTTTATATGGATTTGGGAAATAAATATCGTTTCCTTCCGGGACACACGAAAGATACAATCGAACGATTATTCATGGTAACAACGATTCAAAACTACGAGGAGATAACGACAGGTGGCAAATAAGCATCTGTTGTATGTGCCCATTTTTCTCATGGTCCTTTTGTTATCCTTTTATAATGTCTTTTCATTCGTAATTTTTTTTTTTTTGTTTTTTTTTAGTCACCAGTTGCCTTCAGCAGCACACAAAGACTATTAAGAGCCGCAATGATATGTTGTTGTTTTTGCCGTATGTTCTCAAATATTTTGACTAAAAGTTGGTTAGTCAAGAGAGCTCGTCATCGAATGTGCTTAAATATGCCATTCAGTGTTGAGATCCTTTTGGGCGTGCGAGCAATAAAAACGAGAAGCAATTTGATATAATGTGTGCTATTAAATTTTTTAAAAGAACCTTTTTTACGCTGGCAATCATTTTTGACAGTGATCGATGATTTAATGTTTATAAAATGCAAAATATAACAATCGACAAAAAAAGCCATTTGTGTATAGTAGTATCATAATTCCATTATGATTTTGATGGTCTTTTTTGAGATTGTAGTTTTGATGCTCCTGAAAATTATCGGGGCACTGCAAATCTGAAGACGGCATACAGCCAAAACGTTAATCGAGAATGGCGGCTGAATTTCGTTGAAAATGTTATTGTTGAAATAGCTTTTATTTATTATCATATATATTCAATAGATAAAAATCCAATTACCGAATATTAGAAAGAACATAATAAAAACAAAATCAAGGTGAATTAGGTTAGGTTAGGTTAGTAAAGAGGGCTTTAAGAGGGCCCCTGCTAACCCAAAAATCTTGAGTCGTTTATTATTTAGGGCCGGACAATCACAGAGAGTATGCTCGATGGTGTCCTTTCCCATCTCCCACCTCTTGCATAAATCGCTGGATGTCAGTCCCATTCTGTACGCATGAGACGCGGTAAGGCAGTGCCCTGTGAGCAAGCCGACCGTGGCTCTCAAGCGGTTTCTGCTGAGCTTGAGCAGTTTCCTGCTTTTGCTTCGATCAGGTGATGGCCATAATGTCCTGGCCACTCTGCAGTCCAACCTGTTTTCCCATTCGGACTTCAGTTTGGCCCATATGGCGGCATCAAGTTTGCTTATGGCGTCAGCGATTGACCGTGGTACAGTGATGCAGGGGCTATTGCTAGCTCCTGAACCTATCCTCACCAATTCATCGGCTTTTTCGTTGCCCATGACCCCACTATGCCCTGCCACCCACATAATCCGGATAGGAATATGCCTTGCCTTTTCATTGAGAGCCACTCTGCATGAAGAACATCTGTAAGACGCAAGAGCGAGAATGGCTGTTTTTGAAGAACATCTGTAAGACGCAAGAGCGAGAATGGCTGCTCTGCTGTCGACGCAGACTGAAAGACGGTAGCATGGTCCGACAGTCTACACCACAGGTTAAGGCTCAGATCCGTAGAAAACACGCCCGAGCCAACTCCTGTGTCCGTCTTTGACCCGTCCGTGATGGACACAGGAGTTGGCTCGGGCGTGTTTTCTACGGATCTGAGCCTTAACCTGTGGTGTAGACTGTCGGGCCATGCTACCGTCTTTCAGTCTGCGTCGACAGCAGAGCAGCCATTCTCGCTCTTGTGTCAAGTCATGTCACCGATGGTGACCCGTCCATCGGTGGTAGCTTCCTTTTTCTTCCAGTCTGTTCTTGTGGGTATCTTGACCTGGAAATTTCTGCCAAGATGTATTCTTTTGCCAATGTTGTCCGTGTCTTCTGCAACGAGCCCAAATCTTTTGCGGCATTCTGTAAGAATACCGATGTGGCCCCACTGATCTGAATCGTTCCACATGCCGGAACTTTTAGCGCGTATCGCCGCTAGGCTTGCGCTTCTAAAGATGAATCGATCTAGTGGCATGAGTCCCAAAATAATTTCCAACCCAGCCGTTGGGGCGGTTCTTAAAGCGCCCGCAATACATATGCAAACTAATCTTTGCAGTCTTGTTAGCTCCTTAATATTAGTTTTACTCTCCGCTGCCTTCCACCACACGATCGCTTTATACACCAAAATCGGCCTCACCACACATGTGAATATGTAATAGGCCGCCCTAGGTTTAAGACCCCAGGTATTGGAGTAGGCGGACCGACACGCGAAAAGTGCTGCGCGAGCCTTACCAATTCTGTGCTTCACGTTAGCCCACCAGTTCAGTTTCCTGTCTAGTATAGCACTATCAGGAAGTTCCAATGTTATTCCAAGGTTAGGCGTGGCAATAGCCGGTGCCCTGTGTCTCCTTGTGAAGAGTACAAGTTCGGTTTTTGTCGGGTTTGCCCTAAGACCGACTTTTCTGGCCCAGGTTTGGACATGTTCCGGCGCCGATTGCATAAGGTCCGACAAAGTTTGTGGGAACGCACCTCTCACAAGTACCACAATGTCATCGGCATACGCCACCACCTCAAAGCCACTGGCCCTTAAATTCTCCAGTATTTCGTTGACTGTCAGGATCCAGAAAAGGGGAGATATAATCCCTCCTTGTGGTGTTCTGGTTTCGACTATTCTTTCCACTTTGGCCTCCAAAAAGGTAGCCTCAATCCGCCTGGTCTTGAGCAAGTCCGATGCCCAGGTCGCCAGAGCTTTATCCACTCCATATCGAACCAAGGCATCGATGATACTCCCGACAGTGACATTATTGAAAGCCCCTTCAATGTCTAAGAAGGCTGCCAACGTGAATTCCTGCTGCCGTAAGGATTTTTCTATTGTACCAACAACTTTATGTAATGCCGTATCCACTGATCTGCCCGCTAGATACGCGTTTTGATCAACACAGAGTCTCGCGACATCAATCGAGCTTTCAAGGTCAAGTTGAAATAGAAAGAAAGACAAATCCAGGTGAATAGAAAGAAAGAAATACGAATAAGAAACAAAATCAAATGAAAAAAGTACAAATTAAAAATTAAGAAGAGAGAAAAAAACCTACAACGTGTTGCTAACTATTCAAAACATGGTTTTACAAAAATATTTTGAAAGCTTGTAATGTCGGCGGTAGAGGGAGTACCAACTGTAGGTCAGTAATAAATAGTGCCGATTAAAAATAGGTATCAGTGTGCGCAAATGGCACACTAAACACAAAGGAAGAACGCGTGCCATGCACTGCTTAACGGACAGAAACGTGGCTACTAATGTCAGAATCAAATAAAGAGTAGAAACTCATCCAAGGAAAGTCGCCGTGATTCGAGGGAAGGAAGATGTAGGAACGAAAGATGAGCACTGTACGGACGGTTGGTAAGCTGAAATTTAAAAAAAGGTACGAGTGAATCTGCGTTGAAAAGACTCATTTAACCCTGGAATGGTACGGTAAATTTTTGGATGATTTTAGGTACATGTTTTTACTAAGAAGATGGCAACAATAGTATTATGTACATTTTTTTATTTAATCATTAAACATAAAAAGATTATATAGCCGCTAGCCTCATGGCAGTCGGAGTGGCCAACTGGCTGGTGCGCGACGAAATATATACCCTATGTGAGTAAAATTTACTCATCGGTACCATTCTAGGGTTAATTGCACTATGCACAAAGGAAAGAAAAAAGTGTCCACAGGTGGAAATACGAAGGTTGATCCAAAAGTAGTGATAATCGGCTGTTTCCAGGTCGCATATAATTAAAAAAAAAACTCTAGTGCACCTGAACCGCTAGAAATACTAATGAAGAAATGCTAATGAAAAGAAATACAACAATAGAAGAATCGTGCAGATTTTGTGTGCATATTCTACCACACGTGCTCGAACCAAATCCATTTTCATCTTAACAACGCATTTAAACTCATAGGTTGGAAAGGATTTCAGCACTACTCTTTGCATGAATTTCAAGATTTAGGAAAGCCAAGCACAACAAAACTTTGGAACCAGCATAACATAACATTAACAAAAAAAATGCTTAGCGCTTGCAACACTTTACCAGCACTGCAACTAAAAGTCTCCCACAACTGCCTCACGTCAAAATCAAATAACCCTATCGATTTCGATTTTATCCAATGATTTCGTCGAAAGTTACATTGATAGAAAGATGTTTAGGGCCAAAAAAACGAAAGATGTGTGGAACCAAAAAATTTCTAGAGCTTAAAAAATTTAAACATGGGTAACTTATTTTCATTGTAAATGTTCGTGATATGAATACTTCATGTAAGCATTTATTGGTACGAAAACAGCAAAAAACGCCTCGCGCTGGCAACCCCTTGCTAGCATCAAAGCCAAAAATATATCACACCAGCCTCACATTGAAATCAACCTACCCTTGCGTATTTCGTTTTGATCCGATGGCTGCATTGTAAGTTATAGGGGTACAAAGAAATTTAGGGCAGCCAGTCGCGAAAGCTGTAAAATTTTCGAAAACTTAGCATTTGTTGTTCATTGTCACTACAAGATCATAACCGTTTAATAATTTTACGACAAAATCGCTTAGTAAAAATATTGCAAATAAATACAAAACCAACAATAGCTGGCAACCCTATCATGGGTTTTTTTAACCAGATTCCTTCTGAATAATGCCTATAATAAGTTCCATATATCATATGAAATTCGTTTTGATTTCATGACTGCACTGGAAGTTATAGGGCAAAAAGCTTTACTTTCCTGAGCGAATTTTCAAAACCCAAAACACCAGAATTACCATAGCTGGCAGCACCAACCGAATTTTGCAACCAAACACGGCTTAGAGTAAAGTTCAGCTACTGTGTCAATTTCATGAAAATCTGGTAACTGAATCAGAATTAATAGAGCAAAGGGCAGTTTTTTTTTCTTAATAATTTTCCCAAGATGGCACCACTGACACAGAGTTGCCCGTATTCCCAAATCGCCTCTATCAGACCTGGTCCTACTTAAGACCAATACATTCTGTAAATTTCATTTGTATCAGATAATTGGGTCGTGAGTTCTCGTGAACATAAGTTTATGATGCTTAAAATATAGGTAAATTGGAGAAGGGTTACCGTTCTTGTCCGATGTTAAATTTCAAAAACTTTTCTTTGGCTATATAGACAAAGCATAAGATTTCTGTATGAGTTGATTTTCACTGTAAAAGACGAGCATTTTTCATTAGAGTCGATGCTTTGAAGGTTTTCACTTTCAATGCCTGCCGTAAAATCAATATGTCCTTTAAGTTTCAGAATGATTTGATAATTTGGTCCAAATTTCTCGCAATTCAAAAATTTTCAAATTTTATCAATCTCATTTTAGGCGCCTAGGGCACACATAGGGTCAAAAATTTCAAAAATATTATCATTTTCACATTAAGAACACAATTGAAATTAATTTCATAAACTTTGTTTTTGCAAAAGCTAATTGTTGACAGGATAATAGGTATATATAAAATATCACTAAAATGGGCGCCGGCGCCAAAATTAGCCCCTTTTGTGAGACCTAGCACTATTTTGCATTAACACCAATGTATCATGAAAATTTCAGCTCAATCGGATGGCGCGTGTTAATGAGATTTTTCTACTGACATTTTTTTATGATATATATTTATATATATATATATATATATATATATATATATATATATATATATATATATATATATACATATATATATACATATATATATATATATATATATATATATATATATATATATATATATTTATATATATATATATATATATATATATATATATATATATATATATATATATATATATATATATATATATTTATATATATATATATATATATATATATATATATATATATATATATATATATATATATATATATATATATATACATATATATATACATATATATATATATATATATATATATATATATATATATATATATATATATATATTTATATATATATGTATATACATATATATACATATATACATATATATATATATATATATATATATATATATATATATATATATATATATTTATATATATATATATATATATATATATATATATATATATATATATATATATATATTTATATATATATATATATATATATATATATATATATATATATATATATATATATATGTATATATATATATATATATATATTTATATATATATATATATATATATATATATATATATATATATATATATATATATATATACATATATATATATATATATATATATATATATATATATATATATATATATATATATATATACATTCATATATATATATATATATATATATATATATATATATATATATATATATATATATATATATATATATATATAGGGTGATTTATTGTGAGGTTTGGTTTTTAATCTCAAATAAAAGGCATAAAGTTAGTAAAAATATACTATTGTAAAAATTTGATTGTAAGTCGAAAGAACAATCTATGACATTTACTTTTTATAGATTATCTCATTCAAATGTTGATCGCAACTACGCCGTAAATGGTACATCCTGAGGGTCCAATTTTGGACGACGCGTTCCAGCATTACGACCGGTATCTTGCGAATGACACGAGTAATGTTGGCTTCCATAGCGTCGATTGAAGCTGGCTTATCCCTGAAGACCAGACACTTTGTGTAACCTCAAAGAAATAAATCTAAAAGTGTGATATCACACGATCTAGGCGGCCAATTTACTGATCCAAAACATGAAATCAGGTTCTCACCAAAATGATTTCTCAATAAGTCCATTGTTTCTCTCGCTGTATGCGATGGTTTGTCTGTATGGCTTGTTGAAACCAAAGTTCACGATACCACGGGCTTCAATTTCAGGTAGCAAGAAATCCGTTATCATGGTGCGATAGCGGTCGCCATTGACGGTTACGTTCTGACCGGACTCATTTTGAAAGAAATATGGACCGATGACTCTACCGGCCTATAAACTACACCGAATTGTGCATTTCTGTATATAGTGGTAGCTGTTGAAGCTCTTCAGGCTGTTCATCAGCCCAAATACGGCAATTCTGCTTATTGACGTATCCATTGAGCCCAAAATGTGCCTCGTCACTGAACAAAATTTCGCCATAAAACAGCGGATTTTCATTGCGGGTATTCAGATTTTCAAGCGGATTTCCATTTCATTTCATTTCCATGATGATTTGCCAAACAATACTGGATAAAAAAATTACATTAGAGTTTGACAGGAGTCAAGCGCGATCTGTCAAAAAAAGCCTCTTGAAAATCAAACCTCATAATGAATCACCCTGTACATAGAAACATATATATATATATATATATATATATATATATATATATATATATATATATATATATATATATATATATATATATATATATATATGTGTGTGTGTTCATCGAACATTAGTAAAAAAAGAAATGTTTCACTACCTAATAAACCCACTAAACAGGTAGGTTGGTTGAAGTGGCTGCCGATCTATACACATAGGCACAACAGAGGCCTGTTATTATAGCACAATAATTTATGACTCTCTCCTATTCACTGGAAGCTTTAGTAGCCTAGTGGGTAGAGCACTGGCTTCTTGCGTGTGGGGTCCCTGGTTCGAATCTAGGTTCGGACGAGGGTCCGCGCACCAAGCTTTGAGTTCACCTAGCTCTGATTAGGTACCTGATTTAAATCAGGGGTAAAGTGAGTCGTGGAATTAATCACTCCACACTCGTATCCACAATGATTAAAAAAATTGTAATGAAGCTCTCTACCAGCTTCAACCCCTAGACCCGTACGAGGGTTGTCGTGGGATTGCTTTACTTTACTCCTATTCACTGAACTCAGGAAACCATCTGCTTCCTTTGACGAACCGCACTATCCCCTTTAAATAGACCAGGGATAGTTTGGTCAGGTTTGAGAGAAAGGACGCGCCAAGTGCCGCCACTCTTCTCCTTGGCACTGGCACATGCTATGGAAGACGGATTCCTCCTCGTCCTCAGAGCCACAAATCCGACAGAAATCGTTAAACCCTAAACCCAATCGTTGCGCATGCCGCCCTATGAGGCAGTGGCCCGTAAGAACGCCCACAGTGCAACGAAGACCGAGTTAACCGAGTTTGAGTTAAGCCTAAAAGCTGCCTGGTGCGATGCGCATCCATGGATACCCAGGATGGCCTTGCTATCGCACAGGATGATTCATCTATCCAGGACTTTCTAGCGTCCTCAAGATGTTTTTGCCTCATGGCCAATTTAACTGATGTCATCGGTATACCTATTGAGAAAGAGCAAAAGACCTCCGGTAGCAGGGAACCAAGCCTTGCTAGTTCATCGGCCTCACAGTTGCTCTAAAAACCCCTATGTCCAAGTACCCAAATCTATTGAACAACGGAATATCTCGATATCTCCCTAGGAGATGCACGATATTCAGCAACAATCGTGGGCACTGCACATGCACCAGCAAGGGATTTAATAGCCGCTTGGCTATCTGTGAAACTACCAATTTTGACCCCGAATATTCTATTACACAGAAGCCAGTCGATTGCCTGATAAGTAGCCGCAACCTCCGCCTGAAAATGCAATGGTCTGGTAGACGGAGGGACAGTTTGAGATTCAGTTCATCTAAGTATACACCACTTTCGACTCTATTGTTTAGCTTTGAGCCATCAGTGTACACTTGGATAAGCCCACTTTCCAGTGTGAATTGTAAACAGTACTAGATCCATTTTGCTACGATTCACAATTAAGCCGCACTCACCACACCAACGTGAAAGTATGTCAAGAGAGTGATTTAGCCTTTCCGATAGCATAGATAAATACTTTCCCGAGACTGTTACAGCTATGTCATCCGCATAAGCAATCACTTTGCAGCCAGCACTGTCCAGCCACATTAGAAGAGTATTCACCGTGATGTCCCACAGCAGGGGAGAGTGGACTCCACTCTGCGGTGTGCTCGTACTGACTCCTCGTCTTACGCGAGCATTCCCCAGGGAAGATATGATCACTCTATTCTTGAGAAGCTGCACGATCAAGGCAATCAGCCGCTCATCCACATGTAGCACCAAGCGTGCCTCAACAATTGCGCCCGACTTTACGTTGTTGAAGGCCCCCTCGATGTCCAAAAAGGCAGCAAGCGTATATTCCTTAAGATCAAGATATTGCTCGACTTACTCAATGAGGATGTGAAGTGCAATTTCAACAGACTTATCTTTGGTATAAGCATGCTGTGACTGTAAGATCAACATAGGATCAATTGATCTTTTATTATGGTAATCCATGATCCTTTCCAAAATCTTAAGCAGGACAGAGTTAAGACTTCGGCTTAACATGCGTAAGTTTTCCTGCTTTAGGGATAAACACCACTCTGGATTCCCGCCAGCCGGTGGGAACATACGAGAAGCGTAGGCAAGCGTTATAAATCTCTCTGAGCCAAGGTAGCGATGCCCCAATGGATTGCTGGATATCAGCAGTAAGGACCCCATCACGGCCCGGGGATTTAAACGGCTCAAAAGAGTTAATAGCCCAACTCAGTTGAGAACTTGATATTCTGAACTGATATTTTGAGCTGTAAGCTTGCTCCATTTAGTGCACTGCTTCCAGAGGATAATAATTGCCCGGAAAATGTGCGTCCATAAGAACGTTTAGAGTATCTGCGCTCGAACTAGTCCAAATGCCCTCAGGGTTCATGATGCTATTTACTTCCATAGCCTTCATAGCTTCGTTTACTTCCATAGCCTTCGGTGTCGTGCTTAAGACCTTACGAAGGTTTTTTGCCTTGCTGAGACTCTCTACGTTTCCACAGAAAGATCTTCATGAGGCTCTCTTTGCTTTGCGTACGGCATACTTAAAAGCCCTCAGCTTCGTTTTATAGATCGATCAGTCATTAGACCATTTCAAGCTATTGAACACCCTCCTACACTCTCTTCGCAGGGTGCTGATCTCCATATTCCACCAGAGGGGCTTCGGATCCCCTCTAGCTGTGGGTGGATTACAAGCTGCCTTAGAAGCGGAGTTGAGAGAACTAGTGAGGATGTCAACAGCCTGATCCAATTCATGGTAGCAGTCAATGCTCTTAGGAGCAGCTTCCAGTGAGGGTGTTTACCGTGAGCCGCCGAGACGAGCACACGCAGAAGACAGATAGTGTATTAAACAGTAATTTTAATTGCTACAACACGGAGCCAATAATTAACTTGTAATTAACCCACAAAAAGCCGTTATTTACGGCACAGGCAGATTAATCGTTGTGCGACAACATCGAGGAGGAAAAAAAGGACGATTCGCTTACATCGTGTGAACCCGAAAGAAAGCAGTTTCGTGAAGACCGATTCAGTGCAAGAGAATATTCAGCACATGTGCTGGCGTTACTGTGATAATGTTTTATTATTTCATTTTAATTTAATTTTTTCTCGTGCTATAAAAACGGAAAATGTTCTAATTATCATTAGGCCCAGAGAATTTATAGAAGGCAAACCCAATTTCTGGGTTGGCCATAGGAATCATGTCCTTCACCATGCTCTTAAACTGTTCTTTTGTTTTGTTTTGGGCAGGGTTCACGGCATTTTAGCCATATTGCTAAATGTTGACGGATGGATTGTGAGTTGGGGATGATGCCGGAGTGTTCACATTCGTCATCTGCACAAACGTATTTTTCAAGTTCATGGAATTCTTTGTGGACATCCTGCGTAAGTGGTCGTATGGCCAACACCACAGTTATTGTATTTAGCATTCTCTTCGCACTATCCTTCGTTTACTTAACGCACTTCACCGGGAGGCATGGTAATTATTTGCTGAATGGCCCAATCTTTTCTCCTCCCTATTTGTTCAATACCTGCTCAGAGCCTATCACTGAGATTGTGGTCTTAGTCGTTTTCTGAGTGAGGTACGCGGAACCAGTTCACAGGTTTGGGATACGTTACTTTTTAGATGTTGTACTTTGTTCAGTTTTAGTTCATTTTTATCATTTTTATCTTAATATCATGAATTATCCTAATATTCTCTTTATAAATCAAATATCAAATACATTTCATTTTTAACCAAATTTCTTTTCGAATTTCAGATTTCAATATGTCAACAGCTGCAGATAAAAAATCATCAGCATCATCACATCAAACAAATCGGCAGCCGACAAAACCACACGAAACTGTCAAACATTTAGATCCGATATCAAATGAAGCGATCGAACAAAACTTAGATGACGTTTTAGCAACTGTCAAAAACTTGGATCATAAATGTTGTTTTTCGAAATGCAAAATGAAAACGAATTTGATGGGACAAGATTGTACATATTGTCGTAATCGTTTTTGTTTCAAGCATAGTTTACCCGAAATTCATGGATGTGGTCAAGCGGTACGTCACGATGAACGAAAAAAATTTCTACATCCCGAACCAGTCAAGAAAAAACGGGAACGCGAAGATGTTGAAAAAGCCAAAAATCGATTACATGTCAAATTGAAAGAAATGAATTTAACGCGAAAACAAAAACAGCCGAGCGGAAATAGTAATAAAGCGAAAGACAAAAAAAATTAGTGTGAAAACTGTTTTCGGATAAATAAAATATAATAATGAATAGAATTTCGAGAAGAAATTTTTTGTTCATTTTGGCAATGTGTGTGCTTATTTTCTCGTTTCTGAACGATTGTGGGCATCACACGATAGGCGCCCAACGTGGGTAGAGTAGACTTTATTTTTTATTCTCTTTTTTTTTAAACTCCGGCGCTGGCGTTTATGCTCCTATCTGGAGACGAAATCGTCAGTAAATTTAACACTTTTTGATGGTCAAAGCTTAGTACTGTCTTCGATTTTTTCGACGAAAATTTAGCTTGAAAATAAGTAAGAGTGGTACGCAGTTCTTAGCGCGAAAAGTTGCTTCTTGCTTGCGCGAAAAGTTGCATTCGGAGTTGAAATGGAGTTGACAGTTTAACTGTCAAAGCGAGTAGACGTTGTGTCCAGCAGCTGTTGCTTTCCGATTGAAAAACAGACTAAACAATTTTTTCGTTCGATTTTAAATTTGTCGTGTGTGATTTGGAAGTGGTTCTCCTGTTCCTGTGGATATTGGACCTTGATGATATCTTTCCATTTAGTGTTAATTTGTTCTTGAAAAATTTCGTAAACATTAACTGTTTTTCTTTCCTATAAAAATTTCTTGTATGACTGTTGGTGTATTTTTGAACGAGTGTTTTTCGGTTTGATTGGTGTGTGTCTGCGATAAGTTATCGATAGTTTTTCAGCTGCAGCGAAAGTGAGTGCTGCCAATCATGAGCAGCGGCACTAATTGTGGCAAGTGCCGAAGAGTGGTGAAGGACGACCACCAAAGCATAGCTTGCGAGGGCTTTTGCGGCGATAGGTGGTTTCTTATCACCTGCATCGGTATCTCCACCCAGGAATATAATAACATCGCACAATTGGGTGACTTGGTAAAGTGGTTCTGCAGTAAATGCAATGCTGCTTTAAAAACAAGCCGTGAAGATAAAATTATTTCACAAATTGAATCAACTCACCGGCTAGTAAAGAAAATAGAAGAAAAGCTTGAAAATATTCAGGTTGATGCCTTTAAAGAACCTAAAAAGCCATCATATGCGGACATGCTAATACAACCAAGTGAGCCAAAACCCAAAAAATTCAATAGAGGCATCGTAATCAAACCAAGGAAAGTGCAGGATCCTGGAAAAATCATCCAGGATTTAAAAGAAAAAATAAAACCATGCGCATTGAAAACTCCGGTCGAGTATACTAAGCCACTCCGAAGTGGGGGCATAATAATAAAAACAAATTCACTGGAGAATTCGGAAATTTTATTAAAAGAAATAAACGAGAAAATGTCAAACAAATACAGTGCAGAAATTACTAAGAGGAAGCTTTCCCGACTAGTGATCAAGGGTCTTCAAAGAAAATACACAACGGACGAGCTAAAAGATGAGATAAACAACTTAAATCATTCAATTAATTTGGATGATGTATTTGAGGTTGTGCACACGAGACAAATTAAAAAATCTGGTAAATGGATAGCATTTGTTGAAGTCGGGGGAAGGCTATTTGATCGAATAGTTAACCAGTACATCAACTTTGATTTTGGGACACATTTTGTCATCGAGGACCATAACATCATGAGATGCTACAAATGCCAGGGATTTAATCACAAAGCATCAAATTGTCAAAAAATGACATCTGCGCTAAGTGTGCTGGTACCCACCAGACAAATGCTTGCACGGTTGCAGAATTAAAATGCATAAACTGCTCCCAAAAAAGGAATAACAACGTTAAACATCGAGCGGATAGTTACGAATGCCCTGAATACAAAAAAAATGATTGCAATTGATGAACATAAAATAGATTATAGTTTTTAATCCACTTCAAAATGAATCAAAGTAAATTATTAAAAATATTGTACGCCAATATAAGGAGCATTCGTAACAAATCCGATGATCTAAACGTCCATCTAGCTACGAATGACATCAGTGTAGTTATTCTTAATGAAATATGGATATATCCAAATGAAGAGCATTTATATACACCAAACGGGTATACCAGCTATTTCTGCTGCAGAAACGTGGGCCGTGGAGGAGGTACAGTAATATTTGTAAAGTCAAGCATAGGATCAAGACTTATCACATCTTCTGAAGTGTTCAACACAATCATAGTGGAACTTCAACTGGACCGGGAGAAGATTAAAATTGGCACTTTCTACAAAGCCCCATTTGAGGAAAATAATTGCTTCCTAAATTACATCGATCAGCTTTACTCATCAAATGAAAAGATTATAACAATTGCCGACACAAACATCGATCTTCTATCTTCGTCAAATGTTAAAAAAGCCTATGAAGATGTCATAACATCCAACAATGCAGTCAGGGCCGTCTTTGCGCATGGGCACACTGGGCAAGTGCCCAGGGCCCCGCCATCTATAGGGCCCCTTATTTCCAGATCACAACCGATAAATGTATTTATTTTGCGAAAATTAAAATAAATTATCTGACTATACTTAATAATTATCCCTCTGCTTTTATAGCAATCTCATGAACCGGGGGCCAACACTGGCAGCTCTATCTGCTTTCTAGTAGGTAATATCCTTAAATTATTTGTGAATAAATAAACCAATGATGCTCAAGTCTATACTCGCGGGTAAATGGGCTTTTAAGCTTTCATATATGTATATGATCCCACTTTTAAAGAGTATCTTATCAATCTGATGTGTTATTATTGTAGAAACAAGCTTTTGGGTTGTGTGAGTTTGGGCATCACTGGAATAAACATAAACAAATCGATCTTCAATGTGTGAGGAGGGCATTTTAATTCCTTCTGTTCCTATTTGAAACGCACGGCCGGGACGGCATTTCTGTTCGGGATTATCCTATCCATTTGGGATTATCCAGCAAATAAAACAATAATGAAAGTGTTGAAAGAAATTGGTTGCTGTATTCGCTTTGTCTTTCTCGCTGCTTATTTAACCTTTCTTATGTAAACCTATGCTCTCCGGGTAGATGTAATGATTGGAAACACATTAATCACATAGTTCTACATCAAGTAAAGAAGTTGGTAGAGTAGACACAGACTTGCTTTGTCAACATCAAAAAGAAATAGATTACTGGAAAAGTGTACTTAAACGGGTTGTGGCAGTTGCAAAATTTTTGGCATTGAGAGGGCTTCCGTTTCGAAGAGACAATGAAATCCTTAGATCTCCCAACAATGGAAATTATTTAGGATGTGTGAAGTTATTACGTGAGCTTGATAAATTTCTTGAATATCATCTAAAAAAAAATTGGAATTCTGAAAAAGGACACATTTCTTATATATCAGCGAATGTTTGTAATGTGTTTATTAACGTAATGGGAAAGCAGTTCCTAAAAAAACTATAAAGCAAATAAATTAGCTAAGTATTTTTTGATTAACGTTGACAACACGCTCGATTTGTCTCATACTGACCACTTAAAATTTATGATTTGATACGTAAAAGACCGTGTTCCAATTGAAATATTTGTGTAATGTATACCTATCAAAGAGCACAAATCAGAATAATTAACCGAAACCATCCTGAAATTTTTAGAGAATCATGACATACAAATCAAAGATTGCAGCGGGCAAAGCTACGAAAAATATCAAATATGTCAGGAAAGTATGCTGGTTTGCAAGCGAAAATCAAGGAGAAATGTGAATTTGCTACCTTTGTATCATGTCGGGGACATTCTCTAAACTTGGTAGTTCTTCATCCCGCTGGCTCTGTAGGAAAGGCAATAAGTTTTATTCAAATGGTTCAGAAATTGTACAATTTTTTTTATTCTACTCACCGATGGAATACAATGATTAAGTATTTAGGTTCAAAAAAAGTTCTTAAAAGTTTTCTCAAACCAGATGATCTGCACGAGCTGATGCAGTAAGCGCCTTACATCAAGGTTTTAAACAAATTATAGAAACCTTGACGTCTATCGGGGAGAATGCAGAGCAGTCAAGAAAAGAAACTAGGCAACGCTCTTAGTTTGTCCAAAAAAATTTAAAACTTGAAACTTATCTTACTGACTGAAATTCGGAACACCATATTGAAAGAATAGACAAAACAAATACTTATCTTCAGAAAAAAACTATAAAAATGGACGTTGCAACTAATTTGTAAGCTTCACTTGATGATTTTATTATTAAGGGGTTACCCCCACTTGTAACTTTTAAGTTTTTCGTTTTTTTTGTTGCATTTTTTTAAAGTATAACTATCTGAGAATACGTCCTTCAAATTTCAAGTCGATCCAAACATAATTAACCGAGATATGAGCGTTGAAAGAGAAGAAACTGTTGCGTATACAACCGTTACTTATACTTATAAACGCGTTTTTCTCGAAATGACATCTTTGAAGTCGGTGACCAAAATTACTCGAAAACTACTGAACCGATCTTTTTGAAACGTAACAGGCTTATTTAATACATAAAAATGTAGTGTTTGATCGTTCGATTTTTTTTTTAAATAAAAAATGGCCGTTTTATAGCCAAAAGACGACCATTTTTTTAAGTGAAAATCGAAATATTAACTTTAACTGTCCGCCATTTTGTGAAAAATGGATATTGTTTTAAATTCTTCGATCAAACACTAGTTTATACTGTTATTTAACTAAGTCCATCGCTATTTTTTGTTTCAGATGATCCAGTTCGACACAATTTTGGTCACCGCAAAAGGTGAAAATTAAAATTCCATTGTTTTGACGGCCATTTGTAATTAAATCATGTAATATTTTTCAATAAAAAAATTACTGAAAGGTGTTCAAAGTATGTACTTTAAGAAAATATAACAGTCGTTTAAAAAACATTTCGTAGTTTTGTCAAAAAAAAAATCATGAAAATGACCTATTTTATTGCGCTACAAGTGGGGGTAACCCCTTAATGCAAGGGATAAATTTGATGATTTTGAATCGTGCGCCAAAGTAAAATATCCGGAGTGTGACTACAAGAACCTATCTCAAAGAATAAGAGGTAGAAGCTCACGTCAGATATAATTTGATAGTTCTGCGCCATCTGTCTAACTAAATGGGAAAGAGAAATTTTAGTTTCAAAGTAGAAACTTTTATTCCCATAATTGATACCCTGAATGTTCATTTAAAACAGCAATTGAATTCGTTCAAGGAAATAAGTCATCAGTTCGATTTTTTATCTCGCTTAAAAATTTTGAGTCCCAAGGTGTTGAGTCAAAGTCGCAAAGAATTCCCTAAAATCTACCATAACGGCGTTAGCAAGAAAGAGTCAAAAATGGAATATCTAGATTTACCAGAATACTTGAAAAGTGTTCAAAGGAGTCAAGATGAAGAAACTAATTATATTTCAGAAATATATCATCTTTTGAAAGAAGACAAAATTGAAGACACGTTTCCAAATGTAGAAATTGCGTAGAGAATCTTTTTATGCATGATGGTAACTAACTGCAGTGAGGAACGCTCCTTCTCAAAATTGAAAATAATAAAACATGTACCGAAAATAAGTACAATGCTTCAAGAAAGATTGACCAGTTTGTCACTAATGTCCATAGAATGTGATATGCTCAAACAGACTTTGAAGAAATGATTAATGATTTTGTTTGTCTAAAATCTAGCAAAGTATCCATTCAATCAATATAGACTTTTTAATTACTAATCTGCGTATAATGGTTGAAGAGTTACTTTCCCGGATTATAATTACCAATTAATTTAATGTGACTTTTAATATATATAAAAATAACAGATAAATATATCTAGAATTTTGCACATCTGCACTTGATCTTCTCTTTTGCCTGTTATTAACAGCCCTCTGTCATAGGGGCCACATTTATCTTAAAGTGCCTAGGGCCCCAAATTGATCTAAGACGGCTCTGAATGCAGTACAAATAAATTCGATCAGGCCGACGCGCGTTACTGAGACCTCGAAAACCTTACTTGACCATATTGTTGTAAGAAGTTCAGACCTGACGGAACGAGTTTCTTATAATGATGATGAATGGCCAGACTTAGACCATAAGGTACTGAATATCTTGATCAAGACTTGCCTTAAAGAAAAGTTGCCTCCGAAGAAAATAACGATCAGCACTGCCAACAAAATCGAATTCGTGAAATATGTGACGCAAGAGTTGAGCAGCAATCCGCATGTAGATATTGAAGAACTGATAAGAATCCTATCTGAAGCGAAAATCAAAGCAACATCTAGGAAGCAGGTAAGGGTTCGCAATGAATCGTGGATCTCTAAAAGCGTTATTGACGTATCCAGGCTCAAACGAAAAGCCTATAAAATGTGGAAAGTAGATCCCAACTGTGTGATGAAACGACAAAACTATCAGCATCTAAAAAACCAGTCAAATCGATTAGTAAAGGAAGAGAAAAAGAAATTTTACGCTAAAAGATTCGAAGCTTCATGCGAAAATAGCGCTAAATACTGGAAAATTGTAAATGAACTGGCTAAAACACAAAAAGGCACTTCTTGGACCGCAACCTGCATCAAGGAATTACAGATGGATGGATCATTGATTTCCTCTAGTGAGGCAATTGCGGATCACTTAAATAAATATTTTGCAGCGATTTGGTCAGATATCACGCAACATTTTCCTCAAATATCTGAACAACACCATTTTTCAAACCCAAGTCAAACATCTAACATACATTTGAGACCAACAATACTTAGTAAAGGGGCAGAAATAATCGACAATTTAAAAAACGGCGTGCAGCGCCGGATTTACCATAGGGCTAGCAGGGGCTGCAGCCCCGGGCCCCTGGGATCCTGGGGGCCCCTTACTCTCGAAAAATAAGAATAAAAATTACGAATAATATAACAAAAAACATTACATCAAACGTAGAAAAATTGTTTTTTTCAATTTGTTGACTCAATTTTTTAGGTATTCATACTGCGGATTTGATTTTTGTTATTTGAAAAGAATTTAGTTACAGTATCTGTCAGAGAGAAAAATTATTTTACAAAAAGTCAATATATTTTTGTAAAAAATAGAAAAATATTGTTTAGTTCTAGCTACACATATCCGCTGAGAAAATGCATTTGGAAATCATTCGCTTGAGAATTCATAATCCATAATATTCTAAAGCAAGGTTTCTGAAAATGTAATACATCACATATAAGTTAAAACGAAAGCATTTCTCTCAAAAACTGATTGAAAAGAAATAATACTATATTATGGTTTCAAAAATGACGATGCGATTCGGGGAACGCATACTCAAGTTTTTTCGCGAACTTCGCTGCCGCATCGCCGCCAGTTTCACGGAAAACAAAACAACACTTTTCGGCACGCGTCTGCTGCACACGGTGTTTGATATCAGTCGGAAGCAAGCTCTATAGGTGGAGCTCTAGTCCGAACTACTTTTTTCTTGTCAGTTGTCTGTGCTCATTGAATTTCTTACTGGAAGTGCCCCAACGCCGTATTTTCTTTTCCATGTGATATTTTAATTTTTGAAATGCCATGTTGCCTCTTCAACCCCATCGCAAATATCCTTGTGGAAATGACAAAAAGAAAGAAAAAAAAAGCGAGAGAAGAAGCAATTAAGAAACTGCCTAGTGTAACCAAATATTTTACACTTACACGTCCTTCAATTGAAGAAAATCAATCAGGTAAGAATATAACCAACTGTGAATATTTTGTTTGAAGTTATATAGTGTATCAAAGCGATAATAAAAATCATATACAGCGCATAGTGCATTCGTGATCGCGTACATGTACTGTTTTAGTGTGTAATATGACATATCAATCGAGAAGTTTACTTGAATTTCATAAACGTCTTTTTAAGTGACACAAGATGAGATATCTGCTCCATCTGAAACATCAACTAATTTCTTGCGTGACAAAAACAGTACATCTACACTTGACGACTCCGTTTCTATCATTGACAAAGTTTACTCGAACGATGAGAGTGATAAGACTGATGAAGGTAAATTTAAACTATTTTATTATCAATCGATTACGTATTTTTAATTTTGTTTTTAATTGTTAATAATTATTTTTAAATTTTAATAATGACTTTTTAATGATTTAAAAATTGATATTTTCAGACTCATTTTTAATTCAGCTATTCTTTTTTTTAGATGTAGAGACTGTGGAGAGAGATCCTGCCTTGTGGCCTTTGAGATTGTGCGAGAATAGCCATGAGCGTAATAAATATTTGCGAAATGATTGTTTATACTTTCAAAGCAAGAATTCTAGTTTCAAGACATCGAAGCGAGAGTACAACAATCAAAATAGGTATTTTTCACCAAATTTATTTCAGAAAATACTTCAGAATGGTGAAAAGTGTGAACGAAAGTGGCTCATGTTTTCTGAATCAGCTGGATCTGTTTTTTGCTATGCATGCAAATTATTTTCCACAGATTATGACAATCCTTTTGTTAAGGATGGATTTTCCAACTGGAAAAAAGGCAATGAATATATTTGTTGTCACGAAAATAGTAAGGAACAGTACAACTGTATGTCACAATATTTGAATTTTTCATCAAAAAGTAATCGTATAGATAAAAGTATGGTACAAACATTTGCAAATGAAGTGCAATATTGGCATAAAGTGCTTACAAGAGTTCTATCAGTCATACGACTTCTCGCTGAAAGAGGCCTTCCATTTCGTGGAACGACGGAAACAATCGGTTCACCAAACAATGGTAATTTTTTGGGTATGATAGAACTGCTTGCTGAATACGATCCGTTCTTACAACAGCATATTAAATTATATGCAAATAAAGGTAGTGGAAATGTTTCGTATTTATCAAAGACTACATACGAAGAATTTATAGAGCTTATGGCTGAAAAAGTGTTGCAGCACATTATAAATGAAATAAAAAATGCAAAGTATTGGGGACTTGTGCTGGACTCAACTCCTGACATTTCACATGTCGCCCAATTATCGGTTGTAATTCGGTATTATGCAAATAATCAAGTTTATGAACGCTTCATTGATTTTATACCAATAAAAAGTCACAAGGGTAAGTCCATGTCGGAAGATGTTTTGTCATTGCTTGAAACACTTTCTATTGAATTAGAGAATTGCCGAGCACAGACATACGACAATGCTCGCAATATGTCCGGCGAATACAACGGACTCCAAGCTTGCATATGCGGAAAAAATCAACAGGCATTTTATGTTCCATGCACTGGTCATTCATTAAATTTAGTCGGAGAATGTTGCGTACAGGTGTGTTCTATTGCCGTCAACTTTTTTGGTGTTTTGCAACAGTTATACGTATTTTTTTCCGCGTCAACTGGTCGATAGTGGGTGAAAAATCGATTTTGAAAAACTTATCGAAAACAAGATGGTCACGACGATCAGATGCTTCTAGAGCTTTGAAAGATAATTTCGAAGATATCTACAAGGCATTGGAGAAGATAGCTAATGACGTATACCAGAAACCTGTAGTGCGTAACGAAGCTTCAGCTTTAATGACACATATCATCAAGCTTGAAAATGCGTTTATGACTGTTTTTTGGGACTTCGTATTGAATCGTTTTGATGCTACAAGTCAATACCTGCAGAAAGTAGAAGTAGATTTGATTTCTGCCAGGAAGATGCTCTTATCTTTAGTCGATTTCGTCCAGAATTTGCGAGATAAATTTTCTGATTTTGAAGGTAAAGCTAAGGAACTTAGTCCCTTGGTTGGTAAAGAATATTCTGATACCAACAAGCGCAAAATAACTAAGAGACTAGCAGACGGAGGAGTGCAAGCTTGTACTTTGTCTGGCTCAGATAACTTCCGCATCAATACTTACTATGTGATAATAGACAATCTAGTCGTTGAATTGCAAAAACGATGCAAAGCTTACACTCACATCACTGAATTGTTTGGTTTTCTTCTGCACTTGCTGGTCATGGATGAAGACGATTTACAAATCAAAGCAAATAAACTTGTAGAAGTTTACTCAAATGATTTAGACAACAGTTTTTTTCTCGAGTTGAAGCAATTCATTCCTCTTTTGAAATTGCAAGAGACAGGTTTCTTTTCGAACCGTTCAAAAGAATCTGATAAAGCAATTGACGAACTACTGAACCCTGTGAAAGTATTGAATTGGATAGTCGCTAATGACATGATCTCAGTATTCCCTAATACGTATATTGCCTACAGAATTCTAGTCACTATTCCAATAGCTAATTGCGAGACAGAAAGGTCATTTTCTACGTTAAAAAGAATAAAAAATATGTTTAGATCGACAATGCTGAACGAAAGACTGTCCTCTTTAGCAAGATTGAATATTGAAAAAGAGCTGCTGAGATCGCTTGATTTTGATGATGTAATAGCGGAATATGCAGCAAATAAGGCGAGAAAGAAATATTTTTAATTATAATGTATATTGTAATTACCTGTAAAAATAAAAATGTTTACTTGTCAAAATAAAAATGTTTAACATTGAATAATTCGGATTTTATTCTCTTTTCGCAAAAGTTGGGATTTTCTTTGCCCTTAAGAGGGCCCCTTCGTTGTTTAGCCCCGGGCCCCTATAAAGCTTAATCCGGCGCTGACGGCGTGTCACCAGGTATCTATAACATAACATCAGAAGACATCAAAATGCTTAAGCAGCAAATAACGAAGATTTTAGTGAAAATCATCAACAACCACTTACAAGCTGGTACATTCCCGGCATGCCTTAAATTGTCGAGGTTAGCACCAATTTTTAAGGGAGGTGACCCTACCAATCCGTCAAATTATCGTCCAATAGCAGTCACCAGTGTGCTAAGCAAAGTGTTTGAAAGAGTCATAAATGCTCGAATAATTGATTACATTAAAGAAACATCAATTTTGGCTCCAATGCAGTATGGTTTTCAGGAACACAGCAGTACTATTGCGGCTACGCTTGACGCGGTTCAGTTCATAAATCAATCGCTGGATAAAGGTAACTACGTGGCAGCAATTTTCGTCGACCTAAAAAAGGCTTTTGATACCATTGACCACGAGATTTTGTTTCTGCGACTGGAAGAGTATGGGATTTGCATGAAATTTAAATCTGTTATTAAAAACTACCTTATGGATAGAAGAATAGTGACAAAATAAGGAAGCTTCACCAGTCAGGAATGTTCTGTAAACAAAGGTATTCCACAGGGATCTATCTTAGGACCTTTACTTTTCCTTATCTATGTGAACAACGTTCAAGATCTCAGGCTTTCTGGTAAGATAGTTTTGATTGCTGACGATACGCTTCTGTTATATGCTGGGAAAGATGAGACAGCCATTCAAAGTACAGAGCAAACGCCAGAGCAAACTCGTTATAAATGTTCACAAAACTAAATACATTATGTTCCAACATGTTCCAACGCCCTATTAATTCATGCATTCAAATTGATGGAGTTCAACTGGAGAAGGTCGAATCAATAAAATACCTGGGATTGATTTTGGATGAAAAGATGTCCTGGACCCATCACATCAACAACATCAGGAAAAAAATTGCACCATTTATCGCAACACTAAGAAGATATGATTTCCTGGAAAAAGGCACTCAACTTCTAATTTTAAATGCGTTTATCTTATCTACAGTTAAATATGGAGCAGTCTTGTGGAGTCAAACATCTAAGCATAACATCCAGCTAATTGGGAGACTTGTCACTAAGGCGATAAAGGTTATATTTAGGTTGCCGACCTTAACACCAACGGTCGATGTGTACACTCGATCAGGGTTGTTGAGCATCCAACAGATTATTAATCTTGAAAGAGGCAAAATAATTTACCAAATTATCAACAACGGACTAAAATGGCCAGATATTCCTCGAACTGTTGGAGAGTTGACTAGCAGAGAAACAAGATCAGCCAGCAACCTTTTAGTTTGCAAACCAAGAACGGATAGATTAAAGCTAGATCCAATACAACAGGCTATAGCCTTCTACAATGCATTGCCAGATCCGTTAAAGAACTCAACCAATATCATGAAATTCAAAGAAAACTTCAAATTGCACATAAAAATTAACAACGCACAATGACGAATAACACCAGAGTTTTTTCTGTACTTTTCTCTGGACACAAGTCAATGAAGACAATAATAAGTTAATAAAAGTGAGTCTACCTTATTGATAAGAATTATGCTGTCCCTTATACCAACAAATTAGTTGTCTGGGAAGCACTATGAAAAACTTACTGGAGGGTAAAGATGGTGCACATGGACTGTGCACGCTGATAGAGTGATGGAGAGAGTGGAAGGAAGGAGGAAAAAAAAACATGCAGATGATATTGACGCATGTCTCACGCCAAATTTACTGTAGGTCTGTTCCCGTACTTGAATCTATTATAATAAATTAAAATAGATTCGCAGCAAGTCGTTTTCGTACCTTTGCTGCAAGCCAAATGCAAGCCAAACTTTACAGCAAAAAGAAGCCAGCTGCCAAATTCTTTTACTGCTGCAGTTTGCTGAAGTACGGGAACAGATCTTATGTGCAGATCATTCTTTCGAGCTAAAAAGTGACATTTGGTGTTTGAATTTGAAACTGACCTGTGCAAATGTCTTTTCAACAGCACGATCGGTTGAAAATTGAAATTGATCTAGATATAATGATGGGAGCTTAGAAAAAATCCTGGTACCTTAAAAATAATCAGGAGTCTGGGAAAAAATTATGGGAGCTTAGGGAAAATTGGGGGACTCTATCAAAAATTTGGGAGTAAAAATCTTCGTTGTGACGTGGCCGCTTTCGCCACGAACTTCTGCCTCATAAGGCGGTACTGTTCGGCGTTGGGATCAAACATTTTTGCCGGCGCTGTGGTTCAAAGGACGAATAGGAATCCATCCTCTATCTCATGTGGGCTGTGTTTAGCTTTGGCGGAGAGAAGATTGGCATCATTTGGTTCATATTTCCTCTCAAGTCTAGTTGACCTATCCTTGGCTGGCCTATCCTTATAGAGTAAAGCAGTTTATCAATGGCAATCACTAAGTTTATTGATGATAGCGGCTAACGGAGAGAAATAATTATGGCATCACCACGGGCTTGCTTTATGACTATATGTGTTTTTCGGCCTGATGGATTCAAGGTGCCAGGCACCTCCCCCCAGCCCACATACGCGATTCCAAACCTCTATCTACAACTAACCCACACATAGCAAAAACTTCAATAGCAATATTAAGTGCAGCGGAGTTGAACAGCTGAGTCTCTACGAAAATCAAACAAAGTATTTCTAAGATTGTATAATAGAGGATATGGGAGCTAAACGAAAACAGCTAGTATAAAAGCAAAGCAAACGGAAAACAAGCACAATGAAAGCAGTACAACTTCTGGGAACTGCCATTGATGATTTAAATTTTAAACGCCTAGGTCCGGAAATTCATTCAAAGCTAAATGTGTATGTACAGTTCTTTTTTATTTATTTGCTAATGTAATTCAAGTTCGATTTATTCGATTCGAGCAGTGATCGAGCAAAATACATGATAACCATCCCGAATCTCGCGGAAATTGGAATTTGAAATTTCTTCACATACACACACACAACCCATATAGAGTAGAGCGAACTTTTTTTTGTGCAGCTGCGAAAAAAATTTGAAGTGTAGCATGCAGTTCTGTTTCATTTAAAAAGTGTGTTTTCCTTGCAATATATGATTTCAACATGGGAAATATTTCCAGGCTCATTATCCAACATCATATTCCATCGAAATTTAAATAAATTTTCACTGCCTTGAAACCAGCTCACATAAAAAGCGACCAAAACTCGTTTCGTGTGAATAACCGAATTTTTTTTACAAAAAAAAATTCAAATCAAATGCTGCAGTAAGGAACGAGGATTTCTTGCGTGCAGTTGTCGGAATTTGTTTCGTTTTCGCGTATTACGTATTCGTGTCTTTGTTTTTCGATTTTGAAACTAAATGCACAATTGCCACCGACGTCGTCCCCCTTCCGAGGCCAAATCAGTAGGTTGTTGGACATAAACAGGCGCGCAAACGTATTGTTTAAAACAATCGCCAATCCGTCGTTAATATGGTGTACGAAACCAACCTAAGCCACCTGGAATGATTTGACATCGACTGTCAAATGTACAAATTGTCAATGCAAATGTCGATTTTAATAGAGAATGCAAATAAAAGTCGAATCAGTTTAGACATTTATTTATTTATAGACAGGGCATCATTAAAAACAAAAGAACTAAAACTCCTTATCTCCACCCGAAAACCAATTCTTCTTTCAGCGACACAGAAAAAACAACGACAAACAGTGAAATCAGAAAACTAGTCGGAACAGGACCTAACGGAGAACCAAGAAGAATAAGTAGATCCTCAAAAGCAAACTGGTCAGGCCGAAGTCCCAGGCTACCCTTCCCTGTTGATAGTATGGAAATAAAGCAGGCCTGAGAAAAATCCAAGGAGTCTAAAAAAGTTCAGGAGCGACTAAAAATAATCACTGAAAACTCGAAAACATCCTTTAGACTCTAGAAAAATTAGAAGCGGTAAAACAAAAATCAAGGAAGTGTAGAAAAAGTCATGGGATCGCTGAAATAGCACGGAGGTCAAGAGAAAATCATTGGATATAGGAAGAAAATATTCAGAAGACTGTCGTAAAATATAACTGGAACCTAGAAAAACTTGGGCAAGTCTAGAAAATCCAACCAGTCTAGGAAAAATCATGGGAGCGCTGAAATAGCTCGGTGGTCAAGAGAAAATCATTGGATATAGGAAGAAAATATTCAGAAGACTGTCGTTAAATATAACTGGAACCAAGAAAAATTGTGCTAGTCTAGAAAATCCAGGTAGTCTAGGAAAAAGTCATGGGATCGCTGAAATAGCACCGGAGGTCAAGAGAAAATCATTGGATATAGGAAGAAAATATTCAGAAGACTGTCGTAAAATATAACTGGAACCTAGAAAAACTTGGGCAAGTCTAGAATATCCAAACAGTCTAGGAAAAATCCTGGAATCACTTAAATAGCATGGAGGTCAAGAGAAAATCATTGGATATAGGAAGAAAAAAAACTCTAGCGCACCTGAACCGCTAGAAAACTAATTTTCGAAGAAATTGTCTTTGAGTGACAAAAAAGTGTGGGAAGACGTAATACACTGTTTTGTAGAATCATATCAACCATTCCTTATCCAAAGCAACAAAGCTCAACTCTAACACAAATGATGTAAATGTTTAGTGCTGGCAACACTTTCCGAACGAAGCAGTAATAAGTTTACCATAACAAGCTCATACTCAAATCAACTTATCCTTTGAATTTCGTTCTCATCGCAGGATTTCATCGAAAGTTTCAGCGGTTAAACGTTGTTTGAGGCTGCCATCCGAAAAACGTTCAAAACTCAGAAAATTTAAAAATTGATTCCTTATTTTTTATTGCAAATGCTTTGCATATGAGAACGTAATTTGAAGCATTTGTTGGTGCAATATTTACGGAAATGGCTAATGCTGGTTAGCCTGTGTCAGCAGCAAAGCAAAATAAATACAAAATCTGCTTTACGTTAAGTTAAACCCCAACCAGTAAATTTCGTTTCGATTGAATCACTGCGCTGGAAGTTATACGGGTGAAAAGAATTTTAGGGCTACCACCCTCAAAACTTTTCAAATTTTTAAAGCGTTAATATTTGTGGTTAATTATCATTGCAGGATCATTTCCTTTTGCAAATCTAATGACATAATCGCTCAGTAAAGAAATTTCACAAAATTACAAAAATGATCATAGCTGGCAGCCCTTTCATGATTTTGGTACGTAATTTCTACGACATTTGGTTCACATTAAGGTCCATTTACTGCGTGATCTTCGTTTTGATTTCTGCACTGGACCGGAAGTTATAGGGAAAAAAGCTTTATTTTGCTGAGCAAAGTTGCAAGATTTAGGAGACAAAAATCACCATAGCTGGCAACTCTATTCTAATTTTTCAACCAAATTTTTATCAATGTTACCTAAAGTAAGATCCAAGCACTGTATGAATCTTGTCCAAATCTGATGGCTGAATCGGAAGTTATAGGCCTAAAACCAGTTTTTTTTCTCACCTATTTTTCAAGATGGCACCACTGCCACAGGGTTGCCCGCATTTCAAAATCACTTCTATCAGACCTGGTCTTAGCCAATACCAACATATCCTGTAAATTTCATAATGATCGGATTATCCGGTCCGTCAGTTCTCGTGAACAGAACTTTTGAGTGCTGAAAATAGAGGTAATTTGGTGATGGGTTGCCGTTCTTGTGCAAAACGGAATTTTGAAAATTTTATCTTGAGATGAAGGACAAAGGATAAAATTTATCAAAGATTTGAATTTTTTGTCAAAAATCAAAAATTTTTCAGGAAGGGTCAATGATTTGAAGGATTTTTTTTCAGCACCCTGCCACAGCTACAGGGTTACCCGCTTTATTATGAAAATCTCTACGTGCTAAATTTTAGTCAACATCAATACGCTCTGTAATTTTCATGATGATCCATTGTTTTTCTTACAAGTAATGACAAATCAAAATTTGAAAAAAAATCCTTGCCTACTTTTAGACACTCTGCACCCACACACGGCTCAAAATTTCCGATTATTTATCATAAAGAAGCTAAAAACATAATTAATTTTCATTCCCAATACTTTTCTTTAACAAAAATTTACACTGCTTGGAAATATAGGAGTTCCTCAAAATTCACTAAAACGCTCGCCGCCGCCAAAAGGTTTAGGATATCTGAATTTGAGAAAGTCGTGGACCTACTTACTATATACACCTACGTTCTCCGAAAATTTCAGCTCAATCGGATCGGCCACTCCAGAGATTATCTCCCTTAATCATTTTGCTGATATATATATATATATATATATATTATATATATATATATATATATATATATATATATATATATATATATATATATATATATATATATATATATATATATATATATATATATATATATATATATATATATATATATATATATATTTATATATATATATATATATATATATATATATATATATATATATATATATATATATATATATATATATATATACATATATATATACATATATATATATATATTATATATATATATAATATATATATATATATATATATATATATATATATATATATATATATATATATATATATATATTATATATATATATATATATATATATAATATATATATATATATATATATATATATATATATATTATATATATATATATATATATATATATATTATATATATATATATATATATATTATATATATATATATATATATATATATATATATATATATATATATATATATATATATATATATATATATATATATATATATATATATATATATATATATATATATAATATATATATATATATATATATATATATATATATATAATATATATATATATATAATATATATATATATATATATATATATATATATATATATATATATATATATATATAATATATATATATATATATATATATATATATATATATATATATATATATATATATATATATATATATATATATATATATATATATATATATATTATATATATATATATATATATATATATATTATATATATATATATATATATATATATATATATATATATATATATATATATATATATATATATATATATATATTATATATATATATATATATAAATA